>JADHKT010000041.1:0-222847 GCA_019925285.1 Graphium sp. VPRI43844 | reverse complement strand
TCCAATGGGCCGTCAATGAAATGTCAACCCCCCTCCAACGGAAATGGCGGAGTCATCGACAAACCTTAGGCGTCGAACCCAAACTAGATGAACTTTTGGATTTTGTCCGACTAGGCGTCGAACCCAAACTAGATGAACTTTTGGATTTTGTCCGACCAGACCATGTGAATCCGGAATCGCAGGAGATGCAACTCCGGTGGACCCTGCGACAGATGCGGCAAAAGGACGGCACGCCCGAGGAACTCCGCAGCCAGTGGGTGGCCCTCCGCAACCGGGTTGGCAACGAGGCCCGGGCTAACAACGCCGACGACGCCTACGATTTCTTCTTCCGGCTGGACAAGGCCCTCCGAAACAAACTCATCGAGCAGTCCACGCCCATCCATTGCTACCGCCAGGTCGCACAGGCCGCCAGTCGACAATGGGCAGTACTTTCTCGTACTACCCAAGCGCCGCGTCACCCGCTTCCCCTACCCCAAACAATTAACGCCAACGGCAAGCGACCATTGCCGACCGACAGCGCACCCCACCGGAACGAAGGAGGCGGCACCCCCTCGCAAGCGGGTTTCCTTCCAAACCGACGGATCCGGTAATCCTACCACCCAGGCCGACAACGAGGGTTCCCCGTCGACTACCGGAAGGAGCGATTCGTCCAAGAACCGCTTATAACTGCAACGAGCCAGGCCACCTCAAAAGGGACTGCCCGAAACCTCCGGTCGGCCGAGCGCTGGCCCTGTCTACCCCCTACATCGCAGACCCCCATGACTCTGGGGGGGGTGACTCGGTAGGGGATCGGGTAAACAACTGGTCTCGCGACATTGGATCTAAGGAGATAAATTATGGAAGTTGAATGTAATGGGTGCTGACTGCACCAATGATTTTGACCCTTAGGGTGGATGTGCACGAGAACAGTGAAGGTAGGTGTTGGTAGCTTGAAAGACTTCAACTTGGGGAACCAATATACTATGCGGCCCCCGGCCTCTTTATACAGTCTCCCCCAGCCCTTCGGACGCCCATTCCTCAGAGTTTGTTCGTCCATTCACCACTAGCTGGTGTGACTCACTCCTTCAGTCACTAGCTGATGTGACTCATTCGCCACTAGCTGGCGCGGCCCACTGAAGCCAGACCCAGACTCCTTACATGTGCCAGATACCCTTAGTGCGAAGGGAACGAATATGACGCGTAACCTGTGTCGATACCCCTATGCGATGGAGTATACTGGCGAGGGAGATTACAGGGCAGCGGAGACCTGGGTGTGTAAGGAGACGGATACCGTTACTGCGCAACTGGGGGATACTGGGGGATCATCCGATACGCCATCACCTGACGATTCAGGGGCTAATACGCTCGTTCTGCGAGGTACGAGGACTATTGAGGTGGTCGGCTTCGGCCTTTTAATTTGGGTTTCTGTTACTGTACTATTCTGAGTTTAATATCTTGCGGCATGGTGTCTATAGTTGTCGATGGATTCCTGGCCCGATATATATTATGTGAATGTGGCTGCTTTTCTCTTTTTACTTTTCAAAGAACACAAGGGATATCTAGGAATAGAATATATGCGGCTTGTATAAAGATATTTAGTTGCTAGGTCTACATCTACATGTTCAGTACTCCGTAAATCCGGCAGCAATGTGACTATATAGCCATTGAACGGGCAATATGAAGTCCGCAACGCTATCACATGACTCATACTTGGGTTTTCCGGGTGCCAGAATGCTAGGAAAAAGACTACAAGTAAACATATATTTAGGGGCCAACGAGTGGGAACTTGGAGCTAGACACGGAGCGTTGTTAGGCCAATGTCGGGGGGATATTTGCGAACTAGCACACATTCGGCCCAAGTGCTCCACTTGTCCACGGTCTGAGCGGACGGGTACCGGGATCTACGGAGTACGGGCGCCGGAGAGCCCAGCGAATGGACTTGTGAGAGATGATATTCTGTAGAACATCGAATGGGGGTCCTTACCGGAATGCGGTTGCATATTGCGGCCGGATATTGTATGGATGGGCGAACCTATTTCGGCGAACGCACTAAAGCGAATTGACGACTGGATGGCCGAGGGCACGGTGGATCTCATACTGGTTGTCGGCACGACGGCACGAGTGCGGCGAGGAGAAAGGGTTTGGAATACCCTGGTGTTGAGTGGTCGTCGATCACGTCTTGTCCATGTTCGGTGTCATCGAAGATGTGACAGTTGCGGACGTCATGGACATTGAGGGCGGTCTGCTTTGTTACGAGTATGTTTGAGCCGCGACTTAATCAGCATCAGTGTTATGTGATGGTGATAGTAATATATCCAGTCCATTACAGTGCCACTTTATCTGTTAACCCCTGCAATTGGATTCCAGATTGCTCGTGGCTTCTTTCCACCTTTCCACCGCTGTCCTAGGGAGAGGGAGAGATGGGCCGCACAGATGAGCCTCGGCCATAAGAAGTGCCGACGCAATCGGGGTAAACACGTAGACTAATATATCAGACAACGTCCTCTCGCAATGCTGTGCTTGTGTGGTCTGTCATTATTTCTGTGGGGAGTCGATTGCCTTGATCCCGGCCAACAACCGACTTTTGCCAGAGTCGACAAACACCCGATTCGGCGGTAGATACCCTCCAGATTCACAGGCGGAAATTGGAGTAGATTGATTAAGAGGGGTTGGCGATGGAAAAAGTCTTGTGGGCTCAGCGGAAAATTGCGAGAACCAAGTAATGACGCTTGAATCATCAGGGAGACGGCGTTCACGCAACTTGCCCAATCTCGGCATATATTATTCCCTGTGCAATTCATTAGTTGACAGGAGGCCCATATGAGTATTTCAACAAAGGACACCCCCGCTTAGCTTGGCGATTCCAGGAAGGCCAACATCACCCCGCACCCACAACTGGCCTGATTAGTTTGCACATCAGAACCATGCATTCATTTTTGCTTTCCTTGGCTGCGGTAACGGCTCTCGTTGCCCCGTATGGAGTCTCGGCAGAGTGCACTCGCGAGTCGCTCATCGAGCTCACCGACTCATACGTCGAAGCCCAGACAAAAGGCAGCGGCGGTTTTGATGCTATTACTGAGGACACCATCTACACTGAGAACTTTGAGGACGCCGATATCGCCTCGGGCATGCTCACCAAAGCCCTGAATATCGATCACCGACGGAGCATCTACGATACGACACAATGTGCGAGCTATACCGAGATCGTAGTGGCCGATGCCGGCGAGCCATATGTCATTGGCACACAAATCTTCTTTGACGGTGATTCGGTTGAGAAGATGGAAACCCTCTCCACCACCACGGGAGATTGGCTCTTCAACGCTGCAAACACACTCAAGTATACGTCACAGGAAGATTGGTTCGAGATCCCCGAGGACGAGCGGGACACGCGCGAGGTCATCCAAGCGGCGGGTGATGCATATCTCGATGTCTTTGACGACAAGTCCGTTGAGGTACCATGGGGTGCACCATGTCGACGTCTTGAAGGAGGTTCATACACGGGCAATGGCAGCCCCAACGACTCTTGCAACGTTGGAATTCCCAGTGGCATCAAACTAACGAACCGTCGCTATGTCATTGATGAGGTGCTGGGCACAGTCGACGTGTTCCTCACTTTTGGCAGCGGATTACCAGATAGCCACGAGTTCCGCGTCGAGAATGGGAAATTGCGATTTGTGCACACCATCACAGTTATGGGCGGAAGCCCAGGGCCACGCCTAGGACCTCCCTGAAGTGGCCGAGGGAATTATGTTTTCAATTTCGGGAGTGAGGCAGAGTAGAGAGTAGTATCAGTATCGTGAACCAATATATGATGGAATCAACTCGAGCTATCATGTGGAAAAATAAAATGGTTAGGCATGAAAACGATATCGTGAAGAGGAAAAGAAGAGAAGAGAAGTCAGGAGCTCTCAAGCTTGGAGCCTTGGAGTGTACGTAAGACAGCACGGTACGGAGTACTCCGTACAGCATGCATTGTACCCCCACACGCACGCGCACACGGCCTAAAGCCTTGGCAGGCAATTAAGCGGAGTGCTGAAGCCACACAGTGTGCTCGATGACAGAATGCGCAAACTAAAACTGTGCCCCCACCAAAAAATAGTCCACTGATTTTTCCTCACCTCCCACATTTCCCACATTGTTGTCAGCCTCCATCAAATGCAACCAATGCTATTTTGTCTACGGAGTAGGTCTAGGCAAACATGGTACCTATACCTAAAGACATAGAGATTCGCCATCTCGTTTTTCTACCTTGGGGAAAATAACCATGTCCGAACCCTTGAGTTCCTGGGCCCAAGAGGATGTCGAGCTTGACAGCCCAAGTTCGGAGGACGCTCCCTTGCCACGACCCAATCGATGGCAAGGACAGCCCAAAACCTGGCTCGACTTTACTGAAGAGGAACGGGATTTGAACACGTCACTGGAGAGGCTACGTGATCAGGATCTATCAATTCATCTATACAACTCATTTGCTCTTGAGAAAAAGTACAATGAACTGCAAGAGCGGCAGAACGACGTGAAAAACGACGATGATGACCAAGCAATTGCCAATCGGATCGAGAAGGAAAGATGGCGTTCGTGGACAGCTTGGCCCATGAAATCGGAACTGATACCGAAGGCCGATCTATTGCGACAACAGGAAATTAGCAACGATGATGTTCAGGTCAACAATGCAGACGAGCCATTCGGAGAAAGTCGAGAACAAATCTCTCAGTGGCCAGACCAGGAGGAAGGGCATGACGAATCAACTTCCGGCGACCAAGGACTTAAAGACAATGGAGACGAGAATAGTGACAACGACAGTGACTCGTCACATGTCTATGTCCCAGCAGCGCGAGGTTCTGCCGTCACATATCGCCAAAATACTCAAGCAACTAATTATCCGAGCGAGGCGCTCAAAGAAGAGATCACGGCTTCTATTTTACGGAAAGCATACCACAAGTTTCAAGACCGGCAACTAGCAGCGGCTGAAGCTGCATCCGAGTTGGCCCTCGACAAAACTGACATACCAAGGCCTACGATTGAGGGCGAAACGAATTTGCCTGAAGCAGCAGAAATTCAGAGCGATTTCCAGTCAAGTCCCCAGAAAAAGCGCTCCCGATCCAGGTCACAGCCCCTTTACGCCACGGAAGCGTGGTCGAGCCAAGGGGAGCAAGACGAAAGCTCGAGATACCCCAGCCCAGAAGACTATTGCCCCGTCCCTGCGACAGATGACACGCTGTCTACCCACATACTACAGCCCTTTGTGGCCCACACCCTTAAGAATCTTGACCGCACCCTTATTGTTCTTCACAATAGCCGTGTAACCACTGCCAATTTCCAGTCAGACAGCTCTGACGACTCGGAGGAGGATCCTGTCGAGCGGGCCAAGTCGAGTGCCCAGAGCAAGAGAAAGCCGTCAATGCATGTTTACGACGGCGAGAAGCGCCAGAGATTATCTCCAGAGAAGCATGACAAAACACGCCCGCAATTTCCAGCACGCTCTTTCAAGCCGTATCCACCAAGCCATGAAGCAGCCGACAGCAGACTGATGGGTGTGTCCTCGCCGTCCAAGGAGCTGGGCATCAGGAAGACGGCAGAAAGAAATCGTGCTAATTTACGGAGGCAAAGGAGATTTGGGCTACGCGATTGGGCTGATGTCCTAGGAGCGGCTTCAATCTCCGGGTTTCCCCAGGAAGTCATAGCGAGGGCGGCGCAGCGCTGTGCCAACCTCTTTGGGCAGGGTATGGAAATCAACACGCACACGGAGGGCCCTGCTTCAGCTGGAAACGTGGCGAGGACACGAATTGAGCCGAGGGCCGAGGGCGTGGCACAGAGCAAGGTGGACGTCGTCATGGCCCACCAAGCGCACGAACAACTGGCGACGATGGCAGCTCGTCGCACTGGTCATAATCCCATCGACACTAAGGCGACGAGGCGGTCGGAACAGAGAAGCCGCAGTCAAAGGCGAAGTCAAAGTCGACACAGGAGCAGGAGCAGAAGCCGAAGTGTTTCTACATCAGCGTCGCTTGTGTTTTGCCCCTATCCGACCTGCAGTCGTGCCGTCGAGGGGTTCACAAGACGAACCAATCTTCAGCGGCACATGCAGTCCGTACACGGAGTTCAAAATCAGCCAGGCTCAGCCATATCATCTACCCGGGCCTCGCCAGCACCCACAATGTCGGGGGCGGCTTCGGAAGATTCCGAAGACGAAATGGTTGGCGGCGTCCATGTTGACGGGTTTCTACGGCCTATTCGCGTACGTCGGGGCTGGCGGGAAGCCGAGCCTTTAGGGACGCCGAGAAGAGAAAGACAAAGGGGGACTCGGAGGGATCGTAGGGGCGAGCACAGTGAGTACGACGGCGACAAGGAGGTGGAGTATGGTCAAGATTCAGACTACGAGGCATGACATGGCATGGCGTTTACTACTTTGCAAAAGGATTTTTTGAGATAGACTTATTAGATGGGTGGTGCGAATCGATAGTTTACGGCAAGAGTAGTCTGCTTTTCCTCGATTGTTTCTCAGCTTTGGATGCGCAGGTGGGAAACCAGGTTTTTGATATGGCATATCCTTCACAAAAAAAAGAAGATAATTCTTATGGCCGTAAAAGTCCTCAAATGCCTGGTCGATCCCTTCGTGAGAGGTCGCCACAAAAGGCCCGCCCTGAACTATCGGCTGGTCCGAAACCTGGCCAGCGACCAGGAGAAGACGAGTGCTTATACACGAGGAATCCTTCTGCAACATCGTCAAAGCCGATTTACTTGGTGATGTTAGTGTGCATTATGCAGTTAGCAGTCAGCACAACTAATCCAGATTTCATGGCACTGGCAAATGCTGAGAAATAATTGTTAATTGGAGGTGCCACAGCTCCACAGCTCAGCCACGCTTAAGTCAGTCAATATGGAGTAGAGTTATGGCTGGCCAGGCCCATCATCGTCCCCTACCATCAAATCAACAGAGCCTAAAAGAGACAGTGTAAACTCATGTCTCGATCGCATTGGCGGTGCCAAGCTGTCAAGGTCTAGGTGTGGCATCTAATGACACTTCTCTATTCCTTGCGATTTTACTTCCAATCAGGCAATGCATCTTTTCGTTGCTGGCACGGCACAGGGGGAATACCCGCAACCCAACACCCAAGTCCTTGAACCGTTAGCTTCTCCGAGATCCCAAGGGGGCCCCATCCGAATCGGCAAGTGGCTCCGGCCCGCAAAAATCTCAGGTACGGAGTACTTTGCTCGCGTCCATTCCAGATTTTTGCTTTCCCCAAAGTGGCAAACAAAGGCCCCCAGAATATCCTTTTTTTTTAATTTCATTTTTAAACTAGTTTACTTGAGATCCCTCATCTCAGCATCATCAACTTCTCGCCATAAGTCACGCACACGCACGTGTGCTCGAAGTCACATATATTTTCTCTTCTTTTCCTACTCACTGTACTCCGTACTCGTTCCTTTCCGTCTTCGTCCACTTGGCACGTTATATACCCTCCTCCCCCGCACAAGGCTCCGAAGACCGAGAAGCGAAGACCGAGAAGCGGACATTAACCGCACACGTTTTCCTCTTTGCCAGCCAACTCTTTTCTTTGCGAGGGGACTTTACTTTGCATCGCGCATAAATGCTGGAGTTCATTGTTCATTTGCAAAAGGGATTCTGCCTTATGACCAACACAGAACCTTCGTCTGCCATATTCCGACTCCTCTCGTGCGTGTGTGTGACACACCGCATCAAGTGTTGACGCCTCGGCACCATCATTCCGGTCCTTTCTTTTTTTTTTTTTTTTTTTTTTTTTTTTTTTTTTTTTTGCTCTTTGAAGAGAAGTAGAGAAGGAGGGAAAGATGGCGGAAAAAACCAACTCAGAAGCGAAAGCCTCTACAGCCTCTGCAGCGCCGCCTGTACGTGTATTGCCAGACAATGGTGCAAGTGAGAAAACGTCGTCCATTTGCATTATAACAGACAGCTCGCAGCTCCAAACATCGGATGAAAAGGTTTCGGACAAGTCAGCTTCACCAACAGACTCCCTTCGGGACGAGAGGACGCTTGCAACCTCTTCATCAGAACCGGCTTCGACGCCTGGTGAAACCGACCAGCCACCCGGCAATGGAGTTGCCAACCAAGAGGAGCTCGCGCCCGAGGAGACGCGCACCAAAACTCGTACCAACCTTATCATGTTCGCCATCTGCAGTGCCCTCTTCTTAGCCGCTCTGGACATAACCATCATTTCCACTGCCATCCCCACTATAGCGGCCGAGTTCAATTCGAATGTCGGGTACACGTGGATTGGAAGCGCCTTCATCCTTGCCAATGCCGCCCTCGTTCCGACATGGGGCAAAATTTCCGATATTTGGGGACGAAAGCCCATTCTACTTCTTACCGTCGGCATCTTCTGGCTGGGTTCCCTGCTCTGCGGCGTCAGCGTCTCTATGGGCATGTTGATCGCATCTCGCGCCATCCAGGGTGCCGGTGCCGGTGGCGTGATGGCTCTCGCCAACATCATCATCAGCGACCTGTTTTCCCTTCGCGTACGGGGCTTCTACTTTAGCATCCTCGGTGGTGTATGGGGCGTGGCGTCGGCCATTGGTCCGCTACTGGGCGGCGTATTCACCACAAAGGCGACTTGGCGATGGTGCTTCTACTGCAACTTGCCCATTGGTGGCGTCGCCATGGCCATCATTTATTTCGCCCTCGACCTTCATAACCCCCGCACGCCCGTCGGCAAGGGGCTCGTGGCTGTGGACTGGCTCGGCAGTCTGACCATTGTTGGGGGCACTCTCATGTTCCTTTTCGGTCTCGAATTCGGAGGCACCAAGTATCCTTGGAACTCGGCGGCCACCGTCTGTTTGCTCGTCTTTGGTGTCGTCACCATCGGGCTCTTTATAGTGATTGAGAAGCGCGTGGCCCGATACCCCATCCTTCCCCTCGGCATCTTCTACAGTCGCTCCAATGTGTCAGCCTTTGCGACTTCGTTTTCCCATGCCTTTGTATTCCTCTCAGGAAGCTACTGGTTGCCTCTCTACTTCCAGGGCGTCCTCGGCGTGTCCTCGCTCCTGAGCGGCGTTTACCTCCTCCCATACATCTTGTCGCTCTCCGTCGTATCGATCGTCATTGGCGGCATCATTCGCAAGACTGGAAATTACAAAATGGGCATTGTTGTCGGCATGGCCATCATGACGCTCGGTTTTGGCCTATTCATCAATTTTGAATCGCACCTCAACGTGACAAAGCTCATCCTTTACCAGGTCGTGGCCGGTCTCGGTGCCGGCACCAATTTCCAATCGCCTCTCATCGCCCTCCAGACCACAGCGAAACCAAGTGAGATCGCGTCAGTTACGGCTGCTTACGGATTCATCCGCCAAATTGCTGGAACCATCTCCATCGTTGTTGGTGGAGCCGTATTTTCCAACAAGATGCAGTCACAGCAGCAAGAACTGCTCGCCAAACTCGGCCCCGAGATTGCGAGCCAACTATCGGGAGAAAATGCTGCTGGCAGCATCGCCGTGGTAGACCGCCTTCAGGGTGAGGATGGCCAAGTTGCTCGCGACGCCTACGCTCGCGCCCTGCAAACCATGTACATTGTTTATGTTGCTTTTGGCGCGCTCGGCCTCATAGCAAGCCTGTTTATTAAGCAGGAGAAGCTCAATAAGCAGCACACGGAACACAAAACGGGGCTGAAAACACTCCAGAGCCGTGAAGGTCGGGCGCAATCGAAGAAGAAAAAGGACGAAGAAAAAAATTAGGCGGGGAATGGAGTGATGTTCCACCAGCCTTATCTTTCTTTGATTGTTATTTTTTGGGGTCTTATCTTATATTGGCACATGGCGATTCGAGCCCGTTTCAGTTTTATGGTTCTTGTCTTTTTTTTCTTGGTTCTTCAACAGCATGCCTCTATTTCTTTTGGATGCGATGCTTCCACAACTGGACGTCTACATCCTTACTGCATACTAGTACTCCGTATATCCTAGCTGGATTAGATACACATACACCTTTCATAGCGAGGAGGGGAGCAAATACGTTTCTCTCCGTCAATCCACTAATTGTAATTTAGCACCAAAATATTGAAAACACGCAGCTTTTTGATCCAAGACCATGTTCGCTCCAACTCAAGACAAGTGCAAGGGCCGCCCTCACCATGATTCCTCCTTAACGGGCTTTCGCCACCAATCTCCATAGTGGCCTGTGGGGCATCTCCAAAGTCCCATCAAGCACACAGGCCAATTAACTCTTCATAACCCCTTTTTCTTTCCAGAGAACCAGACATGAAGAATACCGTGGATATGGGGGTATTCATGTGAAGAGCAAGTACTCCGTACTTGTATAATAACCTATGGGGTAGAGGTCCCGAGCTGTCCGGGTCATCACCTGGTTGGTATGCATTAGTACCCGCCGCAAGCCCCACACCCCCACTCCGTGTCGGGACCGATTTCGAGGGTGAATATCCGAGACGATGATTTCGGGCCCAGGAAGCGCTTTTTTGGAGACACGAGCTGGGCTTTGCTTTGCTTTGCTTCTCATGCGATTGGAAATCTGACTTTTTGTTTCTTTTTTGTTTCTAGTTCTATTCTTCCTTGTACTTGATTCGGAAGCAGCGTTTAAGATTGTACTGTCCTTTCCTCTTTTTCCTCTTGCTCTTTTTGGCGCCACCCCGTGTCGCGCTAGAGGGAAGTTCCTTCCTTTTTATTCCCTCGAATGACCGACCTTCTTTCTCTTTTCATCTATCACTTGATTTGCCAGCTGTCTATGTCTTCTTATTAGCATCATCTCCTCTTTCCCGTCTCTCTCTCCTCATACAACTGTCAAGCCGTGGTTGGCCATAAACTTTGTCACGTGTCAACGTCCATTTACTCTTATGTCCGATACCGCCACGATAACGAGAGGCCACTCCTGTTTTCTGTGTTACCAGAGAAAGGTTAAGTGTGATGGTAAGCGCCCTTGCTCACGGTGTCTGAAGGCTGGTAAACCTTGTCGGTCAGAGCGGCCTCTGTGGCTTCGGCATAGAACTACCACGGAGGCTACAGGCGATTTGACCGAACGAGCAGCCCGATACGAGAGACTGCTTGTATTCCATGGGATCCCTTTAGACGAGATCCCTCCAGATGGCGAAGACCACTTGATGGATGGCGACGCATCATCCTCGGCCACGACAAAAGGGCGGGTTATTGTCCAAGATGGGCACGCGCGCTTTGTAGACAAGTATGGCTCTCACTACACGGTTCCAGTGGGTTGTTGCATAAGCTAACATAGAAACGTGTTGTAGTTCATTATGGACGGGACTAGATGGCGAGGTAGACTGATCTCCAAAGGAGTCATCCCCATTGACATGTTATGCTGATTTTCCTTACAGCTTCAAGATTCGGGCAACCTTGTAGAATCAAACGATTATTATAAAGTTGAGACACGAGAGTCGTCATGTTTAGCGGAACAGCTACTTATTGGCTGGCAGCCCAACATCCCTCTCAACAACAGTCATCCGCCAGTATTTCAAATCATGATTCTTTGGCAGACATTCCTCGACAACTTCAACCCCCTAAGCAAATTACTTCACGCCCCATCCGTCCAACATACGATATCGCAAGCTGTCACAGACCTCGATGCGATTCAGAGCAATACCGAGGCTCTCATGTTCTCAGTGTACCTAGCAGCTGTCACAACCATGCCAGAAAGCCAATGTTTACAGTTGTTTGGGAACACAAAGCCAGCCGTTGTTTTTCGATTCATGGATGCTACACAACAAGCCCTAGTAAACGCTCGATTTCTACGGTCAACAGATATCGTCGTGTTGCAAGCAGCAGTTATATACCTAGTATGTTGGTTGGTCCCTCATCCACATATTTAGAGTGTCGTGCTGACATGCATATTCCAGCTTGCAAGTCGTCCCAGAATGGATTCTCAGACAATGTGGCTTCTTTCTGGTGTTGTTTATCGAAGAGGCCAAGCCATGGGCCTTCATCGCGAGGAGAGTCTCGGAGCCTTCAAACCCTTCGAGGCCGAGATAAGACGTCGAGTGTGGTGGCAAATTGTCACGTTGGATAGCCGTGCAGCGAAGCTAGCTGGTGCGACTCCGAGTCCATACTTCATAAATACGAGAGACACCCGACGACCGCTCAATCTCAACGACAGCGACTTGTATCCAACTATGAGAGAGCTTCCAGACGAGCACAAGGGGGTTACAGAGATGCTTCTCTGCCTCCTAAGGTGTGAAATTGGTCGGTGCATGGGGGAACAGGGCCTCTTTGACTCAGACACGAACAAAACCTCGACGTTGACCTTTCAACAGAAACGATCAGCGGTTGATCGCATGGAGCGCAACCTCCAACCGATACTAGAAAAGTGCGACAAATCTATACCCCTTCATTATTTAGGCTTGCTCATGACTAAATCGGCCTGCTGCAACATACGCTTGTCTGTAAGTGAACCGCTGCGGCCTATGAAACGTAGTTCAGACGAAAGCAGCCTCCTCCTCAGCCTAGGTCTCACGATCTTGTCCTACGACAATATATCGTACTCGAGTTCCTCTTTAAGACCATTCCTATGGCATATTTCAGAGCAATTCCCTTACGAGGCCTTCATTCTGGTGTTATCGAAGCTCACGGCAAGAGAAACCGGGACCAGAGAGGACGAAGCATGGGCCTGCGTGAGCCAAGTGTATGAAAACCACCCTGAACTCTCGGCCGATCTTAAAAACCCTCTCCATGCTGCTTTGGGTCGCCTGGCTCTGCGTGCATGGGACGAGAGAGTGAAAGAACACAAGAATGCAGCACTCGGTTTCGATTTTCCAGAAATTCGCGCAATTGAAGACATCCGTGGCCAGTCAGAGAGGACGCCGAGTGCCAGTCAGTTTGCACACACTGAATTCGAAACAGCGTTTGACAGCTCAGACTTTGCGTCCCTCATGAATGACCAGGGAGATCCGGCGTGGGACGACTGGCAGACACTACTTCAAAACCAGTCGTCCTATGTTTCTGATGACTTTTGAAAACGGAATTATGGTTGGAAAAGACTTGGATAAATTTGAAGAACTTTTCTTCCTCAACAAGTTTCAGACATGTAATAACACGTCAACACTTGCTGTTGGTAGACAATTTCAGATGGCTTAAAACCTTGCTCAATATATGAAAGATATATTTCACATGATGCAACATCTAATAAAAAAATAAGAACCGAGAAAATAAGACAAAACTGCTATCCCATACATATGCCAAGAACCAAAAGCCCTTACCGTGGTCTTTCTCTCGAAGCGGACCAATCATAGACCAGAAACCAGGAACCGCATATTTAATACAAACTCCACGAGAAAGAAAAAAAAACGAAGTAAAAACTCAATGCTATCATGTCCATTTGTGCTATCAACACCATTTTCGTCGGTGGGCAAACGAAAAAGAAAGGACGCAAGGAAAGCGAGAAAGGCCATTCTGCGCCGTATCATCTTAAATAGGGTGAAAAACTCCAGCCTGGGAAAGAAGTTAAAAGATGCTAAAAAGACTTTAGACTTCTAACTTGAAAACGCCAGAATGTAATGAATTGGTTTTTGAGTGTGTGGTAGATAATGGTGATGGAAAATAGCATTTTCAACATGAGGGCTCAATATTTCAACTCTGCATTTCGTAAACTGATGGGTCCCGTTCCGGCCCTTGTTGCTGCGGCCGTTGCTGGAATTGGGTTGCTGGCTGAGACCGAGGAGGAGGAGGAGGAGGAGGAGGAGGAGGAGGCGAGGACTGCTGGGGCGGGGGCGGAGATTGCGCGGGATATTCTTGGTGTTCTGGGTAGGCATTCGTGTAGCCTTGGGGCACCATGGGTGGGTGAGTAGGCACTGTGCCTCCGGAGTATTGTGGTGGTTGGGTGTGGAAGGGGTAGGAACTGCCGGTGGGTAACTCGGCGATGTCTTCCTTGACTGGGTCACTGGAATACACGGGTGCTCGGTTGCCCGTTGCGGCTGCAGTGTGGTAGGCCGGCGGTGGTGAGGCCGGTGGTATGGAGGAGAGAGGCGTGTCGGGTGTTGAGTACGGATCGAGGGTCGAGTTTGTGTGTTGTGGTGTCATGGGACTGATGGGGACTTGGTTTTGGTAGGTAATGGGTGATGTAATGTTGTGTGGTGGCACTTGGAGCATACTTTGATAAGCAGCCGGGGGTTCGCCGAGGTGAGTTGTTGAGGTTGGAGGTGAGATCGAAAACACATTGTTCATTGATCCGTTTTGGGGAGTGGCCGTGGCCGTTTCGGTGGCTTTGGGCATCTGGGAGGCGACGACGGCCTCGGCGGCGAGACGTTGTTTCTTTTTCCTGCGACGGCAGCAAAATATTGATCCGGCCACGATGGCGATAAGAAGGGCGGCACACACAGCACCGACGGCCGCACCGATGGTTCCCACACGTAATGTTGACGAGGCCACGACGGTCTCGGTGGGCTTGCTGCCTTTATCGGGATAAGGTGTCGGGTTGGGTTCGTAATCCGTCACGGCCGAGGTTTTGGATGCACGGCGGGACTCGATGGATCCGAGGGTGAAAATCTCGCTGCCATCAATACAACAGTCCGATAAAGGATTCGCGCAACAATATTTGCCCATGCCACATTCGTTTATGCGATGTTTGTCGCCGGTTCGTACTGTGATCGAGTTAGTGCCATTCTTTCAACCCCCGCACTGTCGTGTTCTCTTCTTTCTCTTCTTTCTCTTCTTCTCAATCTTTTGACAGTCTACAAAGACTTCCCAAGACTAATAAAATAACAGAAATACTTTCAATGTCAGGAGGGGTAGGTACATACTTCCTTTACAGATATCTGGGCAAGCCGGGTCCTTCCACGTCGGGTCGGTGCAAGCTCCTCGATAAATTTGACCGCCGTCAGGAGTGGTAAAGTTGCAGAGGCCATTGGGCATGCATAAGTCGCCCTTGACTATGGTGCAACACGGCGAGAAATTATCGAAAGCGAGGTCACAGGCAATGTACTCGAAGTCCAAGGCAACGTTGCCATTGGGGTAGTAGCATCGTGTATTGCTGGGGCTACCTGCACTTGCGAGCGGTGAGGTGAGGGCGATTAAGACGAGGGCTGCAGGAAGGCTGGCCTGGCGACGACTTGAAGGTATTGGTAGTGTCATGGCTGTGAGATGATTTGCTGGTCGTTCCGGCCGATTGAGGAGGGGAGAAATACGGGAGGCGGTGCGGCGGTGAAGACGAATGGGGGGGGATCAGGGAAAGATTGAGACTCGGCCCCCCTTTCGGTGGTTTGCTCTTCGTTGAGCCCGGATCGAAGGGAGGCTGTTACACCCCGGCGAGGGAGGAGAGGCCCTTGGACGATGCGTTTCCTCGAAGTCGTCAATGAGTGGGAAGTACGAATGGTATATATTCTATGGGGGGTGAAGTTGTTGTACAAATGGATGTCGGGGGATTGTCGTCTTGTTTTCTGCTTTCGAATGGTGTGGTTGGAGGGTTTGGGGGGGGCGATGGTGTTTGGGCGAATGCAGGTGGCAATGGGGGGAATTGATTGGTGATGTGATGATGTGCGGGAAGACTTGAAAACTTGACAGAACGAATGGGGGTTTTTTTTCTTCGGTTCTCTTCGTTTTGCGTTTTGGAGGAAAGGGACTTGAATTGCGCTGGGCTGCCCCACTAAAAGATTTGGCTTGACACTACTATTACTCCGTACGGAGTACTTGTATTAGGCGCTCCACGCTCCCAAACCACCTGATGACCTTCTCCTGTGGCTTCTTGCCTTCCTATCCCAATTGCCCCTGTCCATTCTTATTCTTATTCAATCCTATCCTGGATTTTATTGAAAATTCATTAACAAATCTACACGTAACTCTTTAATGTGTTCTTGCAACTAAAACCTCAAGGAAATAAAAAAGGAAATATTCATGTCCAAAAGTACTGTGTACACTACTCCGTGTATCTTCTTCAACTATGGCATTGAATTGCACTGTACGAACCCACCGTAGCCGTGAGCAAAACTACGGAGGTGCTAAGACCAGGCACCTTTGTCCTCATCAGGCTTAAGTCGGGTGGATTTGGGTGCAGCTGGCCAGTCAGCGACTAGTCTCCAGGTCCTATGGTGTCTTGATACCCACTTTTGCATAGTGACGAATCCGCTGTATTTACTGGGGCAGTGCACTATTAATACTCCAATGTGTCTGTCCATAATATTAACTCTGTATTAATACTCGGCCAGAAACCCGCACGTAGTACAGAGTACGTGCACCATCCAGTACTCCGTACTCCGTAGTTTAGTTGACGATGTGGTGGTGGCCACTGAATCCTTGGGGGTCCTTGGGGGGCTGCTTTGTGGCGACGTACGCACATCTACTACGGAGTACAATCCGCTATACCACTACTGGTACCGACCACAACTTTGGCCAGCCAGCCACGCAAATGGATCGACGCCAGCGAGCGAAAAGAAGACAACTACGCAGTATTAGATGATCAAAATACCAACTGGGATGGCACTGGCGCCGCTCAATCGAGCGATAGGTCCGATCCGTTGGATTGGGTGTTGTCAAGAATCTCTCGAAAGCCCCGCTACTGCAACTAGTATGCTGTTGTTCGTTTCGGCTAAGGAGTGGTAAAGAGTGTTAATGAGTCAACTATGATGTCGGAAAACAACAGGAAACAAAATACGGGGTACTACGTGTTTACTGCATATCCAGCCTTGGCTTGGTTGACGTTGTTGCATTCATCTACTTGTATGGAGTACTCCGTAAAGAAACGAGAGCACAGCCACCGTCGCAATCAAAAGAAGAACAAACAAAAACAAGGAGCCAACACGTACTTGTACAAGTATGGAGTCGAGGTTCGCGTTCAGGGTGAGGGGAGAGACGTGGAAAGGGGTTAGGGGGGGATTCTGATACGCTGATACGTGGATCTCCGACAACCGGCTGCCGCCAGGTGACAAGCGACTGACAGCTGATCGTTGGGGAATGCTAGCGGCTGAAGAGCATATTCAGCCTTTCACATCAACCCCATCATTAGGGAATACGATCAACGAAAGAGGAAACGTAGACCAAAGATTTAAAAAGGCATTGAAAACGGCGACCAAAAAAAAAAGGGTTCCTCCTAACAGAACATGAAAAAGAAAAAGAAAAAGAAAAAGAAAATAAAGCAAGGCTCGCGTCCAGCATCACCAAACCCTAGACAGGCTCTTTATTTCTTGTCGTCGCCAAACTCATCTCTCCCATTAGCAAACACCCTATCGAAATCATACTCGCCCCACCGAATATCGGGACACAGCCCAGCAAACTTCCACACGCCATTGACCTTGCGGTACCAGTGCTTGTTGGCCGAGTGCGCGTGGCCCTTGACGGCAACGTCGGTCCTCGTCTCGTCGGTGAATCGCTGATGCGGCACGCGCAACTGGTGGTATCCGATAGCCTCGGTGTCGGAGACTTTTTCCCACCGCGTGGCGCCGACAAAGTGTTGCGTCATTAGGAGGGGGTCGCCGAGCACGGCAGGCGAGGATATCATTCCAATGAATTCTTCGGCGGGCATCGCTTCCCAGAGCTTGTCGAGGAAAGAGCGGTAGTCGATCTGTATGATATCACATAATGTTAGACGTGCTAATAGGGTCAAGGTAAGGTGTAAGACGGTTGCTGACCCGCAATGTAGGTGCGATGCACTTTCGTAGTCGGTCCCAGTCCTTGGAATCGTAGCTGTCGGCCCATTCGTAAAGGGCAGTGTTCAGGCCGAGATAGTCTGGGAGCTTGCCCGTTAGCAACAAATAATCTGTACAGCAAACCATAAGGTGAGCGATAGAATGTAAAAAGAGACGAACCCTCAAATGTGATGTTGCCTGCTGGTTGCTCGACCACCGGACTTGAAGCGCTGGCGCCCATCTTTCCTCTTTTGCGTGCGTTGTGTATGTGTATGTTCAAGTACAACAACCGAGAACGAAAGGCCAATATCGAGATAAAAAACCGCTACTCTCAAGATCCACAGAGAAAACTTTCAACGTTATTATAGCCAACGAGTCTCGAGAAAGTTGGGGCACAAAGGAAGGGAACAAACAAAAAGAAAGAAGAAAAGATCTCAAGAACAGCAGCCAAGTTAAAACAAATCCCAAAACCCAAAACCCAAAACCCCGCAAAGAAAGCAAGACGACTGATTCTTATACGACGAAAGAACCCCCATATCTCTTAACCGTAGGCGGGGAAACACCCCAAAACCAACTCAGTCTCCGCAGAGACCTCCGGACCTAAAGACATGTCTCCGGACAGGAAGGCAACAAGGGTCTCAGCTCCCAAAAACGAGTACCCCATACGTACACTCAAACCACGCAAAATACGGAGTACGTACTCCATTCCAGAAACGTACCAAAGAAACGGGACAAGTACAAGTAAAAGACAAGTCAAACACATAACCTCATCTCAGCCAACAACCAATTTTATTCCGTCAAAAGTTTCAACAGATTCCAGGGTCCATCAAAGTAAAAAAAAAGCCATTGAAGCAATTGACTACGGAGGCAGGTAAAGGGACTTTGACGCCACAAATTAGACTCATGCCCGAGAAAAAAACAAAAAAAGAAAAGCTTTAAAAACAGAGGAGGAGAGAGGCCGGACTTCGGGGTGGGGTAAGCCCGAAAGTGAAAAGTGGAGAAGCTACATTTGCCTTCGGGGATCCGGAGCCCCGGACTTGTACGGAGTAGTTTAGTTTACAACGGCAACTTAAACTTACAAAACAAAGAGGGGTCCTCTACCCTTTTTTTTAAAAAAAAATTTGCACCCTTTCTACTACACGTATTTCATACCATAATCGATGTCCGAGGTCGAATACGACATGTCTTTATCTTTGTGGCTAACATCTCGGAGACAATGAAATCTTCCGAGTTTCGACTTCCATCATTTCGAGCGCACGTCACAAAGGGTTGGCTCGAAACAATCCAATCGCCTTTATGTTGATCGCGGCATGCCACATGATCCAATCACCCAGCGAATCGCCGTAGTCTTTTCACTAAACCACTTCATCTCGATCTAAACTACTGACCACGATCGGCCAGAGAACAGCTTGCAACTGAAACGAAATTTGTCTCCGTTGAAGTTCTAAACCTAGAAAGAAAATGGAAAAATCACATGTTATTCTCCAAGCCGTCCAGAACAAACATCATTTCACAAAACAAAGGACATACAAGTACGGAGTACTTCCCGCCTTACCGTTCCCGTTGCCACGTTGCCGTGTTGCCTCGGATCGTCCCATCTTGTTCGTGCTCTCAAGTACGGAGCAAAATGTTTGGTGTTCCGCCCTAAAGTGGTGGACTGACTATTCGGTTGACCCCTGTCAAATTAATTCAGAACGACCCTGAAATTTCGTCACGTCAGCGCTCCGCCCCCTTGCAATCTCCAGGTCCCCTCTTGCCCCCTCATTTATTTACTTGTACTCCGTAGATGTGTCACAGATCACGAAAGAGCAAAGGAAAAAGCGATACTGTGCAATGCAACAACCCCCAATTGCGGCCTGTCAAACGGAATCACGTCCTTTTCTTGCTTCAAAAAGAAAAAAATCATCTCCATTGTCATTCGAGACGGCTAGACAAGAATAAAGGAACAGTAATACTCAGAAACTACAGAGCGTAGAATGAGGAAAAAGAGAAAGTGTGAAAAGGTCACGGAGTATGCGAACCCTATGGGTATCCTGCGACAGACGAATGTAGAAGCGACGGCAAAAGAAGATGAAAATGCAAAAAGAAGAAAAAAAAAGGGCAAGAAAAGAAAACTTTCCACAATAACTCCATGCCCGCCTGTTGTCCAATGTCATGATATTTGCTGAGGGTTGAAAAAAAAAAAAGAGGTGATACAGGAAAGGATAGAAAGGAATTCGCGGGCGAATGGATATAGAGAAGGAGGCACAACGGCTTCATCCTGTAATTCGTCTGACCCAAAGCGTCGTGGGCTCGTAATCGGCCTCGCGTTCTTGCCTTTTATAAGCGCGGTGTAGCTTGAGCCCAAGGTCGTACTCTTCGCGTTGCACCTCCGAGAGCTCCGTCCGGAGGCCCTCAACCTTGCGCTTTTCTATTTCGCGCTTGCGCAGTACTGCATCGCTCGCCATCAAATTGTCTGTCGGCATAAGCTCCGTCATCTGTTTGATGCTCCTGTTGATGTTCGCCCGCCTGTTGGCAAGAGAATCGAGCCGCGCCTTGAGGTATGCTACACGGTCATGGCCCCCCGCGAGTTCGAGTTCCGGGGGCGCTGGCGGTAGTGCCTTGCTCGTCGAGACCGACGAAATCGACTGTCTGTCCGTGTCGTACACCGACGGCGCTACCGGCATGCGAGGCACTGCCTGCCGTACCGACACCGAGTGGGAGGGCACCTCTTTGCGAGCTGTGGGATCTCGCATTGTTGACGCTCTTGCCCGGTCACTCGCCCGGTCATTCGCCCGGTACGGATTTGATGAGAGTGCCGTATTAAGAGATACCACAATGGGGTCGCCTGTGCTGTGCTTGTAGCTTCCGTAGTCCATACCGAGCATTTTTGGCCTTTGTCGGTCGAGTATCGAATCGCCGCCCGACTTGCCCGCAATGGCTTGTGTTGGGGTGCTATCCAGGGTTTGAGGTGGCGAAGACGGCGACTGTTCCTTTGGCTGCGGCGTGAGCGGCGGGCTTGCCGGCGGGCTTGCCGGCGATGCGGCAATTGTTTCCTCCTTTGACCACGAGGGGAAACCGGGATGTGTCGAGTAGACCGAGGAAGCGACAGAAAGATGCGCAGCGTGCTGTCGTGTCGCCATGAAGGAGGGATTCAGTTGGTTTGTCGAGGAGGGTTCTTGGGTTTGCTGGCTAGCGTGATCGGGCGCGATGGTGGTAGGGCTGGGCGAGGACGATGTTACTGCCACCGTGCTATTGCCTGCTGATGTGGTATTGGGTTCCGTCACGACGGCGATGGCGGGTTGGGCCTTTCTTTGTATGGCTTTTCTGGCAACCGTGTCAGGGGTAACAGTACTGGCCGTGCTGCTAGCCGTTGGGGCCTGGTGTAGATGGTGTTGCAGGGGTGCTGCCCTGCTTGACCCTGGGCCGCCAGCGTCCGCATTGGTGGTGGAAATTGGGGACTGGGTGGGAGGTGGGCCTGCAAGGGCCTGTGCGTCATCTTTTGATGCAGGGCTGGCCACTGGGGAGGGTAGTCCACTTGCGTGCGTCGTTTTCTGAGAGGACGGAACCACTGTCTTTCCAGTAGTGCCACGACCCCGGTCCGGTGTTTCAGACCTGGAGGGGCTCACAGGAGAGAGTGGGCTGTTGGCCACCACGCCCGTACTTGTACTCCCAGCGCCGACACGGGCGTTGTCACGCACCAGTGTTGTTGTAACGCGTTTGCTGCTTTTACGAGGAATGAAAAGTGGTTTGACGTTGTGCGTGTCCTGCACCGGGTCTACCAGAGTCGTGCGCCCACTTGCTCCCTTCCAAGGCGGCCGACTGGCCAACCCACCTCCCTGAGATGGACTGTTATCGGCATTGGCATGCTTGGAGCGAGGGTCGCGTGATGACCAAATGGTTGTTGTTGTTTGGGGTCCGGCAAAGATGCCAGCGTCCGTAGCCTGGGGTTCGGGCGTAATTCCTCTTGAACTTGGTGCCGGGGCGACCGGCGTCACCCGCCGGTTCTTGACCCGCTCCCCGAACGATTGTTGAGCGCTTCGTAGTTTGGCGAGAGCCGACGATGTGTTGGTAAGGCCCTGGGCGTATTCGGCGGGTTTCACCTGAGCGTTACGGCCGGCTGACCCCAGTGTCGGCTCGCCCGTCATGGCGTCCCATTTCATCTCCTTGCCTTGGGCTAGTTTGAAGATTTGATGACCCGAGGCGTTGACGGCGTCGCCAGGCTGGCCGTGATGGTTCTCCGTCGCAGACGCTGGTCGATCGCGAAGCTGCTCGCGTGATCTCGACTCGCGGGCTTGGCTGCGCCGCTCGCGGCGCATGGTCGGAATGTTGCTTCGAGAGGTAGGCCGCCCTGGTTCGGGAGTCATCCTCTGATGTGAATGCTGCTGCTGCGAGTGCTGATACTGTTGATGGTGGGGCTGGGGCGCTTGGCCTCCATAGCCATAGTGATGTGAATGCTGTACGTCTAATTGAGACATATCGGGGAGATCGTCGATGGGTGAGACGTCGTGTCTGATTTAAGACAATATTAGAGTTCTATTTCTAAAAACACAAAAGAAGAAGATCCGGGGATAGTAGGGAGCGTGTGGGAGAGCAGTGATGGAGAATGGTGGTGTGTAAGAGAGAAGCCCAGAGTCGGGGAGAAAATGCAGTCAATACAGCTCGGGTTTGAAATGGCAGGTACAATGGCAGACAAGACTCGCAGTTTACTCGACGGCCGAAGAAAGAAAACAGAGAAAGAACCACGGCACACCCAAGGAGGCATGTAGCTAGGACCGTCAAGCTGGGAATCAAGAACCCCCAACTGATCTTACACATTTTCCAAGGCATACAGAAATAAAGAGAAAAAAAAAACTCAAGATAAAAAAAAAAGAATGACTAGGGCCAGATGAAGACGAGGGCCAAAAAAGTATAAAAAAGTATAAAAAAAAAGTAAAGAGTGACAATGGCGAAGAAGCATTGCAGGAAAGAAAGAAACGAAAACTTACCCATTACGAGGATATTGCAAATCTGGCGAGCTCGGGGGCGAGATCTCGTCGACCGCGGGATAGATTCGGGAAGCCACTTTGACGATGTGTGAGGGACCAGTAACGGGGGAAGGTAGCTCGTATATGACGGACGAGGATGGGCGCCAAGTCGATGCGCGACGGCGGACGAGTCGAGAGTCGTGGGGTCTCCGCACAGGGTTCTTGAAAGGGGGAGGCGGGATGGGAGGTGCCTCTTCCGGTCTGTATCGGTCGATGGGGGGTTGTCACGTTAGCCAACAAGAGTGTCCCGCTACTTGGCCAACGGGCAAAAGAGAGAAAAAAGAAACAAGATTGGCAGGGATCAATCGTGGTCCGACCAATGACAAAAAGAGGGAAGAAACGTTCAACTGCCAATCTCGGTGGGGGGATGAGGGAAGGGGTGGACTGCAGCCAGATAATAATAGAAGCCTTCTGGAATGAAGGCTCTAGCCCAGACCTCAACCAGTTGTAGACGGTGAAAAGGATAAAAAAGAAAAGAAGGTCGAAAAAATCGGGACGACAAAATAAGAAGAGTTTATGCAATGTTCATCATACACACGAAACAGGATCGCCGTCTAGGGCAAAACCCCCCCTAGATGCTGCCAGTCCCAAGCTCTGAAAGCCTTGAAGCACAACCAACCTCTCTTGAAGTGCATAGTACACGGATGAGATTTTTAATGTGCCTCGAGTTTGGTTTCAAGCTTGTCGGGCAGATCTCTTGCGAATCGGCAATGGGAGGGAGCAAATGGCCACTTTTCAATCCTTTGCCAACTCATGCGCTCATCTTCTTATGCTCAAGTGGAAGGAAATCGGAGAACATGCTGCCGATAATGATGGGGGGAAAGGAACGAAAGGAACGAAAGGAACGAAAGAACTTACGAGGAGGTATCGGGTGTCAATGGGAAACTAAAGGAAGAGAGTCTCGTGGAACCGCCGTACGACGTATCGACGGCCAAACCGAAGCCGAAGCCCTTGGCGGTAGCGGCAAGTGCCTGCGGATCGTTGACGGCAGAGAGGCCAAAAGGAATGTCACAGGTGGTATGGGTATCTAGGCGGTGGACACCGTTGAAGGGCGGGTAACGCTGAGAAGATCGAAATGGATGGGACCGTGAACTGCGACGTCGAGGCGGGACGGGATTCTTGTCGCGAGAGCGGATGCGAGTCTGGGCGAGGCTATCGTCGGGGTAGGCGTGGGCTTTAACAGCAAAATTCTCGTGGACTTGAGGGAGAGTGTCGTTTGGATTTATGAGGGGCGAGGATGAGAGTGAAGAGGTGTGGCTGTGATGCCAGCTGCGGCTGGGCATTTTTTTTTTTGTCGTCCCTCGGTCGTTTACTGCTGTTGCCCCCCCCCGTATTGTTCAATAGGTTCCCCCGCTTCGGGGCGTTTCTCCCACAGCCCGCTAACAAGAGCGCTAACGGAGCGTAGCGGTGCGCTGTAAGTATTAATAGATCACGCTCCTCAGATCCAAACAGCCCGAAGAGCCACTAGCCAACTTGCCAACCCACTCTTTTGCAATGCTCGGTACCCAGCAGCTTGCTTGTTATCCCTCTTTTGACTTTTGGCGGTCTTGCTCCCTCCTTTCTTTTACGCCCGCGCTGTTATTTGTCGGCCTACTGAACTTGAAACGGAGGGCAGAGGATGTTAAAATTGAGAGGAATGGACTGGTGGAGCCTGCACCTGCAGGCCGTTGTTCCACACACCCCCTAAACCAATTAATTGGCAGGGTGGTTCCCAGCTTTCTTCCAGGGTCCAGGGAGGCAAATTCCGACGTTAGAGCAGCCAACAGTTGGGACGTTCACAGACCGCCGTACGGAGTAGTTGGTGTTCCAAGAACGTGTGCCTCATATACCGAACAAGCAGTGTATCAACGCGCTGTCCTTATTTTTCGAGATGCCAACTATCCAAGTGGTGGCGACTCTACTCCGTAGATTGATGAGATGGCACGTCAGGTCTTAACGTGAGACCTGCTCGTGTGGGTACTGCAATGTGCCTGACACAAGGTTAATTAACTCCTAATAATTCCCTGTTATGGAGTACAGATTAGCACCTGCATCGCAAAATTCCCCATCCCACAATCCAACCTGACGTTGGTCTCCCACTCCACTATTTCTTTTTTTACCTATGGTTTAGCGTCCCGCTAGAACGTCGATCACTTTTTCCATTCTGGTTGTCTTTGCGAGACAGGTGCAGGTGCCAGCAGGTGAGTCGGAGTGCGCCCGTTGACAACAGCTGAACCCCAAATGTAAACTAGTCCGGGCGCCGTTCTAGATGGCGGGAGAAAAAGGACACGTCGGGAAGAAGAAAGCAACAATCAAAAAGAAAGAAAATCGAGACAAACGTACCGGGTTTTGGAAGAGAAGCCAAAAGAAGCAGAGGGGAAAAAATCCTGGTGTCAGACAGGCTGCAAGGATAACCCTGGCTTATGAATCGTGAAAGCCGTCTCGTCTCGTCTCGGAATGGCGTGCCGGGGCGTACTCCGTAGATGCCAACAGAGAAACAAAGCCAAGGAGACCCGAATGTGAATTCGGGATCCGGCAAGACTGAAGCGTGTCGAGGGAATGGTTTGAATGATCGGAGCGATGTCTCCAAAAGGGTGGAGCGGTTTGAGCCCAGAAAGACGATGAACTCGGGATAAAAGCAGGAAAGATCTTTGACCCCAGCACAACGGAACTCAATTTGTGAATTTGTCGTTAGGCGCCTAGGCCTTCTGCTTTCGTCTTGTCTGTTTGGTGGTGGAACGATGAGATGCAGGGTCGAAGGGTTCGATAACGCGACGGAGGAGGGGCACAGGGCTTCCGGGTTTTTCGCCTCACTGCTGCAGATCTTTTGTTTTAGATGAAGACAGTATATTCCATCACCTTTGCAGAAAGAAGGGTCGAACGGAAGGGTTTGAAAATTGGACGAAATCGTGCTATCAACGGAGCACTGATTGAAAAGAACGAGTCTGTGTTGTGTCCGTGGGGGTTTCTATCGTCTCAACTGCACGAGCATTGGTGACAATACAACGCAGCGTCTTGAGAGGAGAGGGAACAGCAGCACAGATTGAGGAATACGAAGAGATAAATAGACTATTTATTATCCTAACCCGGCCACCGTTGTGCGTCTTGCCCCATTCCTAGCCACAAGCACCACAAAGAGGCGAGAGAAGAAAACAACAGAAGCGAAATGCAGAAATGCAGAAATGTGGACAAGCTAACAACAATAACATGTGCAACCCGCAGAATGATAATGAAACAGCGTGGCGTGGTTGGCGATCATTTAATCCCACAGTAGTCTCATACGCGAGAAGTGCTGGCCGGTTTCCGGCCCAGGGTGGTTGGCTTTAGCATTGGTTGGCTGTGGGTTCGTGAAGAAGCTTTGCATCGTATCCGTAGGGACGATGGCGAATAGTTTACGGGGTACGGAGTAGATTCTTTGGTTCGTTTGATGTCATGAATGGCTGGTGGATTCGTTGGTCACGCCAGGGATGTTATGTTACTACATTACTCCGTACTTGTACAGGCGAAGACGAAACTCGATATCTATAATACAGGTCCACCAGCTGCTGTCATCTGGAAACCAATACTCGATTTTTTTACTACATTTCCCGCTTTTGTAATGTCTTTGTGGCTTTTTGTCCTCGTCTCCAGAACACGAACACTCAACACTCAAAATATCACCAACAAAGGCCAGCAAAGGGAAAACAAGAAAAAGAAAGAAAAAAGATTGTGGCGGAGGAAGTGGACCGCCCCGACCTTTTGGCTGGCCTGGCCACCCAGCCGTATCAAGCCGATTGGATGAGAGAAGCCCGTTCCGTTCAATCCCAGCCGCACCCACGCATGCATGCACGCACTGTAAGCTACATGTACAGTTCACTTCCTGTCGTAGGATCTTGCTTGAAGCAGACTAAAAAAGCGAGTGAACAATCCAAAGCCAATAGACTCAAAATGACCCCAAAATGACCTAACTTTCTTTGCACGACGTTTTCGTCTCGCGTCTTGATAGCGTAGCGTCGCGCCGCGCCGCGCGTCGATGATTTGTTTATATCTTTTACATCTTTACAACTCAGCCAAAATAGAAAATACAAAGTCACACGTTGCCAAGAAAATATCAACTTGGCTGACAAAGAGGTTGGTTTCATATCATGGGTAGAGTGACTCGTAATAAGCCGTCGGTATATAGGGAGGAAAGAGTCTTGGATCTACACGATCGGTTAAAAAAATGGCAGGCAAATAATATTGGCCGTACTAATGGGAAGTTCACCATGCCGTGCAAGGCTGGCATTGGGTGGTACGGCGCGATTATTTGCAACCCTACATGCACAACTTGATCCTATGCGACCCTTCTACATAACATCTTTTGATCAAAAACATGCCTCTGTTGAGAAAGGTTAAAGCAGGAGGCCAGGTCGGCAACACACGTCATAGCAAGTGCACAACATATATAATAAGAGGCTGAAATAATCCCTAACTACCATATCGTAAAAGTTCCGAAACCTGGGTATCCATAATGTAAGTGCCACTGGCGAGAACAGGAATGCATTATCCGTAATCCAGATCAATTCGTTCTGGCCTCTAAAAGGTTCCTGTTAACTTATCCATCCCGAATTTTCCCATGCCCTCCAAAAGAAAGAAAAAAAAGAAAGAAAAAAAAAGCAGTCGGTGCTGAGGGCGGAGTAAACCGGGCATCAAGATACAATTCTTTTCAAGATTGTTCTTGAGATATGATAGTCGGGTATGGTCCGACTGTTGCGGCCCCTTGTCTGTTTCTTTAAGACACTATAAAAGAAAAGAGAGATAGATGGTGACCAAGACAGAAGTGAAAGTAGTGAAAAAAAAGTGTGTACGATCGCCTTGTCCGATTGAAGATCGACACACTCAGTTTGCTGGGACTCTCCGTCTGCTTGGCGGTGGCGCTGGCATCTTAGCCGGAATATCGCATTCTGAATCACTGTCCGAATCCGTATCGGAAAGAACATTATGTGTCCATGACTGGTGTACTTTCGTGCTCACTGCCCCAGGAATTCGAGGTAAAGACACAGGTGTCTTTTTCCGGGCGGAGCTCGATGGAGTCGACCTCGACAGATCATGCGCCGCAACGAGCGCAGTTGGCCGTCCCGATGGGGGTTGACTTTGGGTGTGAGGCAGAGGCTGATATTTAGCCAGGTCCGGAGGCTGTGATACAGGCTGAGCCTGAGGCGATACTCGGGGGCGAGTCGGGTCGACTGTGGCCGGCGTCGAATTCGCCACCGCAAGACCTGTCTGCGTTGGTGCAGCCACATCGGCTGAGGCGTGACTCATGACCGGATCCTGAACCTCGCCCCCCGGGCCAGTCGTTCTCTGTCGTTTCTCGGGTGGGCCACTTGGCGAGCTCTCTAGATTCCCAAACCTTCTCTTGATCGAGTAGGCCAGCCGGTCTTGCTCTGTGCCTGCCTTTTTCTGCTTGCCTCTGAGGCGGATGCCATACTTCTTTCGAATAAGGCTCATTTTTGTCGCGAGACAATTTTTTAATCTATCGACTCGCCGGCTAAGGGGTTCCGCGTCTATTCGGTGGGACTCAGCAGCCACTCGCGCTAGATGGTGAGCTTCAGCTTCCTCGAGTTCTTTTTTCATTGCAAAAAGGCTTGGTGTTGACAATTGTTCATATGGGTCTTCAACATTCAGATCGTACCACGGATATGCAGCAGTAGGGTCGCCACGGCTTGCCATCCATGGTGCTGGCATATTGTAGCCTGCCGATTCGGTCTGAGGTGGACTGTCTTGGCAGACATCATTCGACATATGGTACAAGAGGCCTGAATTATTAGCAAACCTCTGCCCGCATAACTGACAAGTGTACTTTTCGTCGCCTCGATAAGGGCGAGTGCATACAAACTTGTTTGTATGCTACACGGGACAAGTCAGTCACTATTGCTTCCCAAGGTGTCTGGTCTGTAAATGCAGGTGGGCAAAATTTTCATCCTCGCATGGAAATCTCACTTACGTGCTTGTAAACACTATACAATTCAAAGCGCCTTTTGCATTCGGCACACTCCCAGAAGCGCTGCTGGTGAGGCTGCTGCTGATGAATCTGTTGCTGATAAGCCTGTTGTGGCTGATGGGCCTGGTGGCGAGGAGCATGTTGGGATTGCGTGCTCTGGTTAAAAGGAGATTGAGGAGGGGAATCTTGAGGCTCCTCGACAATGTCAGATGCATCGTAACCGAGCCGCTCGGCCCTAGCGAGCATGTTTAAGAGACTTCGTGCGCTGATGCTTGGAAGTCGTAGAGCAATGGCCGCATCAAGAAACCTGTCGCTCGCCTTGTGGAGAAGAACGGGGGCAAGCTCGTCAATGTCCGCTGCCGAAAGTTCCTGTACCATATTGGCCTTCCGCACCAAATGTGGAGAGACAACCAAGGCAATAGGCTTTTCCTAGATAGCCCGTTAGATTCCTGAAATTCGAGAGATAAGGCCCGGCATGATGACGAGAACTTACCGGTCTAATATCCGGGCGAGTGGCTCGTGCATCTGAGGACGTCACCTCAAAAGATGACGTAGCAGCCGTTGGAAGAAGCTGGCTAGGATGAGCAACTCCGGCAGGAGGCGACGTTGCCGCGCGAGAAAATGTAGCGGGAGTAGGAGGCAATGACACTGGCTTCGGCGATGACTTGATCGAGACACTTGCAAGTTCCGAAGTCTCGCCTTCGATCGACTCGACGGACGCCTGGATGCCCATCCCAGTTACTTGAGGAAGAGTTGTGCTTTCAGTCGGGGCAACAACAGAAGAAACAAGCGGCAAGTCAGAATCTTCAACAGCCGTAGGTTTTGGCTGAGGGCCAACTGCTGTTACGGCCTTTGACGCCGCCGCGACCCCTGCTCGCGCTTGAGCCGCACAGGCAAGCAAATTATGTCTTGCGTCCATGATGACCTTAAAACTGGGCAGTTGTCGAAGCTTGGAAGCCGTGATCGTAAGAAGGGATGAGAGGAGTAGAGGCAAAATTGTAAAGTTTGGAAACGCCCGTTATCTCGGGGGTATTTAGAGTCGCAGGAGCAAGGCCTGGTCCCCTCTACCCGTCTCCATCAACGCGGCTTTGTGGATTGATATCGCGATGCGATGCGATCACCAACTCTGGAGTGAATTAGTCACGATGTTCAAGGGTGACTTAGAAGTTGTATGCAAAAGATGAAAGAGAACACTAGGGGCAAAATTTTTTCGAGATCGCGAATTCACAAGTCAACCAGGTGTGGAAGGTGCGATGCGTGTACTGGGCAGTGGAAGGAGCCATTTTGTGCAAGTACCCTTATTAAATATTTCTCCGATACTATTAACTAGTATTACTAAAATTTTCACTTTAATGCTTTCTAATTACGGATATATTAATTTGCCTCTAACTCAATATATCACTCTGTACGGAGTACTCCGTAGTCTCAATAATTATTACGGAGTACTTAAAGTTACTTTGCAAGACTTCAACTATAGCCCCACCTTTGGTCACGAGAAGGTAGTTCACTTCGTGAGACGCGTTTGTTTGAATCCAAGTGGGGCTTTCCTTGCGAGGTACAGGTACTTGTTAATCTACTAAAACGAAAATCGAAGAAATATCCGTTAAGTCACTGTTATGCTAGGCCACCTGATGGCTTGATCATCTCTGCAGTTAGATTCCATGCAAGTGTCGCCCTACTCGTTGACGAACCTGAATATGGAGATTTGTGAAGACAAGAAGGGTGTTTGCGTATCAACCTTTACATTCCCGCGAAACGAAGACAAAGAGATTGCGAAAAAGGAGAGATGTTGTACTCGTACTTGTCCATATCGTTCCACATTCAATACGCAGGTTTATCTCGTACATCCACAGCCGTCTCACCATGGAGATGATCCTTTGTTTTTCTTGCAATGACGCTCGCGCTCGCCCGAGGGTTATTCGCCCATCTTTCATAAGGCCCTCGAGAAAATTGCAGTTCCTGCGACAGATGCCCGTGATACCGAGACAAGAATATTGTCAGTCTGTTCAGATTGGCTCACCGATGCATGCTAACAAAAGTCTCTCGTAGTCGCCGCTGGTCTCTCCTTTGATGCGTTTTGCTAGGTCTTTGCCATATTTTCGCTGATAGGCTGCGCGGACTTGCCTCATCTTGGCCGGGTCCCAGTGGAAACGTACTATCCGTCGTGTCAAGAGTTTATCTTGAGTACCCATTCCCGCCATGGTGGCTTCAAGGAGCTTCGCAGCATGCATATCCTTATCAAGTGCATTGCGCAGTTGGAACAAAAGCGCATCTCTCATGTGACCGCTAAACTCCTAGAACGGCTGTTAGAAAGGGGAAAAAAAATCACGTTTTTTTGAAGGGAAGATTAGTATCGACTCACTGATTTTATGACTGATTCAAGATCCTTGCTGTACCGTTGTTGGTACGCCTGGGCGATTGCCCGAATCTGATTGTCATTGCGGGTGCTCAGAATACTGCAAACTAGCAACTCGTCTGTACCCATGCGGCCTTCAGTCGCTTTATAAATGTCTTGGAGATCAGTTTCCACCTGCTGAGGATTCACAGGTGCGGCGTCCTCGGCCCGGTTTGCACCTAATACAATCATAAAGTGCCTCTCCGTCTTGCCGCTCAGGTCACCCTTGACGTCATCTTCAAGACGCCGTCTGAATGTGTGGTTGTACATGCCCTTGATTGCCTGGATATCGGCGTTGGATCTGCTGAGGAGGATATCGTTCATGGCGTCCTCGTCTGTACCAGCTCCGGACATGGAGCGATAGAGGTCCCAAACATCGCTGTGAAGGGGGCCACGGAGAATTGACAAAAGACCGTTCTCGAAATCCCCGCTTGTCTCTTTTTCAACATCTTTAATCAAGTCTCTCTTGAGCAGTCGCTGGTATGTTTGTTTCAACGTCTCAATCTGGAGAGGGTCCAACTTTGTCAATATTCTGATCAGAGCTCTCTCATCTGTTCCAAACCCCTTCATGGCTGCGCGGCACGCCTGGGCGTCGGCGGTGGCATCCCATTGTATGATCTGAGGGGGGCCATAGCCAAGAGATGGCGGGGTCGGAGGTACCGGCGGACCTGGCGGAGGCGCCCCATACTGTTGTGGTGGAGGTGCGCCATATTGGCCCGGCGGAGGCGCTCCGTATTGGCCCGGCGGAGGTGCGCCGTACTGACCTGGGGGAGGTGCTCCATATTGGCCCGGCGGAGGGGCGCCATATTGACCAGGTGGAGGGGCGCCATATTGGCCAGGCGGAGGGGCGCCATATTGGCCAGGCTGCGGTGGGTAGCCTTGTGGGGGAGGTTGTCCCTGCTGGTGAGGCGGCTGTTGGTAGTAACCTTGCGGTGGTGGTTGTCCTTGCGGAGGGTACTGTCCCTGTGGAGGCGGCGGGTATTGCCCTTGGGGCGGAGGCGGTTGTTGATAGTATTGGCCACCAGGAGGAGGGTACTGCTGCTGCCCATAGGGCGGTTGTTCTAGAAATCGGATTAGACACGGCCAAGAAATCTGAGGGCAAAGGAATCGAAAAAAAGGCGGGCAACATACGGCTATAGCCCTGATAAGGCGGATACGACATGTTTTTGGTCCTCTTGGACAATTATCCTTGGTAATTGAATGTGGAATGGTGAGAAAAGGAGAAAAGGCTGAGGAACTAAGCCCAAAGGCTTGAGCGGGGTATCAAATTTGGCGGGGAATCGGGATGATGTCAGCGCTTTTGGGTAGCCGATGAAGAGACGAGTGAAAAAAAATCAAGTGTCACGGGCGGGGATGAGGGAAAGTTATACTTTGATCAAAGTTTCGTGTAAGGGAACACGATGCAACTATCTAAGATTACACAATCTGCCTGGGTGCGTGGCTGTGCTCTCTAACATGACGAAATACTGTGGTTGAGTCTTGTTGGGAACGCCGTGTATGGCTTGCTGTACTCCGTAGTTTACTGGGGGCAAGTTGCCAAGACTTGTCCTACCGCTCAGCCGACTGATCCGTCCCGATAATTAGAAGCAACAGTTCTACAGACCAATTCCCTTTTTTTGGATGAAGCGCGAGACACGTTCTTGCAGCTACGAGGCAAAGCTGTCGAGCTCTAACTACTCCGTATTACATGCACGCCACATTCAGCCCTATGACCAATAATTTTCACCCTTGACGGACCAGGGTTAGATTAGTACTCCGTAGAATTTGCTTGAAACACAGAACATGAGGTCCAGCCCTGCAGCATTTGCAGTTTTGGCATGCGGGCAAAAAGGAATACCCTAATAGTCCTCTTTTTGTGCTTTCTAGATGGGAGGCAGCTTCAGACCGAGTAGTGCAATCCTGTTGGATTCTCGAGGCAATCTACTCCGTAGTACTCCGTAGTAGATCCACTCTTTCGAGAACACCACAGCCACGCACTTTTATGGAGTCAGCCGATTATTAGGTTGTGGCGCGGGTCATTTGGGTAGTTTTGTAGCCGAATTGCACCCTTCGGACAGGCTGCCGCGTACGTGGATCGAATAGGGTGATGATAGTCGCCCAAAAATCTCTTTTATTTTCTCTATCACTCATTTTTATTCTTGAACTACTGTCCTAACCTGAGAGGCGAATTTGAGGCAACCTTCACAACCTTCACAAAAGAAGGGAAGAAAAATAAGGATCAAGCCACATAAATATGGTGGCTGGAGCGGGGGGATATGTTTTAGCGCGATTGCAAAATGGCGCGGCGTGAGCTCCACTTTTCGGCCTCGAATTGGCATTGGATGAAACTTTTTAGTGGCTCCTCACCCAATATTTACTGGTCAACCCTTCTAAACCACCACCCGGCCTCCCCATGTTTCAAAACTTGTGCCTGGTGGGTGGTGGTTCCTGCGCAAGCAATTGCACTCCAACCCCCAACCTCCCTTTTACTCGTTCTACTCCGTAGTCAATTATTAGTCGCCGAATGATCCCACCACCAGCTTCAATTTATCACCAACCTTTCGATTAATGATTCCAGCAGAATCTCGAGCCGTCCCTATTAAAGGGCGAGATACCATGGCTCGAGGTTTCGTTTCCGTCTTTCTTTTCTTTTTCGTCACACCTGTTGCAACAAAATAATTCTTACAACACACCGAACAACACCGAAGATTAAATTCCAATCCTAGCACATCGATTGACAGTATTGTTGGATCGAAGTGACTCGCCACAAACCCTCCAGGAATACGCAAGCTCATAATCAGGATGAGGTTACCATCCTCGGTTCCGTTTTTTTTTACTCTCGCCACGCTCTCATCCATTACCACATCCTTTCCTGTCGGTTCTTTAGTTGAACGGCAAGACGCCCCCAAACCAAAATACTCTGTTGTTCCCATCTACGGCGATGGCGAGCCGATAGGATCTTCTACAGACCCAGATGGCTCCCCTCTCGACGGAAGTGATGGGGACAACAACAATTTGGGGAATGGCAATGGGTCACCCGCTCCCGAGGAACAACCTAAGGCAACGGACGCACCCAAAAACATTGTTGTCCATACAGTGACAGGACCATTGGTAGTGGTGACACGGAGCATTACCATTGTCCCAATACGTGGTACAGCAGTTCCGGAGTCCGAACCAGCCGTCTCTGCTAGCAGCTATCCTACCAGTATCGAAATAACGTCCTCCGAAGTGGATGCAGAACCGACAACACCTGCAGCTACAGAATCCGAGGTCCCATTCACTACTTCGCAAATTCCAGAATCCGAGAGCGCCTCCCCCTCACCAGCGGCGAGCAGCACCACCCAGAGCAGTGCCAGTATTTCCTCTGCCAATTTACCAGTCAGCGCAGACGACGAGACGTTTGCTTCATCAGCTACTACCTCAGATGTTACGACTAGCATCGAAGCCAATCTCAGCTCCGAGACGATCTCCAGCTCCGGGTCTATCTCCCACCCCGAAACTTCGTCGACTCCTGAAACCACTTCTGTCGCTGAAATCACCACCAGCTCAGTGACCACTTCTAGCCCTGAAGCCACCTTCAGCTCTGAAGCTACGACCAGCACCGAAGCTATTACTAGCTCAGATGCCGCTACTAGTTCGGAGGCTACGACCAGTCCAGAGATCACCTCTAGCTCTGAGGTAACTTTCAGTGCTGAAGCTATCGTCATCTCTGGAACCGTACCCAGCTCTGAAACTCTATCCAGCCCCGAAGCTACATCCAGCTCTGAAATTACCCCCAGCCTCAAGACCACTTCCAGCCCGGAGCCTACCATCAGTTCCGAAGCGTCAACTTCTTCAGAGGCAGCAGTTTGGGATGCAGCAAGAGAATCTGCAGCTGGAGACGAGAGCACTTCAACAACATCATGCACGTACACTGAATCAGAATCAACCTACGCTTCGGAAACAATGTCGATTGCTTCCCCCGCGCTCGTCAGCGCAGAGACCTGGCTTCAGGAACCACTGCCTGAAACCACTGTGCTACTTTCTTCCACAACATCAACATCAACTTTGCCCATTGCCATAACCACAACTGGCAAGCCAAGAGCTGCTAAGCCTACTTTGGCGTCTTTCGACAACGGCCAGTGGCACACAACATACCCGCCATGGACTGGACCTATGCGACGAAGAAGGTCTGAACCACAAATCGATTAAACAACCCAAAAAAACTACACAATACCCCATCAAACCCATCAACGGCCTACGAGTCTCGATTTCATTTGTTCACTTGTCCCTTTCCCCGAAATGTTTCACGGTAAAATGAAGAAAGATGGAGATTGTCAACATCAGATAATCAACAACTGAGAAGATAATATGTACGACCACATTGCATAAGAATATTGACTAGCAGGGTTTCGGCGCAAAGGTTTTCAATACGGATGGAAAGGAAAGCGGCTATTTTTTATTTTTATTTTTTATTTTTTTCATTATTTGTTTTGTGGGCAACTGCATTTAGACATAGAATGGATTTACTGCTCCCTATTACTACTCCGTACATTGATGTTAATGCTATAATCTGATTACCTACAAATCTCGATGAAGATGCGCAACTTTGTCCTCGCTCCTCCCAGTGATTCCGTGATTCCCGGACAACAAATTTCTGCCCAGAATCAATAAGCCTTGAAAACGCATATGGCTCTGCCCTGGTCATGTGATAGTGCAGCGTAAGAAGGTAAGAAGCGTAAGTTGGCAGTGAGAAGCACAGATGGGTTATTCCTTCCTTGATGGGAAAGCTCAAGTGTGAGTCTTGCGTTCACCGCCTTTCGTCCTTTCTTCCAAACCTTTGAGTGCTTTACCCAACTTTTCGATCAACATACTTGCTTGCCAGAAGGCTTCACCAAACATAAGTCCTTGCTTGCATACTTTATTTTCAAGAAATGCTTGGTTTCAAATGCTCAAGTCTTGCCAAGCCATGAAGCCAGAAAAACAGAAAAACAGAAAAAGTGTGAGATGCTAGGGTAGGTCCGTGGGGACGAGGGCCCTTGCATCTCCAATCGGAGTTGTCCACGTCCAACAGTCAAGCCCCAAATCGAAAGAAAAAAAGAAAAAAGAAAAAAAGAAAAAGAAAAGAAGCGCTTCTTCCGCCTTTGGGACTCGACAGATATGCTTGTCGTTAGGGCAAATCGCTGGGCATCAACGGCGGTGAGTGAGCGGGGGTGTTCACTGATTTGTATGCTCACAATCAATCCCCGTTGATTCATTTCTTCAGTCAGTCGTATATCATCGTGTTTAGCCTACGAGGAGAATTTCCTTAAAAAGAACCAAGAAGGGCTCGGAAATTCCGCCGCGATACGTTTTACAACACGCAGCATCACTATCATCAACAATTCACTTTCAAGCTTATGAGAATGGGAACCAGGCTCGCTAAACCAATGCTGTTTCTAGCATTGCTTGTTGGCATCCTTTTGTGCGTCCCCCAGAGCATCGCTTCTCCGGTCGAAGCTGGAATCGAATCTGAGTCTTCGATTTTCAGGCGTCAGTCCCAAACTGTCGGCGCTTCTTGCTCTGAGGAGGGACAATGGAGTTGTACATCGTCATCATGGCAGAGATGTGCAAGCGGCAAGTGGAGTGTAGTGATGCCCATGTCAGAAGGGACAGTTTGCTCTCCACGAGGCCTTACGGACGAAATCAATATTGATCACTCGAGAACTGGGAGTACCACATCCAGCTCCTTTGCCCAATCATTTCAACGTGGGAGCCTCCTGCTTGCTAGATGCGCTCTCAGCGCCATCGCAGTATGGATTGGATGTATGGCGTGATGGATTAATAGAGGTCTCGGTATATCTGAGGCTTCGGAGTCAAGCGGAAACATCCCAGTGAGGTTGTTATAAGGCCACTTTTGCACACAAGTACGAAGCTAGAAAGGAACGCCGAACAGCAGTTCGAATAGGCGATAGCGCCGGGTCACCACAAGTCCGTTTCTGTCCTTTAATCCAAGATTGGCCCTGGTGGTAAAGCCTGCCTTGGAGATACTCAATGCCTTTTCTCAATGGTGAATCTCATCACAGGTTCTGGGATCCTCCGCTGACGGGGGGCATCTTTTCCGGAACCCAGAGCTACGGTCAAATAACCGTCCCGCCCAGCAGCATCGCCCTATCAGATCCCGATCCGCAAGGAAGTTATTCAAACGGCAAAAGTGGCTTTCCCCGCTAGGCGATGCATCATTAACCTTGTTTTTACGACTCACAATTTAAATCAACGATATAACTCTCCTTTTAACCGCATCGTCCACGCAATAGATTCATCAATCTTCATTTCAGTCAAAGGGATGGCCAGGGATGGGGATGGCCCTACGTGGACCGCCGCGTTATCTTACCCAGGTCACTATTGTAAGATGCCATTGATATAAGTCTAAGGGTCTCAAGTAAAAATAATCCAAATCATTTATTCTCTCAAAATTGTCCACTCTTTTCTGCCGCAAATATGATGCTACAAGATCTTGACCTGGCTTAGATCATAATCGGCTGTGCTTGTCCCATTGACAGCAAGGCTAGAGGGAAACACCGAAGCCGGGTTACCTTTCTCTCCTCGAATCTTCCCGCCGCTCTTTTCTCGACAACCAGACGCCTAGGAAAGAGCAATGTTTTGGCGATTCGTTTCACTTGCAGTGCAGGGTTCCTTATCTGCCGCCATTATCCTCAAGTTTCCAGACTGCAAGACCGGCCCTCTTGCCGAGAATAGGGTTTGCAATGTTGATTTAACCCCAAGTGATCGAGCGGCGGCGCTCGTAACAGCCATGACTATTGAAGAGAAACTGGCGAATCTTGTCGAGTAAGTACATAGAGCTAGAGAGAAATGATGGCCTGGAGCCCGATGTTTGGTATTTCATGGCGCCTGGACATTTATTGATGAAGTATTCGCACTAATAAATCTCTAAATCTCTCCCAGTAAGAGTCCTGGGGCTCCACGGCTCGGCCTCCCTCCATATATGTGGTGGAATGAAGCGCTCCATGGCGTGGGCTTCTCCCCCGGCGTGACGTTCAACGACACGGGCAATTTTACCTCAGCAACGTCCTTTGCGAATCCGATCCTTCTTTCGGCTGCTTTCGACGATGACCTCGTTTACGATGTGGCCACCGCCATCGCTACCGAAGCCCGTGCTTTCAGTAATCTTGGATTCGCAGGGCTAAATTACTGGACTCCAAACATAAACCCGTACAAGGACCCGCGATGGGGCAGAGGCATGGAAACGCCTGGAGAAGATCCGCGGCGCATTCAGGGCTATGTTGAAGCCCTAATCGCAGGGCTTGAAGGGCCCGATGAGCAGACCAAGCGAGTCATTGCCACCTGCAAACACTACGCAGGCAATGACCTAGACCAGTGGCATGATGTTACGCGACACAATTTCAGTGCGACTATCAGCCTACAAGACCTTGTAGAATACTACCTTCCCCCGTTTCGCCAATGTGCTAGGGACTCACGTGCGGGTTCTATCATGTGTGCATACAATGCAGTCAACGGTACGCCTGCCTGCGCTGACGACTACCTGCTCCAGACGGTTCTTCGCGAACATTGGGACTGGTCAGACCCAGACCGCTATGTCACAAGCGACTGCAACGCCGTCCAAAATATTTTTGCCGACCATCTCTGGGTAGCCTCGGCAGCCGAAGCGGCCGCGCGAGCCGTCTCAGCCGGTACGGACACTATATGCGAGTTCTTCTTCAAGACAGATCTCGTAGGCGCCTATGAGAATGGCCTTTTGGACGAGCCTACCATAGACAAAGCCCTCACGAGGTTATACGCCGGTCTCGTAGGAGTAGGGTACTTTAACCCCCCGGCCAACGGGAGCTACCGCTCCCTTGGTTGGAAGAATGTTGGTACCACAGAGACGCACGAATTGGCATTACGTTCGGCAGCAGATGGTATTGTATTGAAAAAGAACGACGGCACTTTACCGTTGCCGTTTGACAAGAAGCTCAATACGACGGTCGCAGTCATGGGGCATTGGGTGCAACAGCCCAGGTTCCTACTAGGCGCGTACGCGGGCCGAGCCCCCTTCTATCTTACTCCGCTCTATGTGGCACAAGAACTCCATGGAAATGTGCTCTTTGTTTTGGTGCCATCTGTGCAGCTACCCGGCGTCAATGACACATGGACGGACAAGGCCATTGCCGCGGCGAAGGAGGCCGACTTGGTGGTCTATTTTGGTGGGCAAGACCTCATGATTGAACGTGAAAGCCGAGACCGTTTGAATATCACACTCCCGGACGTCCAAAGGAATGTCATAAACAAGGTGTGTGCCACTGGCAAGCCTTGTATTGTTGCCCAGATAGGTGGCCAAACAGACGACACGCCCCTTCTCCAGAACAAGAATGTCTCAGCAGTGCTCTGGGCCGGGTATCCAGGGCAGTTTGGCGGAAGAGCTGTTTTCGATGTCATATATGGAAATACAGCGCCCGCGGGGCGTTTACCTGTCACGCAATATCCCTCACGATATGTAGACGAGGTCGCAATGACCGACATGAGATTACGGCCAGGCAAAGGGAATCCTGGACGAACCTACAAATGGTACGAGAAGGCTGTTTTGCCATTCGGGTTTGGCCTTCACTATACGACATTTAATGTGTCATTTGTCGAAGTATCGAGGAATAAATCCAGGAGGAAGGCGAAAGACAAGACTAAGCAAAGACATGAAAGGTATATCAAAAAGGTGGAAGCACAAAACATGCTGGCGAGAAAGCTCAGAAACCTGTCGACTACTGCACCCACGGCTCATTCCAATCCTACTAATCGGATCACGTTCGGGAGTGCCACAAACAAGGACAAAAACAAAGCTCTGGCGGATGGATTCGAGGATGCGCCCAAAGCTAGAGACTCCAACAAACCCAAGAAACCAAAGATGAAGAAGTCTAGCAAGCCTAAACCTCGACGCCAACCTGGGTCTTATAAATTCAGTGAGCTTACCTCGGGCTGCAGAGCACGGTATCCAGACCTTTGTCCACTTGACACGATCGCAGTGTCGATCCATAACACGGGAAATGTCACATCTGACTTTGTCACCCTCGTGTTTGTCAATGGTACTTATGGGCCAGAGCCCCGGCCACTCAAGGAGCTCGCTACATACGGGCGTGCGCATGATATTGATGCCGGAGATACTGCTCTCTTGGAGCTGGACGTGGTCCTAGGGGATGTGGCTCGCACGGACTCGAATGGAAATACAGTGTTATATGAAGGATCATATTGCTTTTTATTGGACGAGCCGGTGCAGGATGTCTGGAGCTTCGAGATTATCGACGACAGGAAGCGAGGTGACGGGAAACTTGTTTTGGACGAGTGGCCACAACCGCCAATGCTTGTTCAGACCTTGTCGTAATACATGTCTTGACTGTTTCGCATTATTTTCGCCTTCGGGAATTCCCCAAAGCTGGAGTTGGAAAGGCAAGCCATAGTAAAAGTCGCAAGAAATGATGGATATTATTGACGGGACTTTCCATCCGATGGCACGATTATAGTCCATAATTACACGACAGGAACTTCGAAAGTTAAGCAAGAAGCATCACGACGTCCAGCTCGAGACCAACGATCAAGGTTCAGCCACAATATGAAAGTTTTTCTCTGCTCACGCTTTTGGCTGTCTACATGATTCACACATCTACACGTATATGTTGCCATTTATGTCGCAATTCGGCATATAGCTGTTGTCATTTTGGATTTGGCAACGGAAGATTACGTCTCACATCGAGCGGCTTATTCTCTCTAGGCACACAAACTGAATGAACAACGAGGAGTGTGCATCCAAATGGTGCAGCCATCATAACGTATTATTGGTGTGGAATTCACGGTTTTCGTAATAGACATAGGCTGTTTAAAAGTCCACCATGTGGGTTTCTCGGTGGGGAGTTGATTCTCGGTGAGGATCCTGATGGTTTCGGTGTAGGGAGAGGAGTTTCTATACCGAGTACTCAAGAACATCATGATCTTGTGACACTCCTTTAGAGGGATACTCCACGACCTGCCTTTATCCTTGATGGGTGATGGCATGGTCCGACGTTACGTTTGACACGATACTTACCGGAGGCCAGTCGTGTCAATGCCGCGTCTACTTTTTCTCTTTTTGTCCGGTCAAGAGGCTTCTGAACGCCACGTTTCGAAAAAAAAAAAAACGGATTACTGTTCTCGCTTGGTACCAGAAGCTTCAAATTATACTTTACAATGGAGGGGCGTATATAGGAAGAGTCCGGGGGTTCGGAGGGTCGACAGCACATTGTCCAAAGGGTGATATGCTCACTCGGATAGACTAGCATATAAGAGCCTACCTTAATCCAATCGCACTTCTGGTCTTCTCTTCTCTCCTCGTCTTCCCCGTGTCACAATACTGAAGTCTACTACATACAGAAAGACAAGACAATATGCGTTTCTCCATCGCTCTCGTTGCGGCCGGCGCCCTCGGTGCTGTTGCCATGCCCCGTCCCCAGGAAGCCGAGCCAGCCCTCAACGCCGATCTCACCCCCAATGATCTGGTTCCCGAAGGATCAGACGAGACTCAAGCTGGAATTATCAAACTTCTCAAACTTCTCAAGGGCTCCAAGGACGATAAGCCAAAACCTGATTTCCAACCACCACCAGACGGTAGGTTACTTCTTTCTCTTCTCCAGTTGCTGGTTCTTGGCTGGAAAGGATTGGCGAGATGATTTTTGAGGGTTGACAATATTTCAGATGACAAGCCGTATAAGGTATTCCCCCCTTATTATGGCGGTTACGGTCACGATGACTGGGAGGGCGGTTACAGAGGTGGTTACGGAGGTGGTGGCTACGAAGGTGGCGGTTACGGAGGTGGTGGTTACGGAGGTGGTGGTTACGGAGGTGGTGGCTACGGAGGTGGTGGCTACGGAGGTGGTGGCTACGGAGGTGGTCACGGCGGTGGTGGTTACGGCGGCAGCTGGAAATGGGCCGGTAGTGGTGGTGATGATGACGGCTACGGCGGCGGCATCACTATATATGGTGGAGGAGGTGGACGCCACCACGGCGGCGGTGAGAAGGGCTATATCAAATACGGCCCTTTCCCCATCAAGGGAAGCAAGTTTGACGGCGTCTTTGGCTCCGACCAGGGCATCGAAGAGTCGGGCGAGGCCGATGCCCCCGAGCAGGCCTCTATCGAAACCGCTCCCGAGGCCCCCGCGGCCCCCGCCGACACTCCTGCCGAGTAAATCTCATCTTCGTCACAAGGTGAGGAAAAGCAAAAGGACTTCTGATCCCGAAAAGAGCTCTACCGTGTTTCACCCACACCTTCTCCTTTCCTTCTTTTTCCCCTGATGGGTGACTTGGGCGGTTTCCTGGACGATGCCTGAGCGTGCCGTTGCTAAGGAGACTTACGGTTGCCTTGATTTACTTTTTCGCCTTTTTCTTCGGAAAAGAAACTTGACTTTGATACATCCCCTGTAGTGGGAGGCTTACTACCGAGAAGCATAGGTGAAGCCGCCGGCGATGGTAGGCTTTGTGGTTTCAGAAGGGAACGTAACTTGGAAAATTAATAATAGATAGGAATGTCCTTGATGGGCAGATACAGAAATGAAAAGAAAATTTCATCATTTACTTACACGGCCTATATTGCTATCTTCAACAGACTTGACTATAAACACACAACAGGCTCTCAACTTGGAACATTCTCCGTTGCATCCGTCTTGGCCACAGCCGGACTAACGATATCGCTCTTCGCCTCCTTTTTCCTCCTCTCCCCATCAGCCCAAACAACATACAATTGCACATCCTTCGCAATCTGCCCCGGCACAGCAAGACTCTGAACCCACCGTGGCAAGACACCCCGAGCATCCGAAACCGTTCCCATAATCCACTCAACATTGGCCTCGCCGTCTGCACTCTTCATCTTCCTCAGCCTCTCAACAGCAGTATAAGAGCCGACGATATTGGCTTTGTCCTTGGCATACTCTGCGATATCCAAAGTATGAAAGTCCGGCACGGCAATGGACACAATCAGTGACTCCGCATCGTCACCAGTGATCCTGGCGCCAAACTCATCGATGGCCGCAGCCGTCATCTGCAGAACGCCAAACACGCGATTTCGTAAGAGAGCGCCGACATGATGCGTAGTTTCTTCGACAGCAAGTGTAAAGTCACCCCATCTCACATCCCCCTCAAAGGCCTCAACACCCCCGCAATCCCAAATCCGAGCAGTCCGCCGCTTGACAATACTAGGCGTATACAACCCCTCAGCCTCGCCATGTCTCTCCTTGAAATCACGCACGAATTCTTCCCAGCTCGCACTTCCCCCCTTGGCAGAATCAACATGCACACTTCGACGACCCGCCCACGTCTCATGCGGGATCGAACTCCCGGGTTCCCTCCCATACGGCAGGTTATTCCGCGCAATCACGAGCTCCAACTCGGCAGACGAGACTATCCTCTCGAGGACTTCGACCCGCGCGTCGACGCCAGCGTAGGTTTTCCAACCTTTGGTTTTCCACGTCGAGTTTGGCCATCGTGTTGATGAGGTGGACGGTGGCGTGGTCCGAGGCGCCGCTGCGTCGATGAAGGGAACGGCTTCCACGAGGATGGTGACGAGGAGTGGGGCCAGGTCTTCGGCGCGGGCGTTGGCGGGCGGGAGTTCGGTTGCTTGCAGACCCCATCCTCGGAGGAGGGGCCCGAGTTCCTGGGCCGACATTCTGTGCTTCTGTGCTTTTCTTGGGGCTTGTCTTCTTGTTATCTTTTTATGACTCTTCTTCAAGTTTGGAGGTTTGAAGTTGATTTGGCCTTGAAAAACTGGAGAATGAAAGAGGGGAAGACGGGAAGACGTTAAAATTTGAAACTTGCAGCAGGAATTGTCGTCGCGCGCGCCTTCTCTTTCCCCCTGTGGCTTTTTTTTTAGCATCACAGGTGATTCGACTGATGACGAACGACAAAGGGCACATCTGTCTCGTATGCGATATGAGCATCAATCTCAGTATGATCACCCGCAAGTCCCCCCTTGTTCTTTCACGCCACTTCTTCCAGTGTAATGCATAGTCATTCGAATGGATTCTCATTAATAAAAATTATCTATGTAGGGAAGGTGTTCTCTAAACCAAAAAAAAAGGATACCCGACGCCTGTCGCCTGTCGCCTTCACCCTTCGAGTCCTCTATTTATTCTTTCCCTAGTTTTGGGAGCCAACCTGGCCCGCCCCCCAATGAATGCACCTAAACAATGCAGCTGAACACCCTGATTAAATCGTCCCCGACAAACTCTCCAGCACCGTAATTTGTGGCCGGGAGCGTGGGACTCGGCAGTGAGAATCGGTCATGATATAGTTATATACATACGCATTGTCTTGCTTCGTCGTTTTTCGTTTACGCGTCCCTGCGCTCCCAGTAGATAGGGCAAGGCTCAAGCGGTCGCGAGAAGAGGGATTGGTAATCGGTACCGTTTATACCGTTTCCTCCGTCCACATTCCGGAATTTGAACAGGCGAACGATCTCGGCCGTGATGGTCTGCAGTTGCACATTGGCAAAGTGCTCACCAATACAACGGTGGCGGCCAGCTCCGAAAGGAAGATAGGGCGAACCGGCACCCTTGCTAACAAGACCGTAACCGTAATCGATTTGCTCCTCTTCATCCGCCGTCTCGCTGCGGACGATGGTCGGGGCGCGAGGCGAATCCTTTTCCCAGCGGTGAGGGTCCCAGACTTCGGGGTCGGGGAAGTACTTGGGATCAACAGAGGTGACACCGGGAGCGGCCATCAAGGTGTGGCTAGTTGGGATGACATATTTTGTGCCGGGCACGGGCATGGGCGTCTTGACGGCTCGCATAATGGAATGGATGGGGGCATGGAGTCGGAGCGTCTCCTTGACGAGGGCCTGGTTGAGGGGTAGCTTGGCCAAGTCTTCCCAGGCGAGAGGCGGGAGATCGGCTCCGAGATTCTGGATTTGCTCTTGGTAGAGCTCCTCCATGATGTGCGGGTTCTGGGCGAGACGGAGCATGATCCAGGCGCTGGTCGACGACGACGAGTGCTGACCGGCCATGAGGAGAGCAATCATCATGTGAGCGACCTCGTGGTCAGGCACGGCAGCACCGTTCTTGTACGTCGAGGTCATGAGGTGGCTCATAATGTCGAGTCCGTGGATGCGTCCCTCGGCGCGGCGCTTCTTAATAATGTCCATGTAGATCTGTGCCACGGTGCGCTGAGCATAGTCGCGCTTGTTGTTCCAGGGAAGAGGTGCCCAGTGCAGGATGAAGTTGATGGGGCTAAAGCCCATGTCGAGGTCGTGGTAGAGGCTGGCGAGGGACACGTCGAACTTCTCACGGACCTCCTTGCCCTGGAGACAGTGTGAGGCGGTGAAGATGGTGATTTGCGCCATGACGGGAGCGATGCTGGTCGTGCCGGACTTGCCCTTGAAAATGGGGTTGGCTTTGAAGTAGTTCTGCACCTCCATCGAGATGATGGGGACGTAAGATCGGAAGGCTTCGGTGGTCAGGGCGACCTTCATGAACTAGAGTAGAGGGGAAAAGCCTGTGTAAGCGGTGGTTTCTTTCCTCTTTTCCCGTCTTTGTCCGGATACTGGGATGAAGGAGTCGAATACGTACCCTCTTCTGCTCCATCAACTTTGCATTAGGACAATCGTAGACTACATCCTTGCCGAACACGGGCGTGGTGAGGACCGTGTAGATGTCCTCGGCGTTGACATCCTTGAGCTTGCCGTTGAGGATAAAATCGTTGCCGTGGGTACCAACGCAGACTGTCTTCTTGCTGCCCAAAAGAATAAAGGTGAAGATATCGCCGTGCTAAATCGTGGCCATGTTAGCTGATCCGTTATCTGACAGCAGCAGTCGCGAGGGTTGTTCCTGTCTAACCTTTGCTCGCATCTTGTGGAAGAATGCGGGAGGGTCCATGCCGTAGGTAACGGTGCTTCCGATGAAGGGGAACCAGTGGAAAACGACCGGAGGTTCATTGGGATTCTTGAAGAAGATCTGTTTTATGACGTTGAGGACGACAGCGACCACGACGAAGCCAACAAAGCCCACGACCCCCTGAAGCCACGGGTTGAGTGCTAGATATTGGTCGGCCAGAGGCCCTGTGAAATCCTGAAGGACACCCATTGGAAACTATGAGATGGCGTTATAGTCAAGAGATCATCCAGGAGGGGTTCGGGGGGAGGTTGAAGGAGGAGGAGTCGGCGAATTGAGGTAAGAAGACAACTTTGCGCCGTTTCTACTCTTTTTTTTTTTTTTGCGCCACGGGGAAATGGCTGCAATATTTATTTGACGGGTTCGCAGACAGGGTCGCCTCCGAGTCCAAGCATACAAGTACGTATTACTTGTACCTCGAACTTTGTACCTCGAGATTTTTAAGCTCAATTTGGCGGGCCCCACTCAGATTCTTATTCGGGTTGACCTTGCCCATTGGTTTTCAAATGTACCATCGCCACTAATTGTGTGTGGGAGGGTACATGGCTTGCAAGTCACCATTCTGGTCTGCTAGCAAATTATTGGACTGGAAAATCGACAGATGCATTGTGTGGGTACGGGCCGAACTACAGCCAATCAGAAGGCCGTCGTATTCGTATTCCGATGCCCCTTTTACTTGTACTTGTGAGGATGTACGTACGGAGCATTATTGTCCCTTATTTCCCCCTCGTCGGAACCTTGTTTGCCTTCCGCATCCCCTGAAAACAGTGCTGGATAGGTGGGCCGTTGGACTTCACAAGCTTCCCAAAAGTGAGGCCACCAGTAGGAGATGAGCCCATTGTAATATTAGACTGTCGTCTGGATTTTTCTCTCATTTTGTCACCAAGGGTAAACCAGCTGTTGATCTGTAAAGGAAACGTACCAACGCATTCACTGCACCCCAAAGTTCCAGACCGCTCCCTTGGCAACTTGGTTACCACGGCACGGTTTCGTATTCTTTTTCATACTCTGTACTCCGTACCCCGTACAAGTAATAGTGACTGGGGAGTTCGGCTTGGTGACGCCGTGCAACAATATCAACACTTGCTCTATTGCTCTTATCGAGATGCCCTTCCCTAAAATACTGGAAATTGTGGTCCACATAAAACCATTCCTCCCATGGCATTTGATTGTTCAATATCGATAGCTGGCAGCCGCCAGCAGCTGAGAAAAGCAAAGAAGCAAAACAGCCCAAGGTCACATAGCCAATATTATCTAATCCGGATAGGGTCCTTGTGCCCCCTCATTGCCCCGCGCTTTCACTAATTTAACAAAGCTGATATCGGACGCGTCTCAACATAGCGCGTGTTTCGTGTCTTTCTTAGAGTGCTTTTTCTTCGTGACCTGCATTACTGCGAAGCAACCTAAATCACCATCCGCATCTTCATCTCCTACTCAAGCTTCTTTCCTCCATCACATCCGCCCACAAGCAAGCCAAAAGGCATAGTTTATTACCCTCTTCTCGCAACCACCCATAACAACCATCCTTACCCCCTCTTATCACAGTAAGGCCACCCCCCTCTTTTCCCGAGCCTTGCAAAAATGTAACCATCTAACAATTCGACCTCCAAAGATGCTTGAAGCACGGTTAGAGCAGGCCAGCATCCTCAAGCGGGTTGTTGAGGCCATCAAGGATCTCGTCCAGGATTGCAACTTCGATTGCAATGACTCCGGTATCGCCCTCCAGGCCATGGACAACAGCCACGTTGCGTTGGTGTCGATGATGCTCAAGACCGAGGCCTTCCACCCGTACCGATGCGACCGCAACATCGCCCTCGGCGTAAACCTCACATCCTTGACCAAGGTGCTCCGTGCCGCTCAGAACGAAGATCTTCTCACCATCAAGGCCGAGGACTCGCCTGACGTGCTCAACCTTGTGTTCGAGAACACCGAGAACGACCGCATTAGCGAGTATGACCTTAAGCTCATGGACATTGACCAAGAACACTTGGGTATCCCCGAGACAGACTACGCCGCCACCATTTCTATGCCTTCCAGCGAATTCCGTCGTATCTGCACCGACCTTTCGGCCATGGCCGACTCTGGTACGTTTTATTACCTGTCCAAGGGGAAAAGATCTCAACGCCTTCCTCCCGTTCTTATCTCGTAATTCTCTTGGCCACACTGACAGATGGTGCATTTTAGTCAACATTGAGGCTAGCAAGGACGGTATCAAGTTCAGCTGCTCTGGTGATATCGGCAACGGAGCAGTGACTTTAAGAAGCCACACCGCTGTTGACAAGCCCGAGTTGAACGTTAACATCGAGCTCACCGAATCTGTCGCCCTCACCTTCTCTCTCAAGTACCTAGTCAACTTCTGCAAGGCTGCTGCCCTCTCCAACCAAGTCAAGATCTGCCTGTCGAATGAGGTCCCCTTGTTGGTCGAGTATAACGTTGCTGGAAACAACAGCTACCTACGATTCTATCTGGCGCCTAAGGTACGATTGAATACCCAACCCACTTTTTTTAAGCTTGAATAAAAGCGTTACTAACTCTTCCAACTATTTAGATTGGTGATGACGACAGCTAAACGAATACTATGAAATGATACCATGACGATGGAAAGGTTTTACGGAAATATAGTTGGAGGCTGGAGGTAATTTTTTCTTAAGTTTGTAATTTTTTCCCTTCTCGGTAGCTAAAGAGGGCTCTAGAAGCAAAATGAAAGAGCAAATTATGCGTTTTGTGGGATTTTATGGTACTATTATTTCATTCTCTGCGGTGCGGTTGTTCATTTCTGTTGAAGCAGCTGGCAACAGCCGTCAAGACGTTGCGGCGGGGCATGCGACTAGTGTGAAAACAAGTGCAAACAAGTGAATCCTCCTCGATCTCAGATATTGAACCTCACGCCCAGCTCGACCTTACAATTTGCAAAACGTCGTCGAGACTGTGAAAGAAGAAACAGATCCAAATACCGAGTAGCAAAGAGTCTCGCGCTTCGCACCTTGTAGCGGCGGCTACACTCTCTCTACTATCGCGACCACTACTCTGTACATAATTATCAAGTATGGCTGACTCAAGCGATTCGTTGATACCAGAGACTCGAGTTCTCGCAATTGCCAGCCATGTTAGTTTCAATTGAACCCCTAAATTTTCTGACCTCTTTTGATCATTCATTGGAAACCTCTTCTGATTGAGATTTTGCTTTATAGGTTGTTTCTGGGTTTGTATTATCCGTAGTCCATCTTGCTGCTTGCTAGTTGACTGACTCACGATCCAGCCATGTCGGGAACAAGATTGCCGTTTTTGTGTTACAATCTTTGGGATGCGATGTTGCAGCTTTGAACACAGTTCAGTTTAGTACGCTATTTCTTTCATTTATTTTCTCTCAATCATTACATTCTCGATTTCCGTGTCGGGTGTCGGGGTATCCTTGCAACCCCAATATCTTATCGGTGGCTCTGCTGACGCAATTGATACTTCGCCATAGGCAACCATACCGGGTACCACCAGTGGAAAGGTTCCAAGGTGTCGGCGGAGGAGATAACTGAACTTTTCGACGGCCTTAAGCAATCTTACCTTGACGATTTTGATGTCCTGCTGACAGGCTACATCCCGGGAGCGCCGGCCGTCGAGGCGGTAGGTCAGATCGGTAAGGAACTCAAAGAAAGGGCACAGTCTACTCCCGGTAGCTTCTTCTGGGTTCTAGATCCTGTTATGGGCGATAATGGGCGTCTCTATGTCGCCCCTGAGGTAGTTCCCGCCTACAAATCTCTCCTCCCGTATGCGGACCTCGTCCTACCAAACCAGTTTGAAGCCGAGTAAGTTTATTCTATGTTACACAGATACACCGACAACCAGGCTAATCGGAAACCAAGACAGCTCTCGGGCGTCAAAGTTGAAGATATGGCCTCACTCCAGGAGGCAATCCAAGTCCTCCACACAAAATACCACGTCCCCCACGTCATGATTACGTCCGTCAACTTCCCCGCCTCCGACATACCAGCCAACCACCTCTCGGTCGTAGGTTCAACCCAAACCTCGCAAGGCAAAGCGCGCATTTTCAAACTCGTCTTCCCGGCCTTCGACTGCTACTTTAGTGGCACGGGAGACATGTTCTCCGCCATGATGGTGGCGCGTATGCGCGAAGCAGTCTTTGCCGTCGACGGCCTGCGCGAAAAGGCTTCTTGGGTCAGCGAGGACTCGGTCGATGCGTTGGATTTACCTCTTGCCGGCGCGGGAGAGAAAGTCTTGAGTACGATGCACGAGATTCTGTTGGAGACTTCTGATCGTATGAAAACGGAGCTTGCGAAGGTAGATACCGTCGCTCTCGAGGCTCAGGCGGACGGTGCGAAGAAGTTGCATGTTTTGCGGTCGAGATTGGCTGAGTTGCAGCTTGTGCGTCATCTTAAGTCGTTGCATTCGCCGAAGAAGCAATTTAAAGCGACCAGGGTGATGTAGACAAAAACCGAATAGAGATCGAGGGTGTAAAAAAGGAGGTTTTTTTTTCCCATTACTGCATAAACCGCGAGGGAATCGTTTTGCATGAATAGACAGAAACAATTGATAGACTGTCAATGAACAAGGGACGAACGATGATTGAAAAAAAAAAGAAATCATTTATCATTTCTAGAGTTGTACTCTTTTCATTTATACCAGTCGGATAGTCATGATTCTTTTTTACGTCAAGCCTGACAAGCAGGCATCCCAAAATTCCCAACCAAGCCTTTTTTGAAACCTAGGCTTTCCGATTCCACCAAAACAACAACAAGCATCAATAGCGTAGAACAATCAATGGGGCTCGGGCAGAGACGCTTAGTTGGTTCCAGTGCTTCCAAAGCCACCGGCACCACGCACAGTCTCCTCAAGCTCCTGCACCTCGACAACCTCAGGGGTGTAGATGCGTTCAATTACAAGCTGAGCGATACGGTCGCCCTCCTTGATATCAAAAGCGTCCTCGGCATGGTTGAATAGAAGAACCTTAACAGGACCACGGTAGTCAGCATCAATGACACCGGCACCGGTGTCGATGAAGTGCTTGGAGGCAAGGCCGGAGCGAGGAGCGATGCGGCCATCTGCGATTGAGCTGTCAGCGAACACTGTCCATCAGGTCAAGATGCTCGGGGGACACATACAAGTTCCTGCAGGGACAGCAATGCTGATGTCGGTGTCGACAAGCGCCTTGCCGCGTGCGGGAATGACAGTCTCCTTGGAAGCATAGAGATCATAACCGGCAGCAAAGGCCGAGCCGCGCGTCGGCAGACGGGCCGTGGCGGAAAGCTTCTTTACTTGAAGGGGAACTTGCTCCATTGTGCTGGTGGGTGCTTGGTCGGTCTTGACGCGTTTGGCCGGGGGAGAAACGGGAGGGGATGTGACGGTAGGATCGGTGGGCATGATACGGAGTAGAGAGGGTAGGAGGTTAAAAAGAGGCTGGAGTTTACAAGGAGTTGGTGAGGCTTATGGCTTGGGGGAGAGGGTTGTAGTTTACGTGTAAGTGGGGGATTGTGGCGGGGGTTTGAATGGGGGACCAGCCGATTAGGCGGTGAACGCGTCAAAGCTGAAAGACGCGCGGGAGGGTGAATTGGCCAAAGAGGCACGCTGGTAAGAAGAAGCAAGTCGGCAAGTGAAGAGATCTTGTTTTGTAAAAGAGGTTTAGTGGTGTAATTTTTCATCTCGGGTTTTTATACATCTTTTTTATTCTCTACCTACATCTCTTCTGACCTAACCGAAGAGTTGCCTCGATATCGATATCTTCCTCTTTCAATTTCGACTGGTTTTAGGATGAGCATGTGGCCAGCCCTGCCAGATGTAGGCGGTTGTCAGACAGTGCCCTACACAGTGTTGGAGTGGTGGGGCAAACCTTACCTCGACCACTCCGTACTCCGTACCAAAATTTGTCATAGGTCCCCCCAATCTAGGAACCAAACGTATTTATACAAGTACTTGTAAAGAGAAAAAAAAAAAACCTAAACTAAACCATTTGTGATACTTTGCGATGACATGACTTCCCGCCTCATCCAAAGGCTCATGGCTCCCCCCCTGAAACGGGTGCCTATCCCCCCTCGAGGGGTGGATTACAGAGGCAAGATTGTTCTTGCCCCCATGGTGCGGTCTGGCGAATTGCCCTCAAGACTGCTCGCATTACACTATGGCGCAGACCTCGTCTGGGGTGAGTGTTCTTGAACCCCGCTTCGTCCATACTTCTATCTCGCCCCTCGCCTCTCGCCCCTCGCCTCTCGCCTAACATTTTTTTTCTCTTTCGAAACCAGGCCCCGAGACCGTTGACCGTGCTATGATCGGGACAAGCCGCCGCTTCAACGAAGAGACCAAGGTTATCGAATGGTACCGCATTCCTTCACATGGCCTCAAGACGCCCCCGCCAGATGCCAAGGAAAGCATCATATATCGTATTCACCCCGAGATAGAAGGGAAAAAACTCATCTTCCAAATGGGAACATCCGACCCAGAACGTGCGGTAGAAGCCGCCCGAATTGTTGCGCCATATGTCGTTGGCATCGATGTCAACGCTGGATGCCCGAAACCCTTTAGTACGAGCGGTGGCATGGGCGCTGCCCTCCTCCGTACCCCCGAAAAGCTTTGTAGTATTCTCAAGGCCCTAGTCGACAATATTACGCCCGAGTTTAAGATTGGTATCAGCGTTAAAATTCGTCTTTTGGGAACCGCAGCCGAGACCGAGGCACTCGTCCGTAGCCTCTGCGCCACAGGTATCACCGGATTGACGATCCACTGTCGTACCACTCCCATGAGGCCACGAGAGGCCGCTATTCGTGGCCAGTTGCGCATGATCGCTGATGTCTGCCATGAGGCTGGCGTAGCATGTGTCATGAATGGCGACGTCACCAGCCGCGACGAAGCCGTCTCTCTCATTGAGGAGTACGGTGTTGACGGAGCAATGATTGCCACAGCAGCCGAGAAGAACCCCAGTTGCTTCCGCTCTGCAGCCGATGGCGGGCAGATATCATGGCGGGAGGCCATCCACCACTTCATGAAGACTGCGATCCAGCTACGGAATCATTTCAGTAATACCAAGTATCTTCTGAGCCAAATGGTGCCCGGAAGAGAGCCTCTCTACTCTCCCATTGTTCAGACCCGGGGCTACCTCCAAATCTGCGAACTCATGGAATTCCCTGATCTCAAAGACGCCGCCCGGGATCTCGACGAGATGCTTTTGCTCGGCGAATTCGAGCCCCCTAGGCCAGGGAAGCCAAGGAAGAAGTTCAACGCAACGGCTCTCGCAGCCGGCGGCAAGTCTGCCGACTTTAGGGCGAAAAAGGAAAAATCGAAGAAGAAGAATCGGGGCGTGGTTGAGAAGGTGCCCGCCGTAACATTGCCTTCTGTTCCAGTTGTCGAAGATCACCAGCCACCGGCTGTTGGCTTGTCTGCCTAATATTGCTTACAGGACTTGGGGGTATTGAAAGCTTGGGTCGGATAACAAAAGTCTGGATTTATACATGGCGTTTTGGGAGAGGGGAATTGCATTAGAACATCTCGAACTGGCGTTTATATATATATATATATATTTCTACCAATATACACATACATACAAGTATACTATCATCATTCTCTTGTCTTGGTCATGGCCTATGCTTGAAAGATAAAGTTTTTTTTTTTCTTTTCGTGGTTGATATTTTGTTTACATTGGATCATTTTATTCTCCAGTACAAAAGAGAGTGCACCTAAAAGCGTCTTTGAACATGTGATCTATTTTTGTCTTCCTTTAGGAGAAGACGTCTCATTTGTGCCTTCGAAAAAATATGGTACAGCCCGACGCAAACAAATGAAAAAAAAAAGAAGCTCGCCCGTCTATTTCCCCTTCTGCACCCATCCTTCCAAAGTCCGTCGAACATCAGTGACCTTCTCATTGACATACTGCACACCGAGGTCTTTGTGCACCTTGACGAACCGCGATCCCTTCTCAACCGACTCCCTCGTCTTCAAGTGTGCCTCGGCGACGGCAGGGAAGCGCTGCTCGTACTTCCAGACCAGGTTGGAGATGTTGGTCATTGTGACGGGGAGGACGACCCATCCGGCACCGATACCGAGGGCAACGGGGAGAGTAGCGCGGAGGGCGATGCCGCGGTTCCGCGTGACGATGTTGCCGGCCATTGCAGCAACGAGCACGTAAATGGCACCGGGCATGACCTTTTCGCCCGTCTCGGCGGCGGGGGCAAGCGAAGCCACGGTATTAGTGAAGGACTGTTCGAGGTGGAACGCCGAATCCACGGCTTCGTTTACGGCGTTTTCGGCGCGTAGGGCCTGGCGGTAGAGGAAGAGGCGCGCATGGCCGATTTGCACTGCGAGGCGGTCGGTGGGCGTCGGGCGACGCGGCTTCCGCTGTTCGGGCTCGGCGTCGTCTCGGGAGACGGGCTCGCTGTAGTAGGGGCTCGAGGGGAGGGGGTTGGGGTCCTCGTAGATGGACTTCTTTTTCGTCAATCGGAGAGGAGCTTCTTCGTGGGATTGGTTTTGTTGCGGGGGTGCCTCGGCGTGGATGGTCTGAGGTCGTAGGGCGAGTCCGCCGAGGACCATGGTGGCCGCCAGTGGCGCCACCAACCTCTGAGGAGCAGCATCAGCATGGTTTTTTTTTTTTTCCTTTTTTTCTTCTTTTTTTGTCTACGGCACGGATGTTGATAGCAGGTGTATTGTGTTGCTTACCCGTTGTAATAGCACTCTAGCAGCCATTGTCAGCGCAATAGGCAAGAATTGTATGAGGTATGACGGAAATTGGTAGTATCACGGGCCCTTTCGGAGCAAAACCACCTGAGAGAATTATTCTGAAGCTTTGTTGTGGCGGAAAAACATCGGTTATTTGTGGACTTAGGTTCTGGTGGTCGGGACTTCGGTAAAAAAGAAATTGTGGAGTCGGGAACATATGGCATATGGTTGAAATATTTCAGGGCATTTTTGTAGTTTGCCATGTGCTAACGGACCCTAATTCTGCATGGTGAACAGCTGAATTTAGTGGCATTCGGTATCTTTTTCCAGTGCAGTTCTTCACCTTTAGCACTATCTATTACATCTACAGATGTATGGAGTACAGTGACGAATCACATCGGTCCAACTCTCTAGTAGAAAAAATTCACATCGATATCTCCGTCATTTCAATGTCTTCCACTTCCTAAGGGTCGTCTCCATTGGCCTCATTCGCTCGAAGGCCTCTCTCCCCTCCCTCTTACCCTCCCTCAATCTTCGCCATGATCAAAGCCGTTGCGAGCGCGCAGCGTCAGTGGGTCTGTTCACGATGTGCGAGACACGCGACCTCGGTTCCTCGCCTCCAGCGTCGATGGCATTCTGCCTCGACTCTCAACGGAGGTCCTTCTGCGGCTCGCGTCGAGATACCGGTCGATAACTCATCTCCGAACAAGAACCAAGACGACACTCTTCTCCGCCAACTATTCGATGCGCCGTCACCTTCTCGGTCAAGATTCTCTCGTGCCCTGAATTGGAGCAATGGGCCGAGTGTCGGCCTCTTCAAGAATCGCTACCTCACGACTCCCGACGGCTTCCTCACCTTCGCACAGCGCAATGTTGAGAGGGCGTCCAAGATTGTGGAACGGGTGTTGAGCGCCTCGTCCGTAGAAGAGTACAGCCAGATTGTCCGCCAGCTCGACCGTTTAAGCGACCTCCTCTGCCGGGTCCTCGATCTCAGCGACTTCGTCCGCATGACGCACCCGGATATGCGATTCCAGCAGGCCGCCTCCTCGGCATGGGGTCTGGTCTTCCAGTACATGAACCAGCTCAACACCACGACCGGGCTCAATGACCAACTCGGTATTGCTATGGGCATTACCGAGGTTTGGTCCTCCTGGTCCGAGGAAGAGCAGGCCGTTGCTGAACTGCTGAGATCCGACTTTATGAAGTCCGCTGTCCACCTCCCCAAGCAGGCGCGTGACGAGTTTGTTGAGCTCTCGCAGGAGATCAGTGAGGTTGGCTCCGAGTTTGTTGCTACCATGCGCCCGGAACAACGTACCATTTCTCTTCCAAGCTCCAAGTTCTTGGGCCTACATCCTGGCGTTGCTGCTTCGTTGACCCGTAGAGGGACGTTGTACCTCCCTACTACGGGATCTGAAGCTTCCATGGCCCTTCGCTCAGTCAGAGACGAGCAGGTCCGCCGCTCTATTTTCCACGCAACCCGCACAGCATCTCCCCGAACCATTGGTCTTTTGGACCATATGCTTCGACGCCGTTCCGATCTCGCAAAGCTTGTCGGGTTTGACAGCTACGCCGACCAAGTCTTGAAAGACCGAATGATGGCCAAGTCACCGGCTTCTGTCATGCAGTTCCTCCTGGCGCTTCAGAAGCGCAATGCTCCGGTGATTCAACGAGAAATTGATGAGCTCGTGCAACGTAAGGAGGCTCTCGGGGGTGGAAGTGGCCCATTGGAGGCATGGGATAAAGAGTACTACATGGAGAGCATCCGTTCCGAGATGCGAAGCACTACTCGCCGAGACGATGTGCTCTCCGCCTACTTCTCGATCGGCACTGTCATCCAGGGCCTCTCTCGTCTATTTGACCGCCTTTACGGCATACGCCTCGTGCCAAGAGACGCCCTCCCCGGCGAAACCTGGCACGAAGATGTCCGCAGACTCGATGTTGTGACCGACACGGGAGACCAGGTGGCCGTGCTCTACTGTGACCTGTTTTACCGCGACGGCAAGTCACCGAATCCCGCCCACTTTACCGTTCGCTGCTCGCGCGAGATTGCGCCTGAGGAAATCGAGGAGGCCGCCCAGGAGATGATTAACACGCCGGGTCTCCCCGACTTCGACTCGTCCGAGGCCTTCGCCAACGACGGCATGGAAGCAGCACGCGAAAACGGCGCTCTCAAACAACTCCCGACCATCGCCCTCGTCTGCGACTTCCCAAAGGACAAAGCGCGCAACAGCGCTGAACCAGATGAACCAGCACTCCTATCCTTCTTCCAAGTCGAAACACTCTTCCACGAAATGGGCCACGCAATCCACTCCATCCTTGCCCGCACATCCCTCCAGAACGTTGCCGGCACACGATGCGCCACCGACTTCGCCGAGCTCCCCTCAACCCTAACAGAACACTTCGCCGCCGACCCCTCGGTCCTCGCGCTCTTCGCCCGCCACTGGCGCACAGACGCGCCTCTCCCCCACGACCTCGTAACAGAACGTATCCGCCTGTCCAAACGCTTCGAGGGCTTCGACACAGAACACCAAGTCCTCCTCGCCATGCTCGACCAAGCCTACCACTCCCCCGCGGCGTCCGACCCGTCCTTTGACTCAACAGCCGTGTATCACGCCCTGCAGAAACGATTCGCCCTCGGGCCCGCCGATCCCGAAGGTACGTGTTGGCAGGGCTTCTTTGGCCACTTGCACGGGTACGGGAGCACGTACTACTCGTACCTTTTCGACCAGGTCCTTGCCGAGCGGGTGTGGCGCGTCGTGTTTCACGGCGGAGAAGACGGCGGCGCTATTGACCGTGCGAATGGCGAGCGGGTCAAGGAGAATCTTTTGAAATGGGGTGGTGGTCGAGACCCATGGCGTTGTCTTGCCGATACGCTTGGTGATGAGCGGTTGGCGGCTGGAGACGAGGGCGCCATGGCCATTGTTGGTAGTTGGGGGATGAAGGAGGCCGAGAGCTGAGAGCTGAGAGCTGAGAGCTGAGAGCTGATGGCTGATGGCTGATGGCTGATGGCTGTGACTTGTACTTTATTTTGGAATATTGCAATCGCTTTTTGGATACTGTATATTATCATCTGGCTTAGACGCCTGGCGAAGGATCAAGCGACAATTCCTAGCATTTAGACAACCTTGTTCATTAAAAATATATTTAGAATTGGCATTCCTGCTACAAATTTATCCAGCTGACGTTTTTTTCTGTCACATTTTGGGACACTTAAATGAGCAGCGAGATGAGAGAAAAAGACAGAAACTTTTATTGAACCAAACCCTTGAACAACAAAACAACACTATGGTATCTCCTACTCCTACTGCTCTACTCACGACTATCTTGAGGGTGGAGGGTATCAAGATACTTACCGGACGACAAAGCCGAGATTTGACATAAATGTTCGGTTATATCGATGCGTTCGAGTGCGTCCGAGTGCGTACGAGGGTGTGAGTAGGCTAAAAGTACAGAATACGTGAAAAGATAAGAAAAGAAGCCCAATGGAAGACGATGTCTTTGGTTCTCCTGAACCGCCCAAACGACTCAAGGCCGCTTAAGAGTTTAAATCCCACGAAGCCCACGAAGCCCACTGGTTCCCACTGGTTCCCTAGAGCCCACGGATTCCTCAGTGCCCTCAAAAGAAAAAGCCGGCCAAAATTTGAACCGCTTCCCACAAAAGTAGAGAAACGGCGGGGACAAGAGCTTGAACTCCCCATTCTGCTCACTCAAGAGATTGACAAATGTCAGTGGTGATCAGGCAGGTGTATACACCTGTGATATTTACCACGAGCCCACGGTTCACTTAAAAGCCCCCAGGTGCCATTGCTGCTTCCCAATAAATGAGAAGCGGATTCTCAAAGCCCACTGATCCCTATAAAAGGAGTGTCATTGTCATGAAATCCAACAGCCCACAAGTCCATTTTAATGAAAGCCCGCATAATGTCTCAATCTGCCCTCAGAATGTTGCTCTAATCACGTTCGATTTAATCGAACGTGATCTTGTTGCTGCCCGAGGCAGGGTTGGAGTCGATCCGGAACCCGCCACGGCCACCGCCACGGCCACCGAAACCACCACCACCACGTCCACCGCCGAAGCCACGGCCACCGCCACGGCCACCACGGTCACCGAATCCACCACGACCGCCTCGGCCTCCACCACGTCCACCGAATCCACGGCCACCGCCGCGACCACCTCGGCCGCCATCCTCACGAGGAGGTCGCTGGCTGGCGAAGTCAAGACGGACAGCACGGCCAGCGCGGCCATGTCCGATAGTGCTACCGTTCTTGGCCTCAAAGACGGACTTGGCGTCCTCGACAGAGCTGAAGCTCACGTAGCCGAAACCCTTAAGGTTACCGCTCTCCCTGTTGATAGTATTAGCATTGTTGTATGGTAGAACAAAAGAGGAAAGAATAGGCTTACGGGTCGGTTGGTAGGCGCACGCTCTTGACCTCGGCAGTTTCGCCGAAGAACTCGCGCACATCTTCCTCAGTGATCTCGAAAGGAAGGTTGCCGACGAAGAGGGTGTCGCTCTCGGGGCTGACGGTGTCGCCATGCTTGGCGGCGCGGTCCTGGACACGCTCACGGGGGTTACTGTCGTTGCTGTTGCGGCCGGGAGCAAGATCGAGGTTGATGGCTCGACCGTCGAGCTCAGCGCCCTGCATAGCCTCAAGAGCGGCCTTGGCAGCAGCGCTGCTAGAGAAGTCAACATAGCCAAAGCCTCGGCTGCGGCCAGTGTCCTTGTGTGTAACAACGCGAGCGCTGACGATGCCCTCAAAGTCCTTGAAAGCATCGTACAAAGAGCTGTCATCAATGTTCCAGCTGAGCTTGCCAGCGAAAAGAGTGGTTGGCTCATCGTCGCCTTCGGTCTTGGCCTTCTTGGCAGACTCATCGTCCTCAGTGGTGTCGAGCTTGCGCTTCTTGGAAGCCTCCTCGGTCTTGGCGGGCTTGGCCTCTTCCTCCGAATCGCCGTCAGACTCAGAGTCATCGGAGTCCTCAGAATCGTCGGAGTTGTCAGAGTCATCGTCAGAGTCATCATCAGAGCTCTGTTAAAATAAATGTTAGTACAACAAAGGCCTCGAAATGAATGGGAATAAGATAAGAGAGCTTCTTACCTCTGCCTTGGCATCCTTCTTGGCCTCAGCCTTCTCGTCAGACTCATCATCAGACGAGTCAGAGGAGTCCGAAGACTCAGTGTCGGCCTTCTTTCCATTGGTCTTTCCGTTAGCCTTGCCATTAGTCTTGGCAGCAGGCTTCTTCTCCTCTTCGGATTCCGAAGAGTCGGAGTCGTCCGACTCATCGGCGTCATCAGAGTCAGACTCCGAGTCAGAGGACTCGGCCTTAGCAGCAGGCTTTTCGGTCTTAGCAACAGCAGGCTTCTCAGCCTTAGCAGCAGGCTTCTCAGCACCGTTGGTCTTCGCCTTCTTCGACTTCTTGGTGTCCTTCTCCGACTCGGATGAGGACTCGCTCGAGTCCGACGAGTCGGAGTCATCAGAGTCAGACTCCGATTCGGACGAGGAAACCTCGACCTTCTTGCTCTTCTTCTTCTCAATCGCCTTTGCAGCGGTCTTGGCGATGTCCTTGGCCTTGGCCTTGTCGCTCTTAGAGGCCTTGGTGACACCTCCCGACTTCACAGTCGTGAGAGGGTCAGCCTTGGAAGACTTAGCAGACTTAACTTTGCCCATTTTGATTTTTCTGATATTTAATAGGTAGTAAAATGGGAGGGAGGTAAAGTAAAAGAGTTGTTATGAGGGGGAGAAAAATCTTGAGAGACGAGGGAGCAATGCGGGAGGGACGCGAAAGAGGTGGGAGAGCTTTTGCCTTAAGTAGGTGGGCACAGTAACAATTTTTTTTTTTCGGCCTGGCTTTTTTTGTGGAACATATTCACCATGATTGGACGATAAGAAAAGGCGGTAACGCAGATAAGCTGACATGAAGGTCTAGAGCTTCTGCCTTGTTCATCAGGCAGTAAATTCAAGCCTTGGTCTTTTGCTCCAATAACAGCACGTGTATTACCCGCCTTCAAGAGATCCTCGTTGCGATCGATCTCAAGGCGTTCGAGGCTAACCCAACCGGCTTTCAACGAATACCGCACCTGCGCCACAACTTCAATTGCTCACCAATTCATATTTTACCGACCTCCGCGATGCCGACCCCCGAGTCCGAGATGTTCAAGGCCCAAAAGCCAAAGGTGCCCCCCACCTTCGACGGAGTTGACTACGATGACACCAAAGCATTCAAGGCTGCCCAGGATGCCATCATCCGGGAGCAATGGGTCGGAGCCATGATGGTACGGCTAGTTGGAGAGGAATTGAACAAGTGCTATACCCGCGAGGGTGTCAACCATCTCGAGAAGTGCGGTCATTTGAGAGGTATAGAGAACCTAAAAATGTTCCCGCCATGGGGAACGGATGGCTAATTCAAAGCAATAGAACGGTACCTACAACTTCTAAAAGAGAAGAAGGTCAAGGGAACACTCTTCCAACAACAAAACTACATCGAGAAGCAGGAGAAGAGCTGAAGGACGGCTCGAGATGAAGTGGACAGGGTCTGATGCGGCAGTTTCGACTGGGGTTTCGCTTGAGAGGAAAATTCATATTATTGCATGAAATCTATTGAGCGATTTTCAACTGGATTGACTGTTTAGACGGAGGAAGAAATCTGCTTGAGGCTTGCAAGGTGTGCAAAAGCAGACAAGATTTTTGCCTTACTGGGCTGGTGCAATTCGGGATGCTTTGCATCGTGTGTAAATAGAATTGGTTCATCGCACAGGAAATGCTACAAAAATGTATAATCACGCTATATTCTGATTTTATCTGAATTTATTTTATCTTGAATTGGTCAATTTTAGCATCTTAATTGATCCATTGGTTTTGATGGCGTCTTGGGAGCTTTCAATATGAGCACCACCAGACAGACCAGTACTAGCTTGGTCCGTGCCCACCCAAGAAAAATTCCCTGGTACCCACGCGTGAAGCTCATCCAAAAAGTTGCCATCCGCAAAACTCCACGCCATCCAAACCAGCCAAACACTCCCACACCCATAGCCATGATATGTAGACAATGTCTCCTGCGGGCACCGTCCCGAGTCCCCTGGACTGTTCCAATCCGCTCAATCTCGTCCTCTGCCGTCCTTCGTAACGCCACTCCTGCCTCAGCCTCGACCGCTGCCGCATCTACTCCTTCATCAGACAACGCCGCTGCGTCGCCATCCTTGAACATATCCTCCTGCCCCAAGGGCACAGTTCTCACGGGCCTAAATTACTTCAACAACAAACAAGATCCTGTCGCCTTGGCCGATGAAGAATACCCTGAGTGGCTATGGAAGTGTCTAGAAGTAACCCAAAAGAACGCCGAGGTCGCGGAAGACTTGGCCGGCGACGAATTCTGTACGTCTTCACTCTTTTATCCAGAAGATTGTTTTCTTCTCAAAGAACATATGCGTTTCTGTCTTTCAACGCTGTTGCATGTACGCTAACGTGTGTCCCTCCCCGGTGTAGCTAAATCAAAGAAGCAACGACGTCTTGCTGCCAAGAAGCAAAGACTTCTCGAGGCTAGGATTATCGCCACTGGAGACCTCGAGGCCCTTGCTCCCAAGATCCCGCTACAGCACCAATCCATTAATCTTCCTGGCGTCGAAGACAGCGGATTGGCAGCGGCGAAGCGCACAGAGTTGAAGAAGGCGATGCGCAAGGAGCGTAAGGACAAGATCAAGGAGTCCAACTACCTCAAGACTATGTAAAAGTTCTCTTGGACAAATCAAATGTATCATAATATCATGGATGTTTCTCAAAAGCAAAACAATGCACTACTGTACTATACATATATCACACAACGCTCCAAAGACCAAATGTAAATAGTACAAAAATACAGTCCAAGGCATGACATACAGTATTGATATTAGATATTCGTGAATTTTTATGTTTCTCGTAAAGGATCTGGTCTGCCACTGCTACGAGCAGAATCAATCGTCTTCTTGTCCTATGGACGACTTCTTTAACTGAATTTCGCCCTTCAGAGTCTGGATACTCATGTTCAGTCGCCTGATTAAGATACCCTTGCCATCGCGGTTCGTCGCCATGAGCTGCGCTAAGCTGGCCTCCTTTGATCGTAAGTCTGCCTCAAGGTTCGCGATCAGAGCCTTGACATCGTTGATTTCGTCCTGCCGAGCCTGCTCCTCATCGTCTAAATCTTCGTCTTCCTCGTCTTCTTCATCTTCGTCGCTCACATCCTCTGCCTCCACGCTTTGGTGGATCTGGGCAGCCGGCGTGGTGGTATTGCCAGTCATTGGTGTAGCACCTTCTGTAAAGGCCGGACTAGCATTCGATTCCAGCTCAGCTTCCTCGAATGCAGCTTCGAGGTCAGCCTCGAGATCATCCATGCCTTCTGCACCAGCAGGGAAGTAGGAGGATTCGTCTTCGCCATCGGCGTCTTCCATAAACTCGTCGGCTGGCGTCTTGGCCCTCCTGTCATCAATCCACTCGAAACGAGTAGATTGTGCTGCTCTGTCGGAGGCTAACAGGCGCTCGACCTCGGCTTCCTTGTTTTCAATCTCCTTTCTGCTGATGACCTTCGCAAACCGTCGTTTGACACAATCGTGCATCGGCGGTGTGAGTCCATGGGGCCACTTAAATCCTGGCTCAACAACCCTAGGAAGCGGGACTGTCTTCGCCTCGCTCTCGGATGCCACTTGAGCAAACACTAGAAGCATTTGTGAAATATCGGCAGATTTCATAAAGGACTTCCGGTCCCACGTCTTCATGCCTTCAGTAATTGTAGGCAAGTCCAGCAAGACGGCAGCAAAGGGCTGGCCCTTGATAAAAATAACTGCTCTGCGACTCTCATCGTCGAAGAACTTGACAGAGATGTCTGCACCCCCTTCCCTTTTGGGTCCGAGTCTGTTTTCTTCTATCGCTTTTCGTAGGTATTCACAGTGGTCGCCGGGAAGCATGCGGAATACAATTTGTTCTTCAATGACCGGGTCGATCTCTCGATCGCTAGCTTCCGAGTCGTAACCGTCACCTGGGATTCGTGTGGGGGGTCTGCCTTTAAATCTCCAGACTATACGCTGGTCTTGTGAAGTTTTGGGGGGGGCTTTGATGCGTATCTTTTTGGCTGCCGGTTGTTGTCTGCTAAGTGGGATATCCTCGTCATCATCCAGGCCATGTTTCTCTCTAATCTTCGCGGTCGGTTTAGTCTGACGGCCTGCCTTTGTGGTTGCCGCGGGGACCACGGGAGTTGGGGTTGATAAAATAGGAGGTGCACCATCGGCAGGAGTCGGTGGTAAAGACTTTCGGGTGCTTAGTTTGATTCGAGGCCGGCCACCGTCGGCCGGCGTAGCTGGAGTGCCAGTCGCGCTCTGCGTCGGATTCTCGGAAGGTTGTCGGGAATTCAAATTGAGCTTGAGAATTGGACGTGGCGCCGGCGTGCTGGCTGATGTCGTAGAGTCGGGCATTGTGAATGGAAGGGGGGTTGTATCGGTAGTGAGGAGAGGAAGTTTCGGCAAGATGTGACGGGTCGAAAGGCAACGACAAGGGCGGGCTCAGAGAACAAACCCCATGTCGGCCGCAATTCACAGCTTTGGGATTTGATTTTCTTCCTTCCTTAACTTCCACGTTTTCTAACCCCTCGATTTGGTTATAGAAGTTCCTGTTCTACAAACGCGTCTGTCAAAAGAGTCGCGAATTGCGTCTGCAGCGGCTGTGGGACTTTCTCTAAGTATTTGCGAGGCGTCGGGTGTCAGGAGTGAGGAAAAATGAATATGAAGAGTTGAAGGTTGGCGCAAGATTTGTGGTGTTCAGAATTTGCGGTAGGTGGGAAAAGTTGATGAAATAAAATTAATTCAGCTTTCATGCCATTGCATGAGGGAGTGCCATCGTCGTGCAAAGGAAAGTTGGTTGTAGCCTGGTTGTAGCTCTTTGATCGGATGACTAAGCCGGATTTTTAGCTAGAGATCTCTTTAGCTAAACTACACTTCAAGACTTGCAGGACTACTACTACTTTAGCTTGGTATGTGGCACATCTACTTGCAGATTTTGATTTAATCATATTTAACAACCGTGGCGGTATTTATGGAATGGAAGCCGGCTTCTTTTCATGTTTTCGCGTACATGGTCCCATCTTAACCCGCGAAGGAAGACAACACTTCGACCACTCCCATTGTCAGGGGCATTCCGAACAAACTGAGGAAAGTGATCAAGCAGAGTTTTAATTAGCCATGGCTTTAGGCTTTCAAAAGGCATGCCGTCATGAAATTGCCAGATAAATTCGATGTCCGAATGTCGTGTCGACACTCGGTTCTGTTGCATTCGATCGAACATTTTTATGTAGTTTGTCCAGACGACAAACTCTCTTGTAAACCGCCTTCGCTTTTTCGGTGTTGGATATTCTGTTTTGTCAATGCAGTGTCAGCGGCGTTCATCATCCTTGTATCACTTATAACCTTCGAGATGTCTGCCAAACCCGGGGTTTCCACCGACTTACCCTTAGAAGGACTACGTTTTGATGCTTGGGACTGTTCTGGCGAACTCTGAGAATTTATCTGGACGGTATCCCTATAACCTGATTCCGGCGGAGTCATGGCCCTATGGCTTTGAGATTGGCTAACCGTGTCCTGCATCTCGATGACCATGCCGCTAAGTTCTGAGATTCTGTCGTCCTGTTTTTGCATTGCGCTGGCAAGACTATCGAGCTTCTCCAAATCTTTGAGTTTATCATCGAGCGTCTTGATCATCGCCTTTAACTCGCGCAAGGCCTGATTTCCCGAAATTTCCGGGTCTTTCAGTAATTCGTGTATCCCCAACAGTCGGCTATCGTTTTTATCCAGGTTCTCGAGTAAAAACGATTGCAGTTTATTTAGTCCGCCTTGTATCTCTTTCAACTTGTCTGTGGGTCCATTCTGCTCCTTGAGGTGGTGAAAATACTCTCGGAGAGTCTTTTTAATAATTCTGGCGCACTGGACAGTTATAAAGGCTATGGCCAGAGACGAGTCTCGGCCAGCAAGGAGTGTATCAAGGTCAGCCAGACTGTGATACGCCAAGCCTCCACTTTGCTGCTGTCCATGTTGCTGTTGCGGCGCCGGTTCTTCATCAACCGTAGAGACGGTTGTAGCTTCGCTCAGACGAGTCGGTGATTGGTCGACGACTGGATTCACCATTGTCTGGCAAAGTCTCCTATATCTAGTTCGAGAGGAGGCGATGGTAACAATTGTCAAGCAAAGGAGAATATGTAAGAAAACGAGCAAAAAGGAAATATCGAAAGATTCGAAACGGTTACAGAGCACGACAGAATGGATTCAATCATTTAGGCTTGAAAGCGTCATTTTGTCCGTCTGGAGAGGCATATGGGGTACCAGGTTTGAACCGCTTCACTTCAGAAGGATGGCAGGTTGAGAAGACCCCGTCGCTCCTGCCCGATTTCGCTCACCGATTATGAATCAGAGTGACTTGCCCTAAATGCTAACGAATTGAGGCACATACTTTTTACACTTGCATAAAACGCTAATGAAAATTATGAAGAGTGCAAGTATCGAGAGATGTGTGTTGGATTGTGCGAACTTTCTTCTGTTGCTCCAGGTTTCTTGTTGATTGCTGTCAATGCCATGGATAGGTTTGAATCTAGCACTCTCCTTCAGGTCTCCAGGGTCATTGTGATAAATAGCATTGTGAAATATGGATTCTCCGGGGAACAAATAAAACGCCGAGGCTTATATTATTAGATTCGCCTCCTCACTTTCGCTGTCGTTTCCCTCGTTGAACCACTGCAATACTCGAATGGGATCTATATAGGGCCCCCGAGGGCCTTTTGGCTCGAGGATAGTTTGGGGGATGCGTTTGACTGCAAATGTTGCTCTGAAATGCGTATCTTTACAATCCTCACAGACATTAGCCTGTTGGACTTGACCTCAACCGACACTGTTATTGTATCGCTTTCTGATATTTTTGGTGCATGTTTCCACTGATTCCATTGACCTTTAGGAGATCCACTGCGCTGCCCAGCCGCTCATCTATCTATCTTTGGAAGGGCGGCAGGCCTTCAAGCCTCGTGTGATGCATCCGAAAGTATCCTATAGTGGGATATGAACTGTAGGTTTTTTGCAGCTAGCGGAGGAGCACAAGCTACTGCATTTAATGTTGCGAAAAGCATTGTAACCTGGGGCAGCCCACTTAATGGGGTCCATCGATAGACTTGAGCGACTTACAGATATGGGAACTTCCTACCCTATCATGAATCTCATCTCCGTCACAACAAGGATGAGAATTGTGGATTGCTTTCAGGATTCGATGAACCCCAATAACGGGTCAGCATTTGGTCGGGTAATGCTGATTTTGATTGGTGTAATGAATGTTTGGACCTTCTGGGTTGTGGCCAGTGTAATCCTCTTTCTTCGTATCTTCGTATATTCGTACGCCAAGTTCGTGATTCAACTCATTTTGATTCAAAGGCATTTGGCGGAAGAATGATCAGTGCATATGGTGACAACAGGTGGCTGGGCTAGGTTTTGTGACATCACAGTCGGTAACAATTCTCTTAGAGCCCAATCAGGCCCGCAGACATTGACTTAATAGAGTAAGCGAGTGAAAACCCAAGTCTGAGAGGCAACGGGGATTGAATTGAAGGCACCCCTGGGATGCTCTAGATACAGCCTGTGAAGGCAACTAGACATCTTTCATATTCCGTACACAATAAGCGGATTCCAGTCTTGATTTGTTACAGGAATGCACCTAATTTCCGTTTCCCGTGAGCACCTGTGCGGATCTTGTGGTACGGAAGTCTCGTTTTGTCAATGCCTGGACGGCTTTTGCATTGCTTCAACTGTACGGAGTAGTTGGGGAGACGTCCCTCCAGTGTGAACAGATGGCGCATGGCGCACGGGCGCACGGGCGCACGACGCTGATTACGTCAGCCGCGGACCCTTTTCTGGGCGACCATTCATCGGTCCACCACTTCATCCTCCTATTCGCTGGAGCTCCCATGCAATCGCATTTCCTATCTCGCTACTTCGTAAATCGCATCTCATCCCACCTTATACGGCTGCCTTGTGTGTATTCTGCATATTTTCTTCAAACGCATCCGATCCGTACATCTTGTCGGCCTCTCGGGGATCTTGACTTGGTATCTTGCCAAGTGTCTCCCACAAGCCCCTCGCCCGCTGAGCCAAAGCTCCCACCCCAGCTCGACATACATCTCCTGCCTCATTTCCCCGTCGTCTCTCCATAATCTTTGACCACGGCCCGCCTACTACGCTTCGATCCTCCCATCATGTCGTACTTTTTCACGACACCCGTCGATATCGACATTGTCCTCGAGAACGCCGACGAGCGACAAATGGTCGATGTCAAGCTCGACAAAAACCGGCGCGAAAAGGCGCCCCTCTATATGGATGGCGAGTCGGTTAAAGGCGCAGTCACAATCCGCCCAAAGGATGGAAAGCGCCTCGAGCACACGGGCATCAAGGTTCAGTTTATCGGCAGCATCGGTCCGTACTTTATCTCTCTTCCCCGCCACATTAGGCTGTACCAACCCCTCACAACTTCCGCATGAGCCGGTGCTAACTCCGGTGCTAACTGTTATGTGTGGCTCTGCCAGAAATGTTCTTTGATCGAGGAAATCACTACGAGTTTCTCTCCCTGGTTCAGGAACTCGCCGCACCCGGTGAACTGCAGCACCCGCAGACGTTCGACTTCAACTTCAAGAATGTCGAAAAGCAATACGAGTCGTACAACGGCATCAATGTTAAGCTACGCTACTTTGTTCGCGTGACAGTCTCCCGCCGCATGGCCGATGTCATTCGCGAAAAGGACATTTGGGTCTACTCGTACCGCATTCCTCCCGAAATGAACAGCTCAATTAAGATGGATGTTGGTATCGAGGATTGCCTTCACATCGAGTTTGAATATTCGAAATCAAAGTACCACCTCAAGGACGTAATCGTCGGCCGCATATACTTCCTACTTGTGCGGCTCAAGATTAAGCATATGGAACTTTCAATCATCCGCCGAGAAACCACAGGTACTGCACCAAACCAATATAACGAGAGCGAAACGCTGGTTCGATTCGAGGTTCGTCACTATATTCTCCTTGTCGAATACAGAAGCTTGCAGCCTGCCAGCTAGCGATGGGTATGTAGGACAGAAAACTAACAATGCATTGTATAGATCATGGATGGGTCACCGTCTCGCGGCGAAACAATTCCTATCCGCCTCTTCCTAGGCGGCTTCGATTTGACCCCGACATTCCGGGATGTTAATAAGAAGTTCTCAACTCGCTACTATTTAAGTCTAGTTCTCATTGACGAAGGTAAGCACGAGCATCTCTTACGGAGCCAATATATTTATTTCCCTGCTGACAAGTCTAGATGCACGACGCTACTTCAAACAATCTGAAATCATCCTCTATCGCCAAGCACCCGAGCTCGCACAAACCGGCCCAGCCACCATTGAGGCTGTACCACCAGACGCGAAATCCGTGCCACCGCCAGCCATCCCAGCGTAAATCGGCCACCACAGCCACATTTCCACTTACTCGATTACTCACCCCTTGTTCACTCTTCCCCTCGGTACCGTGATATCGTCTATACACGTACTATCCGTAAAATGCACCCTACACGCGACGAGACTTGTTGACTTGTTCTGTTAGACGCTTTCTATTTTCCTCCCACTCTGTTGATAGTTACTTCTGTGTAAATCAAAGAAAGCATAGGCATAGGCGTCAATGGTTTTCTTTTTCTTTCTTTCTCAATTACTTACTGTCCTGTCTCGACAGATGTTTTTGTATCGTCTCTTGAAGCAACTCGAAATCACCAAGAGAAAAAAAAGTATGAGAGTAAATACCATCTATGGGTTTTCTTTTTCTTCAAGGCACCGTATCTCTTGGCAAGAATGAAAGAAAAAAACAAAAGGCAAATACTTGTAGGCATCGTACATTTCTTTTAAAAAAAGCTACAAGAAAAAAAAAAGGTCCAAAAGTAAAGAAAATCGGCCCAATCCATTGTCTTTTCAGGTCCCCTCCTACAAAATATCCATATTGTCATCAGCGTCAAAGCCAAACTGATTATTCTGAATAGCAGCAATCCGATCAAGTTCATCCTGATACTCCTTGCGAATATCCGCCAACGTAACGACTTTCCTCTTCTGCACCTTGCCGCCAAAGCTGTTGTTGCCGTCCTTCGGTTCGTCGCCGGTGGAAGGGGGCTCTGAGAGGATCCAGGCTTGTTTGGGGTCCACGCAGCTGAGGGCGTTGATGAGAAGGAGATACTGCCGAGTGACGGGGGTGTCGAGCACGTCTTCGCCTAGCGTGCGGTCTGCTTCGCCGGCGAGCTTGAGTTTCTGGATGCTGTCGAGGAGGATCGAGGCTGCGCCGCGGTAGTCGTTTTGGTGGATGCGGCGGGCGTAGAGGATTTGGTGGAAGGGCGTGCCCTGCGTGACGTCGCGTGCGGCTTTGCACTTCGCGGCGAGGATCTCGTCGATGGGGACCGTGAGGCCCGGGAAGGGGAGGTTGATGAATTCCGTTGTGTGCGAGGATTCGCACATTCGCTCGACGAGTTTGCGGAGGCCCGAACGTTGGACTGCCGGGTTGGACATGGCGAGGAGGGCAGAGTGGGCTTTGTCAAAGTGGGAGACGGCGACGGCAGCGTTGAATTGCCGGCTAAGCATGTCTGTACGGATTTGCTCGTTGTTTTCTGTGTCGGCGGATGCAAATTGGAGGGCTAGGTTGGAGAACTCCATCACGTAAGAGTAGGCGCGGGAGCGCTCGAAGAGGGCGACGATGTGCGAGTAGTATTTGGCGAGGCCCTTGTTCATCATATTCCATTCTGTGTCGTCGAGCAGCCCAACACTGTGACGGTCGGTCTCGGCGTCTCGCACACCTATGGGAAGGGGGGGTTAGTCTCGTGAATCATCGAGCAGTATGGTTTTGTAGAAAGGCTTCAAAGAAAACTCACTTAAGCCAATTGCGGCCCTTTTGAACGAGAGGGCGGCGCTGCTCATGTCCTTCAAGGCCAATGCCACTCGACCCTGCACATATGTAGAGAACGCATTCTGGTCGCTGAACGGTGCGAGTTGGCTCGCTAGATCCGGCCGATCTTGCTTAAGAAGGAAGCACTGAATGTGCGGCGCCAACAATTCCACAGCACTGTCCGGCGCACAGAGCTCTGCAATACTTGCCGTCAGACTGCGGGCGAGCGGTTCGTGCTTGAGGTCAGACAATCCCAATAGATGCATCACACACGCCTCCAGGGTTGTGATGACCTGTAAGTCATCGCCACTACGTCGTGGAGCCGTCGGAGATCCCGAATCGCCCTTCTCGAGACGTGAGGGCACGGCAATCTCCGTCGTTGCAAGCCACCGAAGAAGTTCTACCCTGCGCAGCACACCAACAAGTCTGCGGAAAACCCGCCCGACGTCGAGGCGGTTGTGGAGAGCATCCTCTTCTTGGTCGAATTCGAACTCCATGTGTACGAGCAGGATGAGCTGGCTGAAGAATACTTTCCATTGCAGCTCAATAGTCTCCTGCACAGCTTTCAGACTCACCCTCTTTCCAAAATCCGTCAACGGGTGGCGCATGCTGGAACCACTTGGATCGGATGCGACAAGGTTGAAAATACTATCGTAAAGGTCGAGTGTAGCAAGGTTGAACTTATCGCCCAGGTTCTCGACCACTGGTGAACAATCCTCGTCAGAGATGCCTCGCCAGAAGCCAGCCTTGTCGGACAGGTACTGGATCCTCTCCAAGTCGGTGTTTGAAGTGTCCTCGAATAGTTCTGGGCGGATAACCGCGTTGCAAATTTGCAGAATATTGTCGGGGAAAACGTCCACAAAGTTCAATGCCGTTGAGATGAGAGTTGCTTGGTCTTGTTGGCCTGGCTCTGGTCGCGAGAGATTGTGATACAGCAGCTCGAGGGGGCTGCATTCCCGCACGGCCGAGAGCAGGTCGGCGCAGACAATCCAGGTCATGTTGGAACTCGGATCAAGTACTAGGGAAAGAGCCTCGCCACGCTGTTTGTCTAACTCAACCAGAAGACGGTAAAAGCGACGCCACTGAATCTCGCTCGCAGATCTGAATTGCTCATAGTCCATATTTCCCGCCGACGAACTCCGCTCTAGTGCTGCTGTGCTCCCGATGACAGAGCAAATTGACTCCGCAAGACTTCTGTGACTCTTCCGAGTGCTGTCCCCCTTATTCCGCAGTCCCCTCTCATAGATGGACAATGCCGTATCGACGGTAGCCCTTGTGAACCGTCCGGGATATAATATGGCATCGAGCCACTTCTCAGTAGCATCGGTCGGGTCGCAAGGGCCCGATGTTTGAGCTGTTGGGATCGATGTATCATAGTAGACCGCCTCCCATTCTCCATCCCAACTCGTTTCCAGGTCTATGAAGTCTGAAAGAAGGCGCTGCACTCGGTAGGTGGTGTTGTTCTTCCACAAGAACCACAACTGCACCACACCAGGCTCAGGCGCCGAAACCGCGAAATCTGCCAGGGTCCACGCATCCGACAACGACGGAGGGTGTGGTGTGAATTTGATCTCTGGGAATGCATCGTCCACGGCAACATTAGTCTCGCTTAAAGCTGTCACTCTCCAGAACTTGAACTCGCCAGCACCAATGGGAGAGTAGGTGACACAGAGGGCCCTGCCCTGCGCCAAGTCAATGACTCGGACCAAGTTGGCCTGTGAAGGGTCGATTGTCCACTTTCCTGCGTCGTGAGGCTCCCGTTCGACGTTCAAAATATCAACAGTGTGTAGGATTTGGCCAGACTGCGGGTTCCATATTCTCAATCGGTGGTCTAAACAGACGGTAAAGGCAAACGAGGTTTCGTCGGTTCCTAGTTTCGACACAGCAATCGATGTTGCCGCCCCGGGCTCCATATTAATCTTTCCGAATTTGATGGTATTGCCGCCACGAATAGCGATTAAGCTGCGGAGTCCCTGACCCCATGTGTGAGAGTTGTAGCTCGCTTCGATCCAAGGTCGAGAAGACGCTATATGATCAGAGAGAGGGGTTAGCAAAATTGAATTGTGTAGACATAGAGGGCAATCGAGTGAGGTGGTATATTGAGTTCCTTCGTACAATCGTGTGTCTTATTCCGATCCAGTCTGAGAAGCCCTCCATCGTGAAGCGTAATCAACAGCTGCGTTGCGTCGACAGCCAGTAACCTGTGGGCATGGCGCCCCGACAAGGCAGTCGGGACGTATACTCTAAAGACATCATTTGCGCTCGAATTGATCGAAGTTCGTCGTCGAAATAAATCAGGGCGTAACGAGAAGGTGTACAGGCAGCCCTGCTGGTCGAGCACATATATGCAAAGCAAGTCCTGGTTTTGCGGGTCGGCGAGAGCCACGCAGCCGGGCTGTATCGGGGCGGCAAATCGGAAGTTCAAAATGAGTGGCGCGTCGGATGTGCGCTGTTGTCGAGCAACGTCCACGACACGGACGCTGAGGACCATGCCATCTTCGAGTATGCGCCAAAGGAAGCTCCTCGGCGAGTCGTGCCACACACGATGGAATATCGAGGCCGAGTTCGAGAGATGTTGTTGGTTGAATAACTGTTCTTCGTCGACATTCTTCCCATTTTTTTCCTGTTTTCTGAAGTGACTGCGGGGGCTGGAATTCGTCAATGGCGAAGGCACCAGCACCGATACTGAATAGTTTGCAGACGACGGCTCGATGTTGAGTCGCGTCTCCTTGAATGTGAATCTCCCCTCTCCTGTCTCCATTTTCGATGTCGCTACAATGGGAAAAAGATGAAGAAGATTGCCCTATGAATTGGGAGAGGGGGTAGATGGGTAAGGTTGGGCCGAGTTTGCCCGTTTGTTCGCAGGTGGTTTTGGGGGAGGCTGGCTTTGAGAGAGCTTTTGTTTGTGTACGGAGTACTCCGTCTGTAGAGGTATGCACAAATGTGGGGCGCTGAAATAATTTTGAAGCTGCCTACTCCCTACTCCGTACTTGACAGCCTTTTACTTGTAGACAGCCTTACGCTGGACCCTCAACTATATGTGGAAATCGCGGGAAACAGTTTGATCAAGCCGCACAAGCTTTCATTCTACTGGAAAAAAAAACCAAGTAAACTTTTGATGATCTTTTTTTTCTTCAGAATTTGAATATTTGTTATTCATTTTTGGTTAATTAAAAACGTCAGAAAAAGAGTGTTTGGGAAGACTATGTCACCACCGAGCTGTACGAGTACTCCAAACATCAAATATCACTACGCTCTCGAATGTAACATGTAACTTCAGCTCTCAATTTAGTGGGTCGCATTTTGATTTTTATCTCGTCAAGTACAGATTACGGTGAAAAGGAGCATTACGGCATTACGGAGTATAGCGAAAAGATAAAAGAAGAAAAAAAAAGACACACAAACGCCCAATGCCATGCAGTACAAATCATCCCGTAACGCAGTAATCCGTCAAAAACAGAAGAGAAAGAAAGAAGGCCGAGCCGTCCACTTCTATCGGACCCGAACAACAAACACAGATCAACTCATCTTTTCCACGTCCTTGGGCTCGGGATCGCCAATGCCATCTTCTTTGATGGCAAACAAACAGTCGCTCTCGGGCAGGCAGGGGCTGTCGTAAATTTTGGCAATTCGGGTCTCGCCACGTCCCTTCTTGAGGCTGAGTCGAGTGGTGCTGGCGTGGGCGATGATGTTACCACCGATCGGTTTCTTGGGGTCGGGATTGAACATGGCACTGGGGCCTCCGTCCACCTGAGCAACAACTTGATTCGTGATGACAACGGCGATTCCAAATTCGTCCGCCAAGCGTTGAAGTGTTCGCATAAACTTAGCCAAGTGTGTTTGGCGAGATGAGAGCTCGCCACGGCCCAGAAAGTCGGTTCGGTAAAGTGACGTTGCGCTGTCCACGATGAGTAGGGAGAACCGGGTCTCGCACATCATCTGCGAGGCTTGGTTGAGCAACTGAAGCTGATGGTCCGAGTTGTAAGCCCGGGCATATGCTACGTTATCGAGCACCTCTTCACCAGACAAGCCGAACCTGTTTGCAACAGCAAGGAGTCGTACAGGCCGGAAAGTACCCTCGGTATCGATATATAAGCACTTTCCTTCTCCGCCTCCCATGTCAAACGGTAGCTGGCAGGTTACAGCTAGTGTATGGCAGATCTGGCTCTTTCCCGTGCGGAACTCTCCGAACAATTCCGTTACAGAACCGGTCTCGATACCACCGGCCAGTAAAGTGTCCAGGTTCTTAGATCCTGTCGTGATGGAGATGAGTTCGCTCCGTCGTTGGTGCATCTCAGTAGCCGTTGTAAAGCCCATAGGGACAAGTTTAGATGCTAGTCCAAAGAGAAAATGTAAGCATGTCTGTAAAAGAAAACCACGAGCAAGCATTGAGATTGCAAAGAAAGAGTTGGTGGGTACCTTCGGCAAGAATTTTGCCAGCTTTTTGTTCGGAAATTCCCTTAATCTGCTCTAGGACTCTCTTGGGTGTATATGCCACGGCTTCGACCGTGTTCAATCCGCCCTCGAGGATGAGTTGGATATCACGTTTCGTGAGCCCTGCCACGCCCTATAAGATGTGTTAAACTTGATATGCTGTTCTGGGGTCCCAAGTAGATAAAAGGAGCGGCGAAAAAACCAAAAATGTGAAATCTGGTTTGGGGAGATCGTACCTCGAGAGCAGACAACGGTGTTGGTGCACCTGGACCGGTGGCACCGCCGTCCTCCTCCATCATCTGCTGTTCATCGTATTCCTCTATTTGAGTCATAACGGTGTTGTATGTGTAGCTTGTTACAAGTAGTACAATTTTCCGAGCTTTCACTTTGAAATAATTGACGTGGAAGACACTCGATTAGTAGGAATGCGGAAGACAGCAACCTGGATATCTTTTGTTTTGGGAGGGTAAACGATTAGCGCGACAGGCATTTAGGCACGCGCGTTCTCTAAAACGCCCAGTCAGGTGACACAGTGTTAAATACCACCAGATACAGTGGGATGGGAACGATGCAAGTTTTCAAAACGTTTGGTTCATAGTGATAATTTTTCTAGTACATCTTTATTTTCAATTCACTTGGCACTTATTTTGTTCTGGGTTTTAAAGGATTGATTAAATATTCATAAATCTATTTTACAGCTGAAGCCTGGAGGCCTCAAGTCGTAACTGATCTTGCAATGCAACTCTTGGGTCCAATTGCTAATGCGACAATGTCACAAATTCTTCTGAATGCTGTTTCCTCCCAAACTCTAAGAACATAAAAAAGCATTATCTCCTTGTTTTGGTTATCCGTAATTCTCAGGGGGGAAAATGGTCGTAAAGCGTCATAATGATACAATTGTGTCCATGAATTTCGGTGTGGCGATTGCTACACGTCAAAAAGTGAAAGGCATGTTTGTGGTTGAATCCGAGCTTAGTTGATTGCAATGCGGAATGATTCGGGTTTCTTGGCCTTTGGAATGACAACGTTTAGGATGCCATCTTTAAGGCTAGCCGAGACGGCGTCTTGCTGAAGATGGCCAGGGAAATTGAAGCTGCGCGAAAACTCGCCGATGCTTCGCTCCGAAACCCAGTACTTGGCTTTGTCGGCAGGCTTGGTCTCGGGCTTAGCAACTTCAGCGCTGACAGTTGCCGGTGTTCGCTGTCCGGCCGAGCTCGCGTCATCATCTTCGTCATCTTCTACCGTGGCCTGGAGTTGGGCGGTCTTATCGGCACCCTCGATGGCGCCGGTTGTCTTGGTGTCCTCCAAAGCGTCGGGGTTTCCAGAGGCGTAAGATCGTTCAATGCGACCACGGATGAGCATCGTGTGGGGATCAGTGAATTCAATCTGCACGTTCTCCTTGTTCAAACCAGGAAGCTCGCCATGTAACTCGAAGCTGGTTGCAGTTTCGCAGACGTCAAACTTTGGCTGGAATGTTGGAAGGGCACGGCCGGAGCGGGAGGAGCCGTTGGTGGAGACGTTCTGGCGGCTGTAGCTGTCGAAATCGTCAAGAAGCCGGAAGAGAGGGTGGAAACCCTGGGCGGTGTGACTACGAGGGAAGAATGCCATTTTCAGTGGTGTGGGGTTTTGTGATAGAGAGTTGGGGAATGGTGAGCAGATTAAGCGTCGAAGAAATTGCGCAGGAGTTGTGAGCTTTTTTTAAGCTGGAAGGTTTTGCTTGGAAGAGTTCTTGTGTTGTTGTGTGCTGAGAAAAGAAGATATGATTCCAAGACTGGAATCCAGCCAAATATTTATACACCAAATCTCCATGTTAACAATGGTTTTCTTCAAGCATCGAAGTTGCCTTATTCGTAATTCCAGTTCCTGCCTACAACTGTCTAGAATATCCCGGAAGGTTGTGGCGATGCTTCGTAATTCTTGCTTGATAATCTGGGGTGGCTCTTACCACGTAGTGTACCTACCAGAACATTCTCGAAGAACCCCATGGTGGCCAAGACAGGATCGCCAAAAGAATTCAGCCCCAGAACACAAATCAACACAGTTTGAATTTCAATTTCTTTTTCTTTTATCAATAATATTTTACCTTGAATACACTTTTTCGAGTTTTATTATTATTATCTCTACTTGATAGCTTTGCATTATTCCTGATGATATCCAAGCATGTAACCTACTCCGTAAATGCCAAGACATCTAAACTAGTTTAGTACTCCGTAGTAATCCACTAATTCTCCACTATTAACGCTAGCCACCTTTCTAAAATCTTAATTTTCTGGAACCTTCCTGCGCTTTCCAGAATCGGTTGACAATGCAACCACAACCCCTTGCTGTCCTTCCCCCTTGGCACACTGACAAGCTAGGCGATTGCCTCATGGCAAGGCTCAAAATACTTGTACTCCGTAAAGGCATCATCGGCTGGAAAAGCACATATCGCAACCGCACCAAGAGCTGTTTTTTTGGGAGGGGGGAGGGGGGCCTTACAAGAAGTATGAAGCCATCCACTACGGATTAAATTGGATTGTCTACACATAATTGCTCTGTCTTCATCATATCCGTGGCCATCCAGTCCGTGAAAATAAGCGTCTATCTGTTCATGGTGTGTGTTGCCGTCGCAAATAACAGAGGTTGGGTAATTGGCAAGCGCCTATACTTTTCTGGTTTGCTATAGGCCGTTCCCCAGAATGCCGGATTTAAAAAAAGTTGATGCCATTTTCCCCGGTTTTTCCTGTTTCCCCCACCCTCCCCCAGACGATCATGCATGGTATCCCATGCTCTTGTACCCAAAACCCAATCACGGTAGGCGGAGATGGAGGGCTTTGTGCCCTTCTTTATCCTTCGCTTTATTAGGTCCACCTCCCATTGTAGAATAGTGGCACAGCTCCCTAGATGTATGACTAGGTAGCGCCACCCGATAGCGAGAATCATATAAACATCATCTATGTATGGTCCTGTTTATTGGTAGCCTAAAACGAACGGATGCCATATTAGAACAAAGGGAGGAGGAATGTAGACTATAAGATTGTGGTTAATTAGGTCACCGCTAGCTTCCTGAGCTTTATTAGATGCGATGACACCTACTAGGTGATTGAACTGGGATCAAATATTGATGGAGTGAGGCGACTTATAATGCAGCCAACCCGAGACAAATTTTGCAAAGCCCTAAACTATAATAGTCGGTAGATCATACTTTCGAGTGTCGGTGGCTTGGTTAGGTTAGTCTGGATAGTTGGAACAGTCGAGTGACTTCGAATTCTCGAGTTGAGCGTTTAGCAAGCACTGGATTATTTGGCAAGACATTTGGGCTGGCCTCAGTGTCACACTGTCCCTATCAGATTGATCGAGACTTACTCATGGCCAGAAACCAAAGCGCCAAGAATTCTTCAGTAACACAATCACCATCGTCGTAAGGTGAGAGCACGAATGAAGGCCATGACTTTTACAAAAGAACTTTTCGTATCCAGGTCTATAGTACCGTATCATATCCATGACATTAACAAACATCTCCGCGAACCCTGAAATGGAACGATAGATCATATAAGTCATGACGTGATAAACTCCAAGATGCATATGGAAAACTAGGAAGACGAAAATTGGGGCGCATGAAAACTGGACGGCGAGTTGGGCTGAGCCGGAATTCAAGAGCCTGAAGATGATCCTTCCCCTGTATCCCTAAGAAGGGTAAGACCTCATGACAGGAATTCCTGGCCCAACCAGACCCGATCGAACGCCATGTGGCGCAGTCCCTGGGCTGTGCACCATGCCGAACAGCCCCACGAGTCGGCGTCCAATGGAAGGTTCCAGCTCGGTTCCGTCGCGGGCAATCTTCACTTCTCGATTAGAGTTCCATGGATTCCGCAATCCCCGAGTTCGGTAGAAGGGTATCCGCGATGTGGAAAACCATTCAAGTTTGAACGGCTTTCCCCAAGCTCGTGTCTGCCCTTCGGCCTCGCAGCCTTGGCCACCACTCTTGGTACTAGACGTCTCGCTAGCATCATCATCCACAGCCTCATCCTCCCTATCCGCTTCCCAGAATATGGTTCCTCGAGCGGAATCGTCGATGATTCGTCCCTTCGGCGCGAACTCTGTTGCATCGGTAGGGATGGCCTTCGGGAGGTCGACGCTATTTGCTGTATGAGCTGTTGGGGCAAATTGTATAGCAGCAGCGGGATCCTGGTTTATTGGTGACGTCATTCGCGCGAAGCCGAAATACTCTCCCGACTTGTTCGCCGAGAAGATTAGGTACACATTGTCGGCCGACTATAGTTTTTTTTTTCGTTGCATTTGGTCAGTGTCCGAATGTTCTATTGGCATGTGGGGAGTGTGCGGGCGGAAAGGACAATAAAGAGAGAAAGGCAAGAACGGCTTCAGTTACAACAAGACCCCACACGAATCCGAGACTTGGGGATGTAGTGTACGGTTACAGGCGCAGTGTTTATCAGCAGAATAGGAGTTGGGGGTTTTACCTCGAAGGCCTTGTTGAGGGTTTCTTCGTTGTGTGGCTGTGTAGCCCATATACCGGTCCTTACACTCAACTCCAGGTCCTCGACCGTGAGACTTTTAAGAATGAAGTATTTATCCCTTTGGCCTGTCTGCCCATCGGGGCCTGTTTGGCTACCATCGACAGATGGGGTTACGGAGCTCGTCATGTGGCCCCCGTTCGTTCCTTCGGATGGCTTTTGCTCCGTTGGAGAGATCTGGGTCGTCGCCGGTGTGGCACTCGCACTAGGAGCAGTCGGCGCAGAAGCCCCCGACGCGCCTTCTACAGTGCTTTTCCGAAGTCTGCTAACTAGCCTGGCACTCTGAAATTTGGAATCGTGTAGCTTCTGTTGGGCGGCCAGACATTTCGTCTCGTCCTTGAAATTCGCAAAGGCGCAATTACTCTTAGAGATCAAAAACAGAGATTCGAGACCCTCAGCCTCTTTGCAAACGTGATGGACTAGTCTCATCAGATCTGTCTGCGGTGGAAGGTTTCCTATCCAAATAGCATGACCTTTTTTGGTTCTGTTAGCCTAGATGGCCTCATCTTCTAAATCGGGTCCAAAGTTTTTGAGAACAGGGACACTTGCCGCTTTGTTTGGGTTTTCGGGGAGGGCCCCTGACGACACCGGACACGCCAGTTCCTGCAACAATAAACAAGTTAACATCTTGAAGGATTGAGCTGGGGGAGAAGGCCATCGGTCCTGAAGACGGCTCCGTGTTGTATCATACCATTTTCTGACTTTACTGGACTTGCAGCAACTGGCACAACCTCGCGTGCCGTTGGTGGCATCCCATACCTCGGATCGGCGGTGACTGCTTGGGCTTGGCTGGGGGGGTAGGTAGTGGCCATAGGGTGCGCCGTTGTAGGGAGGTGGGGAGCGGCAGGATAGTAGAACGTTGGCTGAACCATACCCGGGTGAGACGGCGTCATGACCATGGGGTTCGAGTAATAGTTCACGCCTTGGTGAGGAGTCGGGACGCCGGGCTGCTGTTGAGGGGTAGAGGGGTAATAGTACTGCTGCGGTGCGAGTGGCATGGTGTTGTGGACCGGATATTGGGGAATGGTAGCCGGCATCTGGGCCATCATCTGCGGCGGCGCCGCAACACCGGCAATGACGGGCGCAGATGGATTGTATCGAGCTGGCTGTTGAGGGCTGTAAGGCATCGGCCGGCCGTACCCGGCGACTTGGCGTAAGGTATTCGACACGCTCGACATGTTGAAAGATGATGCCAGTGGTCGGCTCGCCGAGGCTTGGGCCATGTCGAATTGGGATAAAAATGCATTCTGGCGCGCACCGTATTGCTGATGTTGGGATTGTTGCGGCTGTATATTTTGCGGCTGGTGCTGAGGAACAACTTGGGCCTCTTGTGCCTCTTGGGCCGCTACCACGATGTTCGCCTGGCCCACGACGATAGATGCCGACTTCTCTGCCTCTGGCTCTGGCTGGGGGGGCTTTTCCTCGGAAGCCGGCGACGGTAGCTCTCCCATTGGTGCAGAAACCTTCCCAGGCGTGTTTCCAGACCTCGAGATGTTTTGGGGCGAGGAACTTGGGAACCGTAGAAAAAAATTAGGAAGCCTGTAAACTCTTTCATCAGCATACCCCCACGGCACCCACTTGTCGCCGAAAGCGCAGGAAGGAAAGAGTGAACGAAGCCAAAGAACGAGAGAGGGTGCGGGATAAGACTTTGCGCCACCAGAGAAAGACGAAATCAAACGGGGGATTACTCACCGACACTGATCCGAGGTGCCTGGGAAAAGATGGCCCAAGGAAGTCCAGTTCGACTGGCGGATGCTTGTGCGAAGATCAAATGTCGCGCCCTATACACTGGTTGGGTGGCGGCGGACGGTGACTCGGGGCTTGGCTGGCTTGAGGAGCAGCTTCTCAAGGGGCAGGCTTAGAGGTAGGTCAGATCTTGGTATAAACAATGGACTGGGACGCAAAGCGAATAGTTTGGTTGGCCCACTAGTTTCTTCTGTAGGAGCGGAGTGGGGGAAATGGAGGGGTGGCAGTGGGAGGAGGGTAGCTCAAAGCAACGAGATTTCAGTGTGTCTGGCGTCTTGGGCGGTTGCGAGATTGACACACCAGGGCCCGTCTAACAAGCAATGGTGAGTTGGACTAGATTGTTCTGTCGTGAATCCTCGATTCGTTCCCACTTTTAGGTATGTTGAGATGTAAGTATGGGGTAGAAACAACCTTGTTCCTAGAGGGAAGGAAAAATTACGAGCGGCGGTGGATTAGGGCCGCAGCCCAAGATGGGCATGGACTTTGGTAGTTGCGATATTTCGAACCTTGCGCTAGGTTAGACATAAATGAGTGCAGAATGCCAGCAAACTAACGGCAGGAGCAACAGCAAACCCAACAATCTCTTTCTCGCGTGTGCTTGCTGCTCGTTGCTCGAGGTGTTACGTCTTTACGTTACTCTGCGTTCTGTTGGGGGCTGGGTTTCCTCTGCCACGTTGTCGTCCCGAACCCTATCTATTTGCGTTGGGCCTATCTTCCTTAATCAGGTCTTGCACGTTAGACAACGTACCTGGTCGACGCAATACAAATTCGACGTGATAGGTTGAATCTGTGATTACCGGGTTTGCTTGCTCGACAAGGAGGGGAGTAGACGAGAGGGAGGGAGGGGGGAAAAGCTTATTCCTTGACCCTTGGAGAAAGGAAGAGGGGAGGATATCTGTGGAACGGGGCGAGGAATGTGTAGAGACACAGGGTTCAGTATGCACCAAATGCAGTCAACGTGCTACTATCGGATCTGGGGACAACCAATGATACGGCCGTGTTGGCTCTTAGACAATAGGGCAGAGAAGAACGAGGGTCTCCACGAGGATCTGGACAATTGTGTAGCCTTGAATCGTTCACCAGGAGCTTTGTCCAAACCTGGCGTCCACGGTGGCAAGTTATGCCGGTAGAAAAAATTTGTGTTGCTAATGGGCGAGGGGAGAAGGGGAAAAACCCAAATCGGGACGGACAAGAAGCAGGGAAATGTCGTGGAGCGGGCTGGCTCAGATTAGGGCTGGATGGTTCGGCTATGGGCCTCCTGCCTTTTCAAGGACCACACAGGTGGATGGATGTTCAGCGAACTTTGTCCGCCATAACAGCCGCAATTCATTTGGTGAGGTATGGGAAACCACGAAAAATGAAGTTGCCCTAGTTTTAGTGATGACTTACGAGATGGTCATCGAGATATGCAGAGGCGACTGGAGGGATCGAAGGGGGCGCGTGGTACGGTGGTAGCATGGGGTGTACGAAGTATTAGACGCAGGACGACCCTCCCCCCAATTGGAGTATGAGCACACATGTTTAGCCCCATAGTTGCCTCTGTTCGATCATTCTGGACTCCGTTCAAGCAGAGCAATGCTTGTACGGAGTACATTCTATTATTAGTCCGGTGCTGTTCTGCAAGTGTAGTTCCCCTGCTCTTTAAAATTCAATATTCATCACCCTCCCCCAATCGCATTGCTCGATTCGAGTGAAAGAGATGCAGGAATGCAAAAGAAACTAGCTTGGTTCAGGGCCGGCGGCACTTGCCAGATTGACAAAGCTACTTTTACTCCGAGTCAGTGTCGCCCCCTCCTACCCTGAGAATGCTTGACACGTATTTGCAGGTACCAGCTGTCCATCAAAAGGTGAAGAAGGTACTCCCGCTGCATTGAGCACACTACGGAGTATTTCATCAGCCGCCGTTCTTTCCGTCATGTGCAAAACATGACCTCCAGTCATACCCCCCCGGCTGTCATTGCCCATTTGCTCCTCCTCCGAGGAAAGAATACAAAGCCCCAAGTCCATGCTAGTATTCGTGAATCCGGATGGAGACTGTTCTAATATAATGGCGAATCGTGTAGGGTGAGGACAATGTGCGTATGTGAACCCTTTTTTTCAGTATAAGGCGGGGCAGAGGGCCCTCGACCTCTGCCTCTTGTTTCGTGTGTGAGAGGGCTCAATACTCGGTATGCTTTCTGAATTGTCAAGAGGGTGGAGTTGCCCCCGTCCCTGGTTGAACTTAATTTTGAGGCAGTGTTTTCTTTTTTTTTTTTTTTTGGGCTCCTATCGTCGCCTTGTTTTGTCCAAGTAGCATCCAGGCCCAGCCCCTCCAATCGATCGTTTCTGTCAACTACTCCGTAAGAGATGGAGTGGTCACGATACTACACCTAAAAGGGTCTCATTTTGCGAGGTACACGTATGGAGTATTATTATGTACCGGGGAATGTGATACTTGAAGATCTACCACGCTACTATCCTCTAGGCAGAAACAGCTATGGGGGCCGCTCCCTATTTTGTGCCTGAAATCAGCTTCTCCATATCATAGTCCGCGATGGTTGCTGTAAACCAACCATTGACACTCGAGGCAATCCCTTTAATCTCGCCTCCTCTCCCTTCTAGCAAATACGGTGGTCCCTTACCCCTTCCAGATGCATACTCCGTAAGAAGCGAGACGAGGATGCAGCTAAAGAGAAAAACCCCTAAGCTGAAACATCTTGACAGTCGAGACCTATTATTTGGCAGGTTTACACCGGAAACTGGAGTAGATCGTTTCAAGGACCGAGAATCTAGAATTTGCCCTAGATAGATTACTGGATAAGAAAGACGATGCCGTGCCAGCGACTACTCACCTGACCAGTTGCAAATAGAGCAGGGGAGTAAATACTCCGTAAGGCCAGGCCAACCATACCGTGGGGCAGGCTAGGTGACATCTGCACACAGGATGAAAAATACGGAGAATAATTGTACAAAGTATTACACATATTAGAGCTTGGTTTGTGGAGAGACATGTTAGTCGCCAGGAGGCAGGAGGGGGCGTGCAAAGAGCGGCTTAGACTGGGTGTGTGTTTAAGGAGGTACGTGTAGTTTAGAATCCAACTGGAAACTGGGAAGTACTTCTTTCTTGACGAACGCTTGAGACAAGACATCAATTTCCTCGTTTCTCTTCAAAAATTTATGGAATCCCTACTAAAAAGGGTACTGAGTACTCCGTAATACCTCGGTCACAAATGTCTTGCACTTCAAAATGCAAGCAAGGCCAAACGCCGTCCCCACCACTGGAACTGGGATCTACAAATTCATTTGTTCGCCTTGTACATAACAGCTAACATTGCGCGCAAGTCCTTCGGCTTGCCGCCTTCGTCCCGTCCCTTTATAAGCACTGGCCATGAGATCAAACCCTGTACCGTGAATGCGACTCGGCTAAGGAATCGTCTTAATTTTTCAATAATTCACTGTTCGATTCACTAAACCTAGTGAATATATTACATTGCAACTGGAAACTACTCCGTATTACATGAAACTGTTGGGTAGGAGGGTGGAACGGGGTAGCACTGAAGTGTAAAGCCTGCATTGGGGCTAGTCATGGATGGCCAGGCTTGTCAGGACAAAGACCTTTTCACATGTGTAAAGTAATGATCCCTTAATACGGCAAGGCAGTACTAGTATCCCGGAACACGCATCGTCCCGTCCTCCGTACTCCGTATTACACAAGTGATACGGAAGGCAAGATCGCTTGCAAGGACGGGATGGTACTACGGCGTTGCGGCGGCAGGTTGACTGATGATTAGGGGACCTAGCTGAGTAGGTCTGTGAAATCCCCTGTCTTGGCAGTGGGGGGAAACCCTTGCGCCATAAGCCATTCCAGCATTGGTTCAGGGGATACCTTCGTAGTCGTGGACCTAGAAACGATTGTAACTCTAATACCCCGTTAGATCGAGGAGAGGCTCGCTAATGATTATTACTATTACTGTACATACTCCGCAGGGGAGGGTGGAATTAACACTTGGTAGGCAGGATGAGACGTCTTGTTACCTTTCCACACGCGAGCAATCACAAATCGGTGGCACATTAGCACGAAGGGCGGCATTTCTGGCCATTGTCTTCCATGATGTACGAGTTGAGGCACTGTCTGCATGAGCATTACAACAGATGCCGGGAGGTGCCCACCCCCATCCCATTGATAACATTCAACGACCGCAGTTGCAAGTGCAAAGCCTTTGAGGTCACACGCCTTATAATATAAGGGCAATCGATTCAAGGCGATGTGTACATACAACTGAATCCGCCCAGGAAAGAGAAACTAGTAGCAGTGGCGGATATGGCGCAATGTATTCTAGACATGTGAGTGCGCATAAGGAGCTGCAGATGCTTTTAGGATGCATGTAAGCGAATTTATCAGCATTGTAATAAGCGATTAGCCCTTTCCTCTCTCATTTATAGTTCTGAGCGAGGTGTCTTGAGGGGGGAGGGGAGAGGATTCAAGGAGGAGAGGATCAATTGTCGAAACCATAAAGGGGTAAACCATCCCCGTACTGTCAGGAAGCCCGCCACACCTGGCATTCGGAATTTGCCAGGGAAAAAAAAGTCGACGGGACAAGAATTAGAGAGCTTTGGCAGGATATTCATGACTGTGTGGCACTGATTACCAGTTGAAGCTTGTACTCCGTAAAGCCCGATAGGCGGCTGCACGGTCTGCGATCCGCGGGCACTGGCGCGTCATTGGTGGTGTCTTGTGGTTCGTCAATGGGGGGGGGCGTAGTAGATCAAGGACTATAGAGGGTGGACGTATTCGAAGCCCTAGCTCGACTGTCTGTGTGGCGTAGTTCTCAGAGGCCATAATTATGAGCCGTCCGCTGCTTTACGGCGGATTGGAGTGGTGCGGGGACAAGACGAACTAGGAAAGTTTTTTTCCCCCTTTGTCTTTGCGTTTTGGCCAGTTAATACAGGAAAAATGACTGGATTAGTCAGTCAAAGGGTGGCCGAAAGTCAAATGAGCACTAAAGAATTCGGGTGAGAAACTCCACTGATTATTGTCTTTTCGGAGCCCTGTTAACCAACCTCAGATAGGGGTCTCGTCAATTCACCTGGAATAGCCCCCCTTTTACAGCTTGCCCTCACGACCATCCAAGCCAGCTTTAACCTTGTTGGAAAGGCAGACCACAACTCTGCCTTTGCGCTCGAGTCGTTTGACCATCCTGCGCGCTAAGGCCAAGATGAAAATCGTGCGCCGAACAAGTTTTCTTGGTCATTCAAACTCCAATCAACTTGGACAATCGACGATTGAAAGTACATGTGTGGTTCAAGGATAACATTAGTCATCATAATTTCGTGGTATCTCCTACACGGACAACATACTCCAAAGCTGTATCCCGTTCTTCGTATTGTAAACTCCTATTATCCAATTCCGATAATCTGTCTATACGGAGTATTCCAACAGGCGGACCATGGAAAGGGCTAACTGTGGAGGGTGTACCAGGCAGCTGGGCTTGTCTGCCCAAAATGTCATCCACGGGTTTAACATGATTCAGTTTTCTGTCTTCTTGCTGAACTTTCCGTCCATGTTTCTATCCGTTTCCTGGATGTCGCAGGTACCTAACTAGTCCAGTTGAAGAAATGGCACTTTTTTGGTGAGTGGGTATTAATAGATGAACAGCCTTACGAAGTAACCCACCTAAAAAAAGGAACTAGTACTATTAAGATAAGCCAAAGGTACAGCTCACATGGCTTGGGGGCTTGGATGACCCATGACTAAGCTACTCGCCTCCCGATCTTCAACCTGCAGGCAATGCCTCGAAATCGAAAACTACAGACACATTGAGGTAGCAGTAAACCGATGCAAAAGGCCACGTCTGAAGAAAAAACTACTACACCTTTTTCCGTGTACCATCGTCTTGCCCATGGTATCATATCATATGATTGATGTCTAGGAGGCACACTTGTTTGGCACGATGTACCACCCTTAGTATGAGACATCTCCGAGCAATAGGAAGTGTAATACAAAATACTCCGTACAAAGAAGACTTGTAAGAATTCCACTAAATAGAAGCCAAGCAACATTCAAGACGCTATTAGGTGGAGTCCCCAGCAATAACACGCACCAAAGGGCGTCAATAATGCAATTTATGCATTCTCCATTACGTGTGACATCGAATTCCTTGGAAATACCCCCAACTCAACATGGTTGGAAGATTATCATCCATTTTTTGAATCAAGAGGAAAATATATGTATATTTTACTCAGTATATATATATATATATATCATTCGAGTAAACCGGCGAATTCTCTTCGGAAGACAAAGATACAATCTCTGACTAGCTTGCGTGGGATAGTGCACTCCGCAGACTGACTGTACGCCATGGTATTCATTTTTACAAGCCATGCCTCTTTCACGATTGTTGCGTAAGATCATGGACGCGTGCGTACTTGGGAAAGAGTCAAGCTTAACGAAGAGTTAAAAAAATAATTAAAAAAAACTCGCGCTTCACTGCGCGGCGTCGACTCCTGACTCCTACCTTGTGCTTGCGCCTCCCATCAACTGACTCTTTCCTTTGTATTAGTTTAGCAGATGGCGTGCGTTGGCTGTCTAGGCAGCTGCGAATGATGAGCACACTCGAGAAGACGGGCCGAGTGATAGAAAGGATGCAATGGTGATGAATGTACAAGTATTTTGTTAGAGCCTGTCAAACTGCGCACTTTTGTGGCTGGCCTTCCCACCTTCACTACGGCAGTTGGTTACGCTGGACTGATGGTGCGGTAAGGCACAATTAGGAAGGAATGATGCGCATTGGTACAGTGGCAAATATTAATATACACTTTCCTCATTAGGGCCTTTCAGATGATTTAGGAAAGAGGGATCGTCATTGCTGTCTTGTGTGTTTGTGCCAATGATTTCACCAGGCAAGTGCGGAAATAGTTTGGGGGGGGGGATGCACATGAGAGATCAGTGTCTTACAACTTGGCCACCGCAATGAGAACAATAGGGGTTATGTAAGAATGGAGGCGGGTTTTGAGCGAGACATGATAACTAGGACGTCTCTGGGATAGCGACGACAAGTGATATGACCGTACTGAACGGTTGTTGGCGCGCTGTCCGTTAGCGCGATTGAATGACGCATTTCATTTTCGTTTTCATCATTCATCATTTTCTGCCTACTGTGCCGCCCCCCTACTTGGAACCCAAAAACGGACAATAGCTGCTTGAGCCAGCAGACACACCAGCAGACACACCAGCGAACCCCCAGTCCCACTATCGATCCCAATGGCCTGGTAATGGCAGGGCAGGGCCAGGCTGGTGCATTGGCGTCCTTGTGCACTCAACCGCGTGTTCGAACGGCTCCAGCCAAAGAAACGGTGGACAGAATGAATCAGTTAGCCGCCCTACGCTGTGTGGCTTGTCCTCAATGGTTCTTTTTCCCCAGCCAAGCACACGTCGCGTCGGCAGCTAAGGACGGGATGCTGGTCAGGGTTGCATCACCAGGAAGAACGATGACTGCCGATCCCTTCCTCAGCAGATTCCAGCGCTGTAGTTTAGTTACAAATGAAATTGCACCATCAAGGGATGAATCAAGGCAATGCCTAATACCAATCGTTAGCACCTGTGTCTAGAGTGCACACCTGCAAGGACACAACTAAGGTCACTGTATGGCCTGACCATTGGGCTTGGTGGCTGGCCAGCCGTGCGCTGGGGGTTTGGGCACCTGAACTACTACCCTGTCGCTCCGCAGACCCTCCCTCCCCAACTTTCCAACATAGCCCACCACATAAAACCGGGAAGCACCCAGTTTGCCAGTGCACTAGGTGGCCTGGCCAGACTGAAAAATGGCGGACTTGTCTTTAGAGGGCTTACTCCCCTGGCTGGACCCAGACGATGTGGTTGGTAGTGAGCCAAGTGTTCTAGGCCCAAGACCTAATAATACGGAGTACGTCCAGGGACCTGGACACACGATGGACATCATTGATATGGCTTACTACTTGTATAAACTTCAAACCAAGAGCTCTCCAGAAATGTCAGTTAAAGATTGTTTCTTGAGCAGTTGGCTCAGCTAAGAAGTCCACGCTTGAATAAATCTGAACTCTATCTGTGGCGATGGTCAGTTGAAAGTCGCCGGCGAAAGGGCGATTTTGGCAAAAGAAAATCGATCTATGATTCGACCTCGTCCAGGAGCTGTAAGCTGACGAGTCTTCATATCTCTCAAAGAACAAGTCGACGCACAGGAAGCCGTTCCCTGGTCTCTAAAGCTATAGCTTCGCCAATATTCTCGTACCCTTTCCGGCATTGTGGAACTATCTTCTCGATGAGAAGTTAAATAGTGCTTGGGACACGGGGCATATGTTCATTATACAAACCATCGATCCTCTAGGGATGGATGTGTGCGCTGTTGTGACGTTTGTTTGGACATGAACATGAACCATGAAAAAAGCCAGCACCCCACGGCTAAGCATGGGCCAGCCACTGATCGAGCTGTTCCCCAGACTACCCGAACAGAACAAGACAAACTAGAAACCAGCCCACGATTCAGTTGGAATAATAGTCCGTCTTATTACTCGCCAATGAAACAATGTGAATACCGACATACGGAGTACACATGGGTAGTGACTTGCAGCAATGTTGTGGAGAGAGTTGCCTTGGGTCCTGGCTGAGATATGCGAACAGCTCGTCTATTCCGCGCACTATTACCAATGTCCGTCCATCCAAGCAAGGGGAAAGATCCCACTAGCAATTTGGTGTGCCTCTTGAAGTTGGGTTGCCTTGACTATTGGGAGGAACCCTAGTCCAGCCCATCAACTGGCGGGCCCCAGATGAGCATAGTAGTAGATAGGTACAATACAAGGGGTCCAGGCCCGATGCCATCCTTCTTGACGGAAGTTGATCAGCATCTAACCACGTCAAGGGTAGGCAGCTGTACTTCGTATGGAGTATCAATGCTCGAGTGTATGTAGTTTGCTTGCACAAAGTTGATAGAGTCGCTAGCCACATTGCCTATTCTCATTTGAGCCCAGTGGTATTAATCCTGGAAACCGGATAACGATCCGCCTCTGTTTTCAAGCCTTCTGACTCGCTGGAGCATGATGTATCCCATTTTGAGGGCCCCAATTCTTTGATTCTTTGGGCTCAAGAAACGAAATGGCCATTTTAATATGCATAGTGTAGAGATATAGTGTATCTGTGAAAGTTTGGAGTGCTAGCGGGTCGTTCTGGACAGGGAAAAGCCAATAGCACTTGATTGGAGAAAAATCTTTTCTAGTCATATCAAAATAAAACGGTGTGCATTTGAACGGTCTCGAACCCACGGCTTCTAAACTAAGAAGCCAGCGTCGCCAGGGCTAAGAGAACCCTTGAACCCTTCGGTGTGGAGCACAGGAAAAAAAGAACAAAACTAGAACATACGACGATAAGCTTGTTAAACCGCGTGGCGGATGGTGGACAGATGGAGCGGCAGGTCTTTGAGGGAGGGGGGAGGGGAGGGGTCCTCGGAGTGGATGAGGTGTCGCTGGCCTCTTGTTTTCCAGCCTAAAGGACTTCTCACCGACAGCTTACGGAGTACGGAGTAGACAGCTTTCATTTCCAGACGAGCCCGCGTATTGCAATTTGAGACAGCCCCAAAAACTGTCAAAGAGAAGGTGGCTTTCTTGGCCGAAATGTGGATTTTCTCCCCCCTTTTCGCCCCCCTAAATCCTACTCTGTAGAATTTTGCTTTTTCGTCGTAGAATTCGATGAAAATTTACACGTATCTCCTCAACCTTGCCATTCTATTTAATTAATTTTCCCCTAAAAGCTTGTTCCATTTTAGTCTCTGAGACTTTGAACCATTTAACGAGAGACATTACTCCGTACTTGACCGACAATTCGACGCCTATAGTCGGTGTTGTCTTGCCGTACGCACCAAACCCTGACGTCTATATTTCTACAAGTATATAGGGGTAATTATGCTTCAATATCGAGATTGGGCTGTCTTTTTGTTATTTGTCGCTCGAAAAAAAAAGAGGATTTGTCGGGCTATCGGGTTTTTTGGACTAAACTACTTCTTTAGCTTGATCCCCTTTATTAACCCTTATTATACGGAGTCTAAGAGGTTTAGTATTTTAGCCCCCAGTTGGGCCTTTGCGTTTCGTTTGTGTTCGAGTCAGCTCACCGATCTAGAGAGAAGGGAACCGTTCCTCCCAATCGAAAACTGTAGACGAAAAAGGTTTTCTTAATTCGCCACTTCGTAAACGGTAGCTTGTCACAATGGCTCCGTAACGGCGGTATTCTAGCCTTGTTATTCGTTGCGCGTGTCATTGCACCGTTTATGATTGCGCGTTCGTCTCCGGATGCTTGTGATCCGTTTATAGTCTCCCTTTTGGCTTTCTTATGGCCCAATCGCATTCGTTACGCGATGATGAAGAGTGCTACTGACGGGTACGATCGACGTAGAGTAGAGCCTAGGATGGTCACGGACATTGTTTTGGCTCGGTTTGCTTTCCAACCTCCTGGGATAGGTTACCGACTACCTGGTAAACTACCGTTTTGGTGCCGGATATTTTGAATGACATTAGTGGCGTTGTCTCTCCCTTTCTTTTGACTTCCTCTATCATTTGCCTCCTTCCTCGTTACAAGTAGATAGCTGGACGATCTCTTTGTTCTGGAAGATTTGCATCTCGAGTCGCGTGCTTTCCGAATCGGAGCCGTAGTTCACTATGCTTTCAAGTCGAGTCGAGTCGTTGAGAGTTCGATAACGTCTCATATGCATCGGCGAGGCCTATCGTTGAGCTAGAGGTTGTCTTGTGGCGGCTGAGGACTGGCTAGAAGGCCACTGTGACGCTTTCGGAGACTACAAGTGCGTAGGCATCACTGGTGTGCTCGTATGTCTTTTGACTCGATGCAGACGCATAATGCCGGGGTGTAGAGTATTGTTCCAACTCCTCGAGAAAGTACAATGTCATTTAGAATGTCCTATGTTGTTCCAAAGGTTTTATTTCCATTATTTAAGCGGCGGTATTTCCCCGTTGAAGGAGAATGTGTAGCCCAATTTCCTCCTTCACGGCACTTGGGCTACCCCCTTAGCCTTCAATGATACCCAAACACCGTTCTGGAGGCCCCCGAAAGGTCTCCCGCACCACCCTAAACCATGTCGGAACGACACAAGAGTGTCTCTTGCATTGCTTTCGGTTAGGTCTTCTTCTCCTCCCGCAAGTTTCGGCTCACTTTCCCTTCGCATTCATCCTTCTACTCTCAGAAAATCCTCATGAAGTACCATATCTTGCCCGGTTTCCCCATTAGGCGATATGTCCCATCAAGTTGATCAGAACAAAGGCATGGTGAGGGGTATGGGAGGGGCTCTAGACCGCATAGTTGCGAGAGCGCTGCTTGCCGACCAAGCGGTAGCCTGCCGGAACAAATACTCCCTCCCCCCGCCGCCTACCCCTGCCTGCCCTGACCTGCCCTGAACCGATCTTACTCCTTGGCATTACTAGACACAAGCAAACTTCTTCCTCCTGCACTCGTATCTATCGCACAGTGAAGGCGTCTTCGATAGATTCACAATGTCGAGCCTCGATCGTGCGGCAAGTGCCGTTGACTACAGATATTATACATGGGCATTCGAGAAGGCAAATATGGAAAGGAATAATACCATTAGCAATGGCGTGCCCTTGAGCCCAAGACTAAGTAATGCTGCGAAATTTCTTCGGCAGAATCATCCCTCATTACCGAAGCTGAGCAAATGCCCACGAAAGACCACCCACCCCCTCTTCCCAAAGTCCTTTGCAGAAGCTATTGATGATCGCCGTTTACGCCCGTCTAAAAGGACCTCGCTTGCCCTCATGTTTTGTGCCTTTTCTCTTCTATCTCGTCAACGTAGAAATCCTTCATCGCACGGAGTACACCGCCTCCCATGCATGGTGCTGGACCCGTTTAAACTACATTTAGGATCGCTCGCTTCTATGCTTGAAAGAGGGGACACAACTCTCCCACATGATGAAAAGGATATGCTAGTCCTTTCTTCCTTTCGATTCTCTTAAGACTTTGCACTTTGTGACGGGTCACAAACTAAGTGGCTCCAGTCCCCGGGCCTACGCGGCGTTCAAAACGAGCAAAGCGTTCTGCAATACTCAACATGGAGCAAATGTGGACAACATCGTAAAGGTTGCTGATCCTATTGCATCAATTATGCGAGTATTAGTGTCCTGTCAAGGGTAAGATGAGCGTAGCATTGCAGCTATTCGTGATTAGCTTCCCTATCGTCAGTCGCAAGAGCATATCGGCTTTCTCTCCCATCCAATGATCGAAGAATCCTACCCAATACAGGGAGGTATTTCAAGAGCAACTAATCACTTAGTTGCACGCTATTCCCTCTGGAGACTTAGAAAGGGAATAGCAATTTGGGAATGGCAACCAAGTTTGCCATCCATCGGATGAGATTGTGGCCTACACCCTCGAAAAGACCTCAATTCTCGTCTCCACCGAGACTATTAAACACTACGGAGCTAAATAAATTAACCATCTCTGCTACGGAGTAAATAGAGGAGGCGGATTCGAAAGCAGTCTAGTTATGAGAGTCGATTCAACCTGGAGCAGGGGGGTGGGTGTTTCGCCAGGCTATTATGATTGTGGGAACCTCATCAGGACTGGAACCTTCAGGGCTCGAGCGGTATCCCGATGTACCATGTTGGTACCGTGAATCCAACAATCTACGGAGTACAGGCGAGGTATTGGCTTCTTAGAAGATAACTATACATGTGCCAACTATTCGTTCTGTACTACGGCGCTAGGAGGAGAGGAAACACCAGCTCTCCGCAACCAAGACCGCAACCAAGCAATTAACCTCCAAGTACTTACGAGGATAGAATTCAAGTAGTATTCAAGTTGAAAGCCAAGAAAAGGTTGCATTTCTTCTTCACCGAAACTTTCCATGCCAAAGTTTCCACTATAGCAGCATAGAACCTTAGATTTGCCAAGTCCAGTTAAGAATTTTCATCTTCACTTCCCAACAACCAATACTACCTCTCATGAATACTCCTCCTGAAACTTCTCACGGCTATTAGCACTCTAAATAACAAGACTAGCCTCACGGGAAGAGGATCTACAGGGCCGTCTTCAAAACTTGTCATCTCTTACTTGTTAGTAAGCACACGACTCAAGGCCTATGACAACGGTCTGCAACCGTCAGATTAAGCTTGTATTTTGAGTTAGACTTTGCCATCTCGGCGTCTTGTAATCATATGCATAAATTTTGAGACGAAGTCACTCATGTGGCAGATAGCTGTGTCGTGGGGCCGATCTGAGAGCAGGTCCGAAGCTGATGTACAAGCGCCCCGTAGTCTCAATCGCGAAGCTTGTTCTTGGGCGTGCTCGGTTTCGTCAAACAAGCAAAGGCGGAGCAGGGGCCAAAGAGCATACTAGTCATCACATAGTAAAGATGAATTGCACTAGGAACGTGTCTTGAAACAAATTGTCACCAAGTTCAAATAATTTACAATAGGGTTTAGCTCGCTGCCACTTCCAATACATCATCAAGCCCCTCCTTAATCCTTCTTGAGCGGTAGGATGACCTCACGGATGCCTTCCTTAGTGATAATCATCATCTGCAGGTTGTCGCCGACCTCAATGTGCCTCTCCACAGCTCCGTCAAAGGCGTCCTTGACAAGATTGATGACATCTTCCTGAGGAAGAGGTACTGCTTTCCGGGCCTGGAGATCATGGCCTTCGCCACTGCCAGGCACATACTGGTTCTTGAAGTTGACTTGATTGTCCAAGAAGGGCATGATCAAACTTCCAGCAGCACCACCAGCACGGCATTGCTCTCGCTCGTAGCTGCCAACAGGGTCATATGAGTAGACAGCACCCTTGCCCTCCTCATCGAGACCACCAAGAATAGCATGGGTGTAGTAAGGGAAGAATCGCTTCTGATAGAGGATGGTGGCGAGTCGCTTGGCGCATGCGTTGGCACTCATAGGCTTGCCGTGCCGGTACCGGTACATCTTGCAGATGGCATCGAGGCGGTCCTTGAGAGCTTCACCATCAGCTGCGAAACCGACGACCGAGAGCACAAGCGTGGCATCGTCTTGGGAAGAGGTAGTGCCGCCGATCTTGAAAACTTTGGGGGCGAATCGTGTGTTGATGCTATAACCGGATGTGTGACGAGTGTCACCGGCAACTACGGCAAAATCATCGCCTGCAATCGCCAGCGTCGAGCCACCGTTGTCTGTGTATCTGTTGTCGCGAATGTTAGACTCGGAAGAAAAAGAGAGAAGACCAGGTCTCGTCCGCAAAATGTAAAGGGCAAGTAAGAGAAGTACGTACGGGCTGAAGCGGTGTTCCCTGAAGTTGCCATGAGAACTTTTTGGGGTATCGGAGAAGGAATAGTTGGGGCCGTTCATTAACGGGTTCTGGGAGAACGTGGCGGCCATCGTGGGTGGGAAGAGGGCCAAAGAGTATGTGCGGAAAAGAGATGTCGATAAACGGATGTCGAGGACACAATTATAACAATTATGTGGAGCTTCTCCGACTTGAGCGTGTTCTGGTGGTGATTATGAGATGGATGTTGTCGAATTCGAGATGGCTTGATGGTTGAGGTACGATGAGAGTTTAGCTGATTTGGCTGCATTTGGCTGCCTTGCTCTTGCTGGTGCACGCGTACGTACACGTACAGCTTGCAGCCTTGCTTGGTCATGACAGGGGTAGCTTTGATGACTAAGGTTTTCACCTTCTTGAAGGTTGAGGTCAATGTGGGGCTATTCAAGCTGGTGGATGTTTCCCCTGAACAAGTCCTATGTGACCTCATTTGTACTTCGTATATGCATTTAAAAATGTTTATTTCTATGTAAATATTTTCCTTCGTTTTGAATAGTCAATCGTTGACCTCGATTTGAAAGGAGTTGCGGCTTCTTTCAACGCTGCTTCATACCCTCGCCATGGTTCGCGGTATTCGTGAACGCGCCCTCGAGCGGATTGCTGCCCTGTCTGCCTCCAGCGCAGACCGTTCCGACCTTGAACGCTTGAGCAAAGCATGTGGTGCGATTCCCAACGGCAAGGGGAGAGATTTCAAGAATGGCCACTATTCGACAGTCCAATCGCCAACACTGTCCCCCTCTTTGGGACGGGTTCCGATGGTGGGTTTGACGGTTTCTCATGTGTTGTTAGTTACCATTGACAAATCCTGACATTATCCCGCGTGTAGACGATTCGAGAATTCGAAGTCCTTCTCGCTATTTGCAAGGCTGTACCGAGATTGCATAGCCAACAAAGCGCACAGCGACTAGTCCACCAACTCGTTCCTTATATGCTCGAAGCTCACACGCAAACCTTCCAACCGTCGCCATTGTTTCGCAAAATCAAACCGTCTGCGTCCGAAGCCCTCACGTTCCATGTCACGGCCGCCCTCCTATTCATCGGCAATACATTCGAAGACCTACAAGAGAAGATTACAGACAGCATATGGGCCTTTATAAATTCCTGCAGCAATGCCGCCAAGAAGCTGCTTCCGGCCAAGGAAGACGCTGAGGATATAAAGCTGGAAGATGCAATCCGAACTGCCACGTTAACATTGTCCCTCTTGGGGTTCCTGGACGCTGTGGCCGCCCAGACCGACTTCTGGAGGTCTGGCGGTAGACTGGCCATGGCCCAAGGCCTGCGAAACATCCTCTCGGATCAGTTCTTAGTCGTCGTCGAAGCCTCGTTTTCCGTTATTCGAACAGTTCCTGTAAGCGACCACCACGAACTCAAGGAATGGAAACGGTGCATACGGCATTACGTGGCGAGTGGACGACCTCTTGGCGCCGTGCTGCTTCAGAACTCGCTCTCGCAGCTCTTGGTTGCCGTCACGTCGCTCCTTGTCGTAGATATAAACTCCCTCCGCGGCGCCCATGTTCTCGATGTGCTCATGTCGGGCTCTGGCCCTATTCGCCCCGTGACGGCAGTTGTAAACGGGGACGCCAAGTCACAACTGGTCGAGCCATATACAACCATGTCCGTCGAGCTCATGAACAATATGGAGGCCAACGCCGATTTTGTGCAACAGTTGGGGTCCTCCTCGCAACAAAGTCTTTCTCTATCTGTCAAGTGCAATGCAATTGTGACTTACCTGAACTGTGTCATGGTGGACGATGATGTTGCCGAACTAGAAGTATTGATGCAGTGGCTCGAAGATATCATCACCGATCCAACGCAGATGTCGAGCGAGGTGCTTGCTTCCATTGTTGTCCGCTCGATGGCCGTCATCTGCAGGCTTTCACCCCAATATGCAGCCGCGGTGAGCAGGCTACTGCCTCGGTTCATTGTGCAAAGTATCTTGCCATCGCAGACGGTGGCCGACGCCTCCCGAAGTCTAGCTTACGTCTTGAAGATGCTCTCGAAGGACGCAGTGATCACGACGCTCTATACCCTAGGCAACGTACTCAATCCGGGTACGGAACGACACGTCAAGAACGGAGGTGAAAATGGACATGCGCACGCGGATGGAGAGTCAACGAATGGCCACGGTGGTGAATCAAACATCTACGGCCGGCATTCCACCGGAAGCGCCATCTCTCTGCGGCTTAGCGGCGACCACGAGACTGGGGTCGTGTATGGTAATGTTGTCCGGGCCATATGCTTCATTGCAGAAGAATGCGGCGATGAAAAGATTACCGCTCTTGCGCAGGCGATGCTGTTGCAAAAGATTGACAAAGTGAACAACGCCGTGGACGCGCAAATTATCGCCGGTGCTGCCAGCATTGGGCTCAAGGGGGGCCAACTCGAGTTCAGATCGCTCCTCAAGATGTACACCCGACTATGCCGAGAGGGCATTTCGTCCAAGAAGGACTTCCTGCTTGATGCCGTTATGCAAGCTCGCAACCACATTTCTGCCAACCTCAGACCAAACTCGCCTCTCTTCGACATATACTGGGAGCATCTGCTGGAAAGCATCATATCGATGGGCGACGTGAGCCAATCTGGACACACTAGAGATGCCGATGTGCAACTCGCCGCCCGGGAAATTTCCCAGCTCCTCCATCCGCTCGCCGTATTCATGTCCACCAACGACCTCGCCATCGATACCATCACAGAGGACGAGAGCGTCTCGATGCTTCGAGACGCTTGGTTCAACATCGCTGTACACGGTTTCTTGCCCTCGACTGAGCGCGGGAAGAAGTACATGGATGAGTTGCGGACAATAGCCATCCACTCGCCTCCGCTCGTTGCGGAGCAGCGTGGCGAACAGATCGAAAGTGATATTGAACTAAACACGGTCCTTCGACGTGGCATGAGCTCAGAACGAGAATCTATGCAGAAGAAGCACCTCAGCGACCTTATCCCCTCCAAAGCCTCGGAGATCCGTAGTCTCAGCTACCGCAAGGTCATCTTTTTACAAGCCGCCTATCTGGTCGAAAGTTTGCGTGCTGAGGGTGGCGACTGCACGAAGGCGCTCTCTTACTTTGCCGAGCCCAGTATGCGAAGCGGCAGCGTGAGCAGCACCATGGAAGCCATCGCTTCGGCCGTGGTCGACAAGTACTTGAAACGAACGATGAGCGGAGCCGATGCCGCCTTCTCGGCGCAACACATTGCCAGCCAGTTAGCCACAATCTTTTGCAGCTGCTGTCATCGGATTGAACGTGTTCAGCAAGCTGCCTACGCCTGCGCCGACCGCATCATTCGCGATGCGCCGTCGGCGCTCTGCCAACGATCGTCGCTCTTTGCCCTGCTCGAGTTGCTCTCTCTGTTGTGGTCAAGTTGCCTAGAGTCGGAGACGGACCTGTACGAACCTAGAAGCCGCTTCCGGTCTGAGCTGGGAAATATTACCATTGAACTTTCCGACGATTATGATTTCCGCCGGGCAACGCTGGATCTTCTAAGCAAGAAGGCCAAGTCTTGGGTCTTGACCGCCATCAGCCTTTCGCCTGCAGACGTCAAGGGCCACCTTCAGACGTACTTGTCGGAGTTTTCTGATGACGGCGCCTACGGACACATTTCCTTAGGACGGTCCTTTGCCTTGGAGCTCGGTTCGACGGTGCCAGCCACCGACCAGATGCTCCAGTCGATTGATCAGATTGGAGACTTCAACATTAATACGGCCTCAGACTTTGTCGCCCAATACACGTCGCGCCAAGAATACCGATATGGCGAGGCTCTTACCGGCCGAGGTGTTGACCTTGGCGGGTTCTCAGGTGCTGGCCGACGGTCGTCGTTGCAATCACCAGCTCTCGAAAGCGCCAACGCCGCCACGGCACTGGCTCATGTCGAAGTCCGCATTCTCGGTAAAAAATCGCCGCCTCTGCTTGAAGTGCGAGAGATTCTTCGTCGCGCTGCCGCCCTCCTCTGTCGTAGTAGGCGAGACGAATGCGCAGTCGCCCACTATCTCGTGAGCATTCCGTTCTCCATGTTCACAAAGGAGTCCATTAAGCTCGGCGTCTCATTGTGGCTGGGTGTGATGAACGAGAACCCGCGGCTCGAGCCAAGGCTTCTCACCGAAATCGCACAACAGTTTGAAATCACTATTCAGAAACGTCTCGGTCTTTTCAGTCCGCTGTTGGTGTAAGTGCATTTCTCGTTTCTCACTTCTCTCTTACCACAATACTTGCATGCGAGCGATCCTGAACGTTACTAATAACGAGAACACGATTCAGGTCTCACGACCCCTTCTTCCTCCGTGGTGAATTTGCCCCCAGCGACCTAAAGAGCCTAAAGAAGCACAGGCAGGCTGTCCACAATATGCTGGCGCCCCATTCACGTCTCATCCAGTTCTTTGCAAGCCACTTTAACGCTACGCGCTTGGGCAACCATGATACACAGCGAGTCTTCCTCCGTGTCGTAGATGCCACTTTGGATGCAGCCCTCGATGCGTCGTCGCACCCTCTCGCTCGCGAACTCCGGCTCAAGATCATCTTATGGGGACTACGTGTGCTGAGAGCAAGCACCACCATCGGCGCCATAGCCGAGTGGAGGTTAAAAGACAAGATTCTCTCGGCAGGCCTCTCCTGGTTCGCGGCCATGCCGCAATGGTCGTACGGCAGTAATTCTCTGCAGCTCAAAACGGAACTTCGGCTTATAACAGACATTCTCGCGGCTCTCAAGGTCGTGGCCTTCATCGGAGCCCACAACGTGGGCAGCATCAAATCACTCCAATCCAAAGAACAGCTCTTGACACTCCTTCTTGAGAATGAGCAGTCACGGCTGACTGTGTGGGCGTACCCCATGAGCGGTCCTTCCAAGACACATGCATTTGGGCACACGACGAACAAATCGACGCTCGAGGTAAGGCTGCATCGTCGACTACTATGTTCCTCGCACCTGACTCACCTCTCTCTGCTTAGGCTACTTTGATCCCTCTCGCACGGACAGCGTGGGCAGAAAACCCACGCATTGCAATCGAGCTCGTGAACCGCTTCTCCCTCCCTCGGCTACACAGGGAAGTACGATGGCTACTCCTCAATGTGCCGAGCAGGGCCATCATGGAGGCGCAGGCCCTTCCCGTCTTATTTGGCGGATCGTTACCGGACGACGTCACATTTATGCAGCTCAAGGTACGCAGGCAAAAACGTTATCTTTGAATGACGAACGACGGTGGTGAAATGCGTTCGTTAGCTAACAGCTTGGGCAGTACCTATTATTCTGGGCGCCCATGGACCCCGTGACAGCTGTAACACTTTTCCTGCCCGATTACAAGAACGATCCATTTGTGATCCAATATGCCATGAAGACGCTCGAGAGCCACTCCGTCGATGTGACATTCTTTTATGTGCCCCAGATTGTGCAGACTCTCCGTTACGACCGTCTCGGTTACGTCGAGAGATACATCTTGGAGACTGCTCAGGCATCGCAGCTCTTTGCACACCAGATTATCTGGAACATGAAGGCAAATTCGTACAAGGACGACGATGCACAGATTGTATGTCCAATCCTAGCCTCCCCAATCAGCGTGAACAAAGTTGTGAAGTGGAAAAATGGAAAGAAAAGCTCTCTCGACTAATGCATGCAAAAACAAACAGGAGGATGCAATCAAGCCGACTTTGGATGTGGTGATGAGAAAGATGGTGGCTCGATTCTCGGCGCCGGACCGCGGATTTTACGAACGAGAATTTACCTTTTTCGACGAAGTCACGGGCATTTCCGGCAAGCTCAAGCCGCTCGTCAAGCGGTCAAAGCCGGAAAAGAAGCAAAAGATCGAAGAGGAGCTTCGCAAGATCAAGGTCGAGGTGGGTGTGTACCTACCGTGTAACCCGGACGGTGTCGTCATCGGCATCGACCGCAAATCAGGAAAGCCGCTCCAGAGTCACGCCAAGGCGCCGTTCATGGCCACTTTCCGCATCAAACGACCCAAGCCAGTGACCCAAGCGATTGAAGGCGCTGTGGCTTCGGAGGAAGAAGCAGCACTCGGAGAGCGTGAGGCGGCGGCGCACGACAACACGGTGGAGCTTTGGCAGTCGGCCATCTTCAAGGTGGGCGACGACTGCCGCCAGGACGTGCTCGCGCTGCAGCTCATTTCAGCGTTCCGAGGCATCTTCCATAGTGTAGGCCTGGACGTGTGGGTGTACCCGTACCGTGTTACAGCGACGGCGCCGGGGTGCGGTGTCATCGACGCGCTGCCCAACTCGATCTCCCGAGATATGTTGGGACGAGAGGCGGTTAACGGACTGTACGACTATTTCGTCTCCAAGTACGGTAACGAGGACTCGCTCCGGTTCCAGCAGGCGCGCAACAACTTTGTCAAAAGCATGGCGGCGTACTCAATTATCTCGTTCCTGCTCCAATTCAAGGACCGGCACAACGGCAACATTATGATTGGCGACGAGGGCCACATTATGCACATTGATTTCGGCTTCTGCTTCGATATCGCGCCAGGCGGCATCAAGTTTGAGCGGGCACCATTCAAACTCACATCGGAGATGATGGCGGTGATGGGAGGGTCGACGGACCACCAATCGTTCCGGTGGTTCGAGGAGCTATGCATCAAAGCGTTCCTAGTCTCGCGGCAGCACAGCGAACGTTTGGTGCAAATCGTGCTACTCATGATGGACAGCGGGCTGCCGTGCTTCAAACCGGAGACAGTCAAGCACATGCGGGAGCGATTTGTGCTCGAGCGCACTGAACGGGAGGCGGCGGACTTCATGCGGGACTTGATTCGCAAGAGTTACGCCAGCTACTCGACGGGCATTTACGACCAGTTCCAGCTGTTGACGAACGGCATTCCCTATTGAGAGGGTAAAAGGGTGAGGGAGCACATTTGTGTCCTACAATGCTCTACAGATGAAGATGAATACGGGGGGGAGCACCTTGGGCTCAGGGGATATATAGAAGCTTGCCTTTTTTTTCCTAATACAAAATCAGAAGTTCTCTCTGTCCTCTATTCTTTTTGATTTCGTCTTCTTTTTGAACAGGCGGACAGAATGATGAGAAACGACAAGCCGGGGGGGGAAAGAGGAAAAAGGAGGTCTCGGTCATGGGTGAAACCATTGGCCTCTCTTCCCCAGAAGATTTGACAGGTCCGAGACCTTGTAGAGGGAGTTGGCCGAAACCAAGACTCAAGACTAACCAACCACATGACCAAATAAATACATGATTATCCCAACAGGTCCATAAAGATACCTCCCAACTCCCTCCAAACTCCCTCTCCCCAAGCTCCAAAGCTACAAGCTCCAAAGCTACAAGTTACAGTGAGTGTGCCCCGCCACGATTAATAACCCCGCACCTTCCATCTTTCGCAATCCAGAAAAACAACATTCTTTCCAATCCACCGTCCCGAAAATCGCCTTCTCAGTCTCCTATAAAACTATTTCAATTGCAATCAAGAAGAAGAAAAAGAAAAGAAAAAAAAAAAAAAAGCAATGTCCTCAATCAAAGGTCCCTCCCCCGAACAAAAAGACGGCTCGGCCCTCCGCATAGCCATCGTCCACGCCCGCTGGAACACATCGGTAATCGAGCCCCTCATCCAAGGCGCCAAGGCCAAACTCCTCGAATGCGGCGTCCCGGAATCCTCAATTCACGTCGAGAGCGTGCCCGGAAGCTGGGAACTTCCCTTTGGCGTGCAACGGTCCGCATTTCCCCCTTCCCCCCCCCCCCCCCCCCTTCCATTGAAATTTCAAAACAAAAGACAGTTGTGTTGATGGGAATGGGAAAATAGTTTGTTCGCCGCGTCGCAAATTCAATCTTCAGCAACGACGTCATCGTCAATTTCCGCAACGGACCTCCTCTCCTCTTCGATTCCGGATTTGAAACAGACGGGCGGCACCGCTGCTTCCTCCAAGCCTTTTGACGCCGTCATTGCGATTGGCGTCTTGATCAAGGGCGAGACGATGCATTTCGAGTACATTGCCGAGTCCGTGTCCCACGGCCTCATGCGCGTGCAGTTGGATACCGGCGTGCCCGTCATCTTTGGCGTCTTGACGGTCTTGACCGAGGACCAAGCTCTTGCGCGCGCTGGCGTCGGCTCGGGTAAGGGTGTGCACAACCATGGTGAGGATTGGGGGCTTGCTGCTGTTGAGATGGGTGTCAAGAGGAGGGGCTGGGCCCAGGGCAAACTCGAGTGATTCTTTCGGGGCAAAGACTGGCCCTGTTGAACTTTTGTAGACATGAAGAAACCGCAGAGTTGGGGATTCATTACAAAGGAGAGAGAAAAATCTAAACCTCCCGGGTCAATAGAAATAAGGGACACAAAGCATTGGTATCGCAGCATTAAAGTTTCATTAGATTAATTAGGCATGCTGAAACCCCCCTTAAATGTCCGAGGCGAAGGGGATTCCGCGTCGAAAAAACAAGCATTTTTTTTCCCCTCTCAAATCCCGACTTTCCATCTGTACGCTAACCAAAGCCCGCGACGCCAAACCGAAAATTGAAACAAACAGAAACAGTACCATAGAACAGTTCAAATATTCTTTTCCAAATTGAAAGAAACGAGACTCGAAATGTGCAAACAAGGCACACGGTACAAGACTCTAGAATTGATGGGGAACACCATGAGATCTAGAGACTAGGGCAAGTAGCCAAAAAGGGAAAATTCATCCTAGTAGTACTCCGTAGAGATGGACGAGACATCGCAAGGGAAAAACAATGGATATGAAACATCCCCCCCAAAAAAGGAGAACAATGCTTGAGATGAGAGAAGAGAGGAAAGAAGGAATTGCGAAATGAGGCAGAGTAGTATGCATGGTTGTATGGTCTCTATGCGTGGAAAGAAAACATGTAAGAAAAGAAAAGACTTGACAAGTATTGGTCAAAGGAGATTGCGAAGCGTAGCAACAAGAGCCGAACGATTCTAGGAGATCATCGGGCCGAGGTCCTTGCCGAAGAGCTTCTTTGTCTTCCAGCTAGACTTCTTCTTCTCCCGTTTGGCCTTCATCGCCTCCCATCCCTCCTCGTCGTCGTCATCCGACGTGCTACCCGATTTAGGCAACGGTGGGCTGGCCTTGGGAGGTGCTGAGGCGTCCCACGTCGGCATGGCGCCAGACATGGTCGAGAGCCGACGCTTCGAGTCTGCAGGGGCCGGCATGTGTGACACGGGCCGGTAGCGTCCGGGAAGTCCAATATTGCTTCGTTCCGAAGGGGCAATCGATGGGGCGTAGGCGCCTTGAACGCGGATCGATGGCGTGTAGCCACCACCGTTACCGCCGGGAGGCGGGAACCATGCCGAGGCCGAGCTTGGTTGCACCATGCTCATGGTACGCATGCGGTTGTCGAGTCTTGGACGGCCTGACATGGACTCGTCCGCAAACGAGTGGCGCGACGGCTCGTCGCCCATTCCCATTCCCATTCCCATGGGGATCCCTTGCGAGGAGCCGTAGCTTTCGGGGCGCGACATGTTCGGGTTGTTGGCCATCATTTGCATAAACTGCATCTGCATCTGCATAAATTGCTGCATCTGCTGTGTCATCTGGATCTGAGCCTGGTCGCCGGGGCTGAGCATCGGCATGCCCGTGTTTCCGTACGCGCCGCCCATCATCGGGAGATGAGGCATCGAGGGCGATCCGCCCAGAACGTACATGGACTGTGGAGGGATACCTGCGATGGGGTCGTACATGGATCCGCGCATGTTGCTATCGATCTGGGGGCTGCCGCGACGCATGGCCCGGGTCCGTTCTTCTTGTGCAATGACGCCAACAAGACCACCAGGTGGAGGAGGGCCCTGGGCCGGCGGCGCCATGTGTTGAGGAATCGTCGGGCCCATGCTACTGAAGGCGATCGAGTCTCTTTGCTGCTTCACGAGGAACGGGTCTTGCGGCAGGTTGCGGGCAAAGGCTGGCAGGTGAGCCGAGTTGCGGTTAGCCACTGCGGCCTCACCCAAGCTCGAGTTCGGTCGCGGGATCTGAAGGGACGACGAGGGGGCCATCATCGACATGCGGAGGTTCGGGTTCGAGGCCATGGCCCCGAGTCGGTTGCCAGTCGGCCGTCCCTTGCTCGGGAAGCCGTTTGCGGCGAGAATCGCCAGAGGCACCTCCTCGTCCTCGTCCGATACGTCCGAGACACCGGGTTGGCCTGGTGGAGGGGGGGATCCACTGCTGCCACTCAAACGGCTAGCCAGAGGAGGAGCGGCTAGATTATTCGCGGATGGTTGACGCTGGAACAAATTGACCGCTTCGCCAGTGGACTTCATTCTCTGCTGGCGGTACATGGAGATATGGGCCTCTTGCTTACGCCTGTGCTTTGCCGCTTGCTTAGACTTCTCGAGGTCGTCGTCATCATCCTCGTAGTTATCCTCATCATCCTCCTCATATCCCGACTTGGGTTCCGAAAGCGATTTCGCGGCCTTGTGCATTGCACCGCGTACTTTATCTTGCTTGTATCGTTCAAACTCGGCAGGGGTCATAACCTTACTGCGGGGCGGGCTTGCTGGTCGGGCAGTCACATGTCGACGAGCGGTCCGCGCGGCACTAACGTTACTTGAACCAAACATGTTCTCCTCTTCTTCGGGGCGCCAGCCCAAAGCGTGGTTCTTCTCAGCATTTTCGGTCTTATCGCCTTCTTGCCCCGCGAGGAAACGGTTTGCAGCCATCGTGGCTTGGAGCAAGCTAGAATCGGCCTCGGAGGGTTTGAAGGGCGAACTGTGGCGGGGAACAGGCGGCGGCTTCTGCGCTAAGCTGTCACGTGCATTTGGGTTGCTCGAAGGTTCGGGGCTAGAAAGCAAGTTTTCCTGTGGAGGAGTGGGCTTCTCAACAGGAGCGCGGCCGTTCATCATGCTTAGACGATTGCTAGAGCCAGCGTCTTGGCGCAGCGTAGCTACGCTTGCACGCTTGTCGTATCCGCTAAACATGTTCCCAAAATCTCCTCCCAAGTCCATATCCGAGCCCTCGAGTTTTGGGGGGGTCGCGGTGCTTGTCGTAGAGGCCGTCATGGCTCGGTTTCTGCTAATCTCATCGGGGGTGTAGGGAGCTGGGACGGGGGGGACGGGAAGCGGGTCATCTTTATTTGAGGGTGGTGGGATCGTGTGCTTCTTCTGGCCGCCAAAGGAAAATGTGCGAGAGGCCCGAGCAAGGAAGCCACCTTGCTTGGCATCATTGGCCGGAGGAGAGATGGCGGGAGATTTGTTATTCATTCCGTAGTAGTCATCGCGGATCGGGGAGGTATATTCGGGGTGTGGTCCAGCCGAGGGAGCCCGTGACGACGGTGCCGTCGACACGTTGCTATGCCGGGAAGAAGTATCAGTACTAGTAGACGTGGTTTTGGTTGTGTTGGAGGAACCACTAGAGATTGGGGATATCTAGTCAGTCATGAGAGTGACAAGAAGCAAGCAAGAACAAGTCCACGTACTCCGACATTAAAGCAAGTGTAAGGCAAAACAGACCAGTCTGGCACCCATCGCTCCATGAAAGCGAGTGGGCAATGCCAGTCTGGACGGAGGGCAAAGAAACGAATCAAGGGGCAAAAAGAGGCAGGGGGGCTGGCGCTATCCGAGGTACTCACCGGTTGACCTTGAGATTGGCAAACATGTTTTCCTCTTCCTCTTCGATCACGAGGTCTGGGTTGCCGAACGACTTTCTGTGAGGGGGTGGGGAGACGGTGGACATTGGCCGAGGGCCTCTGAATCTGGTATCCATCGAGTTTCCGCCATTGTCGTTTCTCTCCAAAACACGAAAGGACGGCGTTACGTCGCCCGGGGGTGAGACATCGCCGGCGGACGACTTTCGCTTACCAAACGCAACCGAGAGTCTATGCATATGGAACGGATGTCGAGGGCGACCCTCGATAGGATGAGTAAGTTACTCCAGGGTCATACGACGAGGGGCAAGCGGAGAGGGAGATCGCTAACGATCCCGGAAGGGCTTGGCGGTTTCTGTGCCTCCGATATAGATGAGGGAGAGGTTCGGAATTCTGTGGTGTTTGAAGCCTCCAGAAGAAGTACAAAGCTCTCTTTTTTCTACCCTCGACACCGTGCTGCTGTGTGCGGAATTTGGGGCTTGGTATTGAAAAAAAAAAGTGGCGGAATACGAGGTGGGTAGTGGAGCGAAGAGCAGCGTTGCCGTCAAAATCGATTAGGGGCCCGGGGCACAGGAGTCCAACCTAATGACGGCTGCATTGTGGCATGCCCAAAGTTAGTAAAAGATTGTCCCAGTGAAATGTAATAGCAGTTGGCTTTGGGCCGAAGACAAAAGATGGAACCTCGTGGTATGAAGTAGGTGGACGAAATGGAACGACAAAAGAAGAGCCCGACCAAAAGTCAGGAGATCTGGTAAAAAAACAAAAAAAACAAAAAACAAAGGTACCGAACAGGAACCAAGGGTCTATTGGAGTGTAAGAGTGACGGGAGTTCAGCTGGCCGAACTCATGACACTCATGACTGGCAAGCAGCAGCCTGCAGCCAACGTCCCCCAATCACATCCACCAAGAACAGGTAATAATAGCCAGAGGCCACGCATGATGCACAAGACGAATCAAATCGAGATTGATGACGAAGTGCAAAGGAGATGCGGTCACTCACAGCACAGAGATAGATATAGCAGCACAGACTTGGGAGCCAAGATGCAGGTTGGTAGGTTTGCGAGGCGGAGGTAGTCGTTCGTTCGTTTCGGTACCTAGGCGTGGTGCTCTAGGTGGTGACGATAGCAACTCGTTCCACAACGTATTTGGGAGGTTCGTGAATCGGAGGAAGAGATATACAACAAGCTTCGTTCGAGTTGTTCGACTTCGCAGGTGGTAAAGACGAAGCAGCCAGGCCGGTAGTGACGACAGGTGTTTTCTTTTTTTCCTGTCTCCTTGGCGAGGGGAGAGTCGAGCAAGCGGGAGGAGGGATTTCCCAATAAAATTAGGGGGCAGTTTTTTTTTCCCCTTCCCAGATTAGGAGGGTGGTCGAAGCGTAAAAACGTTGCTGGGCAAAATGCGGCAGATTAAAAAAGTAAAAAGAAAATGGAAGACGAAAGAAAAGGACGAGAAGGATAAAAAAGAAATTATATGTGAATAAGAAAAAAACACAGACGAGCAACGTGAGGAGCGGTCGGAAGCAAGGTGAGGGTGTAAACGAGAGGATTGAGAGGGATGAGAAAGGAAAACAAGATGCAAATGCTAGCAAAAAAAAGAAGCAAGTAGTAATACCGAGTACCTCTTTAGGTCGAACCAGCAGTGCAGAGGGAGAAAAGAAATAGCACAGACTACGGAGTAGAGAAGAAAAGTCTACGGAGGAGACAGGGTGTACTGTTGTGTGGATGGGTGGATGTGAGGATGCGAGTGCGAGGGGACTCCGTACCTGAACAGGTGAACAGGGAGGGGGGCCGGGCGCCAGGGACGAGAATGGAGACTGGATCGATGGGTGAACACTTCCCTAATGTACAAGTACCTCCCCCCCCCACAGCCCGCAAAAAAAGAAGAAACAAACCCAGAGTCCACACGTCTTTATGGAGTAAACTACGGAGTACAATAGACTAAATTCTAAATTGCCCTGGCAGACTTTGCAAGTGACATATTTGCTATTCCACGCCGTAGTTTACTGTTATTTCGTCCTCTTTCCTTTAACCGCATGTCTGCGTGGACGGGAGATACGACAGACTTCCCCCTGTGTGCCCGTGTTCCTGAGCCTTAAACTCAGCGAGGACCCTTAACGTGTGGGTAGCCTCTAAAAAGGGCTGGCGGTGCCTGTACGGAGTACGGAGAGTAGGCGCCCAGCGTGTACAAGTATTAGCGTTGGAAATAGGTACAAAGCCCGCCTAAAGCTGGGAATACCGGGTATCTCGAGTAGCTCCAGAGTTGACTTTGTCCACTACCGCTATTACTCCGTACCACTGAAATACGTCGCCTAAATAGTACAAGCATGTAAATAGTTCTTGTAGCTCAATGCCTATCATGTCAACGAGATGCCTACACGTAATCACTCTCAGCTATCGTCCCCCGCTGGACCGCCTATATCGGGCGCTAAAGATTATTCATGTGTACGGAGTCATTCGCAAAATGCTGGCAAGATTGGGTCCGAATGAAGCTAACAGTAGCCTGGCGCGCGCAGTCTCTCGGGGTGGCGTCCAGCGGAGATGGTGTAAATATTAGCTGCATGTTCCAGCGAAGAGAGGCGATGGGCAAGATCTCCTAGTGAGCTTGTTCATGGGGGAAATGGGGGTGTGGGAGATGGCACAGGAGAAAACTGCTAGAGGAGGCGTCACCAATGTCTCGATCTCCCCTCCCGCCGCCACTTTTCCTCCGCCTGTGCAGAGTATTATGTATTTCGAAAGCGATAACCCCCCGGGGGCCGGGGGGACTGTTTCGGTCTTTTTTCTTTTTCCTTCGAAGCATCGAACAATACTAGAAACAAGAAACGTGCGGCAAAGGGGCGGTGCGTGCGTTGAAACGAGCGAAACCGACCTTGAAAACTCTCTCGTAATGATCACTAAATGGAGATCTCTCCAAGTCAGATCCTAATTTTAAACTCTTTCTGCACAAGAAGCTTGTTCGAGACGGCGCAAAAACGAGGTGTTTAAGTTATAAGAACGTCAAATCATGGATTTCTTCGTCGCAAAGTGAAGAAACGGTCCTTGGCAGCAGTATTACGGAGGAGTACCGAGTATTAGTACGGAGTATGGCATTTGGATCTCCAACAAGCATAAGCATGTCGGGCAGGCGTCTTAAGGTTTGCGACTGCAGCCCCCCCCCCCCCCAGTCTGCGCCCTCACTGCAATCAATACTCCGTACTTGCACAGGGAGAGAGGACTTTGATTTAATCGTGGTGTACATTGAAGTGGATGAGGTTGGGTTTTGAGACTGATCCTGATGAAGTGTCTGAGAGGGTAGCAGTAAAGTAATACGGAGTAGGTACCTTCAGCCACCTCAAACAACAAGTTACACGTAGAAAAAGATTAGACTACTATGTACTCCGAACAGAGTACGTGTTCTCTGATTTCTCACAAGTATTACTCCGTAAACATGGCACGGGCTACTTGTACTTCGTACTCGGGACGAGCGGATACGTTTTTTAATTCACTGGCGCCGCGCCACCAGAACGTGCTAAGAGCTTGTCTTTTCCTAATCCTCCATTCCATCAAAGATATCCCATGCCCATCAGATCAGGCCCGACGACCAACACGCAGAAGGTCTGTCTTTCTGTCTTTTACGATCCGTGAGATACCTGGCTTGTCATGATAGAATCGGTCATCTTCGTGGAACAAAACTGTCACATTCCTTGCTACCCCATCAACAGTTCCCCCCACACCGTTCCCATAACGTTCCGAATAGGCGATGATAGCTATGGAATTTAGGGGAACGTCAGTATTTGTCAGTATATTTACGGAAGTGTGGGTAGAGGATTCAATGCCTGCAGTCTTTGAAAATACGGAGAACTTGGCAATTGTACTACACGTACGGAGTATTCAAAGACAGAGCATCATACCATCTCTGAACTTCCGGACTCCACCTATTGAGATTAAGCTACTCTGTGCTCTGTAGTAAATACACAGGTACAAGAGTACGGAGTACGGAGTACATGCATGTGCACGTTGCAAAAAAATAAATAAATTAAGAAAAAAAATTCAATGTCCAATATGCTTTAAAAAAAACCAACCAGGTGATGAAATGGGCAAACAGAGACACAAAAGAAGAAGAAACAAAGAGAGGTCCAACCGGTTTGTCTCCAAAGCCACTTTGCAATATTGAGACCCTGTCCAAAGTAAATATTGATTTTCGAGAGCCATTAGCCTTGCCAATTTCGGATCGTAGAGGGAGCCCTCTATTACTCCGTTCTCCGTAGTTTACTAGTTTACTAGTATGGAGCAGTTTACGTACTTGTACAGCTGTGCCAAAGGGAGGAGTGGGCTGAATTTTGATGCTCCACAAAGCCCAGGCCCAACGTAACCCTACCCCGTTCGGTGCCAAGCGAGCAAAAGAATCGCCATCGGACAAGAAACCCTGTACGTATTCATTTTACTTGTGCAAAGTATTACGGAGAACTCCCGTATCCCTCTCTGACAATATTTATTGAGGTGAACGTGAAAAAGCGAGATCGCCCAACGAAACCCGGAATTCGAAAGCGCATAATACTCCATACTGAGTAAACCGTGGAGAGACCCTCGCCCCGACTCGATATCCGTAAGACATGGGCACACCCTACTTGTATTCAAAAGGACCTCTTGTCCCTACCAAGCAGTCCATCTACGGAGTACGGATGACTAGCACGGTCTCTCGTATCCTTACAGCCTCGTGCAGATTGAGAGAGGAATGCATTTACGGAGTACGTAAATAAATCGCCAGCACCACGCACTTTAGGAGTGAAAAGGTTGTAAAAAAACGGGGTGTCTCGACCAAAAGCCCTTCTTGACCAACAATCATCTTTTTTTTTTTTCTTTCTTTGGCAAACGTCTGTGCTCACCCCTGCACAAAATGCAACGCCGTGCAGAACAGCCAATGACCGAATCCCGGAGAGTTCCATTTCAGTGGATCCCGAACTAGCGCCATCGACGTTCTGCCAGGGTTCATTGGTCGCTTAGTCAACTTTTTTTTTTCACCTGGCCAAAAGGGTTGAATGGAGGTCCACTGGAGCTCCCGGATGTGGGGTGCGTGTTCCGTCTGCCGTTTTTAGTTTAGACAGGGAGGGGGAAAAAATGACGAGTTTGCGAACCGGTCTGTACAAGTATGTATCGGGGATGGCGGTGACAATCCATTTTTCTTTCTTCGTGCACCGTGAGTTCAGCGTGCAGTACGGAGTACTCCGTAAGAGATAGGTCAAGCTGGCGCCCCAACACCGAGGCATCGGGCCTTATGCGACGTAGCGGTGCCCGGTGAGTTGTCTGAGATGTTGTGGCATAATATGTAGTACAACTCATGCCAGCCATGCCCCTTCAAAACGGAGTAGGGAAAAGTACTCCGTATTTGTGCTCTGTAATACGGAGTACTTTGTGGTAGATGGGAAATGAGCCACGACGGAGATGAATGCATTGCTTTACAGCTACTGGCATGTAGTTTACTAGTAAATCGAGTCGAGAAACAGAGTATTTAAATTGGGAAGGAGAAAAAGACAAAGGAAATCCTCTGTAGTAAATCTGAAATAACAAGGCCAGCCTCTCATCTCTCAGCCCAACCACCAATTTCTCTAGCCCAGCAGACCCCTCACATAAATGCAAATACGTACCAACCAGGACAGGTCCATCCATGACCATTGGCTCCCATTGGCTCCCAGCATCCCTCAGCCTCCAGCTGAACATTCTTCGACCGCCACATCGACCCAGATCAAAAACAGCACACCACTACTCCGTACTCTGTACAAAGTTTGCATAGCTGCAACGCTTTTATTTACTGATGCATGCACTGCAGACAATATTCTCCAGCGACAGATTTTAGACATGTCAAAATAATCAAATCAAATTGATCGTCAAAGACCTTTTACCCCGTACACACTAGCTTGTATTTTAGTACTAGTTTTACCAACCTCCCCTGTCCGTCGACGACCAGAGCTGAAGAATGACAGGGGCAGGTGCAGTGGATGTGATTTTCTCCCAATCTGGAGGCTTGGCTGGCTGAGAAGCTTTTTAGGGCCAACTCCACACATGTCGACGAGCAGCCTGGGTGAGATGCATTGACAGGACTTTAAAATGCAGATAAACTACAATCCTGGATACTCGGCACTAAATGGAGACCATGTTGAGTGACTAAATGTAACGGCATCGGCCGGATCAACACGGAGCACGCGCCGTCCGAGACCTCGTCTACTCCGTGAGTTCAACCTGGTCGATCATATCGAATGGAGGGCAAGTCTACAAGTATTGCAAAGATCATCTTCTCAAGTATTACTCAGTAAACTACTTGGGGCCAGAAATTAGTTTACAGGTGGTGAAAGGATAATACTATGTAGTTTATTAGATTGGTATTTCTAGCCGAAATGAGATGAACGATTATTGAAAGACAAACCACTGAGGCGAGTTTTTGCTGGCACGTTTTGTTGTTCAATCCTCCCCTATCAATAATAGGGGCTCGCTGCTTTTGCAGATCCGCTCGATCCGGGCCTCCTAGGCCAGCCACGTGAAACCATCGCCGTACGTATTACTGCTTACACCGTATCTTCACTGTGTGTGTTTTTTAATACTATGTTCTAAACTACAGGCCCTTCATATTCTTTCATTACTCTATACTCTACCCGTCTCATTCTCTTTACTTGAATGTTTTCTTCAGAGGAGATTTCATGCTTTGCTACTCCGTACAAGGAAACTAACTAAACCACAGTTTTTAGAGCGCTTAACAATCTAGAATTTCTAGGGGTTTAGGGGTTACTTTAGCTAGAACCAACCCCTGCGCCATTCATTACGGAGGACGAAGTAGTGCGGAGTAAGTAATCCGTAATGACGGGGGACCATCCACTAATTTCCCTTGCAAGTCTGCCTGTCCACAGCCGCCCCAACATCTAATACTCTGTACAAGTAAACTATTTACAAGTACGCAGTAGTTTCTTGGAGTGATGCGAAAAGGCCGAAACAAAGGAGCCCAACGTGACTGCATGAGTTGGACAGCAAACAGAACCTCGGAGAGAAGTCGGCTGCGCTGGCTTCGCTTGGTTATTGAAGGCGGTGACACCATCAAAATTCGTATCCCAATAGAGTTGCATTGACCGTCTTCCTCTTCCCTGCTTTAATACGGAGTAGACTCCCCTATCCAGTCACCCTGCAAATGACGTACTGCACTATTATCCTGTGCATAGTACTACAAGTAAATAATACTCCGTACGTGTACTCCGTAGAATGGCAGTCTTCTCAAATGCCATACGACGCCACGTAGGGAAAGGCTCGTGGAGCATTTCCCTATCACGGAAACCATTCCCTGTGTTGCGTTTTTTTTAAACTAGTTTGATAGTGAGGAGGAAACCCTGTTACATGAATGAAGCCAACAGAGGAGAAGAGACAGCTGGGGCCGCCGTTCCAAGCTGTGCCTTGGTTGCAGAATTTTTTATTTTTTTCTGGGGACACTTACGTACCCGTTCTTCACATAATTCATACTCCGTACAAGTCGAGTCAGTTCTTTGGCAAAACCATTGTCTGCAAACCTTCTTTTAATTTCTCGTAGCATACTCCGTATTAATTTCGTGATTATTACGGAGTAGGCGGGTCCCGCATCAATCTCTACGTATCTACTCCGTACAAGTATTACAGAGTAGTGCACCGTTAAAGGGTCAGCCTGTCTTACTACACCCCCTTACCTCTAGTATCGTCGTAAAACTTCATGTGAGACAAAGGCATCCGCACTTTGGGGGTTAGCCACCCGGAAAGACCAAAAAGGGGGGCCAAGGGGAGAAGCAACAGGGAGACGGGCACTATCTCAAGACCGCGGGTTCGGTGTTTGTTGCGATACGATGTTGATGGGGGGGGCTTGTTCCTGAAAACTGGAGCATGGACTGGGCCCAGCGAGAATAAGTTTGTGGCTTGGGATAAATAGAACAGGAGAGAGTGTGGAGGCTAATACGAGACCGTACTCCGTATTAGTTTGCGGTTGTGGCTGGTATTAATACCATGTTGATTTAATACTCAGTACTCCGTACTCGATACAGAAAGGAGATGCCAATACGGAGTACATTCCTGCCCAAACGTTGTGTTGATCATGCCGGAGAATAAATTACATGTATGTTACTCGACATGTCATCTCCAGGATCTGCCATGTTTGCCCTCTATTAATAGGCTGAGAGTGATGTCTTTTGTTTCCATTCTCCTATCCAACTTGCTTCTTTCCATTTAGCCCCATGCACCGTTTTCTTGGCCGTTGGTTTACGGAGTACAAGGATTTCCTTCAAGTTTCTCATACATACATACCTGTGAGCTTCTGGACACCAATGTCGGGCCATGTCATTTCCCCCACGTTTGTCCGAGCGGGAGCTCTGCACAACATAGAGTCCTGATTTCCTTCCAATATTTATCTCGCCGCCCGCTGTGCACTCGTCGATGATGATGTCTGACATCACAATATAAATGTGAAGCAAAAAATATATATGGCCCAGCCACGCCCGACTTCCTTTGCTCACAAACATGAAACGACATGTTGCACATTTAGATATTAGCTTGTATACCCATTTCATCAAGAATCTGTGGAATTTTTGTTTTTGCGCTGAGGGGAAAAGGTATTGGGTGGTTAAATCGCAGTACTCCTGATGTTCTGGCTAAGCTTGTGTTCGGCTGCATTGGCCCAGTTGCCTCATCTAGGCTGCCCCTCATCGTCGGCGTTTTTTTCTCCCTCGTCAACAGGAAAAGAAACTTTTGCGACGGATCCTTTGGAACGAATGGAAGGGGATCTGACACACGAGACCGGGCTGCCTCGGAGCCAATCTCATCGTGTACCTGGTTGCTTGGAGGAGATTGGCGAATGGGTGTCTTCATATCGACGGGTTGGCTGAAACGACATTGGCTCCTTCTTCGTACGGGATCAGGTGCATCAAAGGTGGAGATAATTTAAAAATGATGCAGGCTAGACAGGTGTCACTCATTCTAAAATGTTGAGCAGGTCGATCATATGTCGAGCATCGCCTTCTGAGTGCTTTGGAGTGGAACTATGTACTCATTCTCCAGATGGCGAAAAGAGAGACAAGAAATCATCGTGCTCGTGTCAAACCTTTGAAAGGTGTACACGTACGGAGTAGAGCAACCACAGTACTGGTACGTGTATGAAGCTGAGGCCTCTGTCACACTTTCTCGTGGGGGTTTTGGCCGAGTAAGCAAAACACACACAACAGATGTGCCTTGGAAGAATGGGTCTGTTCAGTCGAGGGGAGAACGGGAGACAGTTGCCAAATGACTAAGCCCCATGAAGCAAACAAAACTCGCGTCATCCATGGTATGCATACAACAATCACCTAGCACACACTGCATGTGCGTTTGCAGACGCAAGGAAATGGAGCACCAAAAAAATAGCCGCGCTCAAGCGCCTCGAGGGCCATCGCAGAGCATGACACCTGGATGGTGAGGTGAGCGTATGGGCCAATTTTCCTGCCCATGTTTGATGTGACCCATACGAAGAGGTTTACGGAGTACTTTCTCGTTCAGTCCACGTGATCTGTTCCTGATAGCAAGCAGTGATAGCTCGTGCCTGCCATATGCCTGCCATGTTCGTTTCCCGCAAGGCACCCTACAGGCACCCTACAATTTTTTTTTTCTCCTCAGAAGCAAGGGTGAAGCACGTTGGTTCCAACGAGGTCAGTACGAGATCAGTAACAATATTCCCTCCACTGCATGCCCATACCTGTCCATAAGAACCAGACGAGTTATATCAATGCTATCGCATCGAGATTCTGCAGGCCTTTCCTTTAGCGCCTAGTTTGGTAGTATTTCTCGTTCATCCTTTTGTTTTCCAGCTGTTTGCTCCTTAGCCTTGGAGCTATCGAGCTATCCAAGCTCTCTAGCGCCAGGATCAATTCGGGCTTCAGGGCGTGTGCTGGTTGGTCAAGGAGGGAACAAACTCACTGAATCAAGGAACTAACACTCCGTAGAGCTTGAACCCCTCCACGGTGTCGCCACCTGCGATTTTAATAAGCCTCAGGCCCGCCCGAGGGCGTGCCGGCGCGCGCCACCATCGTTGAGGTTTTTTTTTTCTTCCTCTTTGCATGAACGTGTGAACAATTTCTGCCCCCATTTGGGATGTGAACATACGCGCTCAGATCCCAATATTATTATTTCCCCCCCCTCTTTAGAGTGTCAATTACAAAGCTTTGATTCCAGCCAACCAACCAGCTCGCCCAGTCGCCTCGCATCCAGCTAATTCTGCAGCTCTCGCCCCACGGCGGCATTGCTGCCGTCGAACAATTGCCCGCACAAAATGGTTTCTTCAGATGCGCCTCTTCACGGCTCCAACGTGCCAATCCGCAGGCCAACCATCCTCGACCACGACACCGATCCATTCCCCCTTTCTACCCACGGCAGCGGCGCCTTGGTCACGCTCATCCGGAACCGCTCCACCAATTCTCTGAACCACCATCGACGTCACATGTCGTGGAATCCTGACCATGACGACGAAGAAGCCGCCATTGCCCCGCCGCCCTTTCGGTTTCGTGAACGGAGCTTTGACGATGACGAGACGCCAAGGCTGGCCGCTGATGAGCGTCGACTCAGTCAAATTATTGCTGGCCCCGAGATGCGCAGTATGCGCCTTATCGGAAACAGCAATCCGCGCTATCAGTGGGAACGTTATTGGAAGACTGACGAGCAGTTAAGCAAGATGCCGGCACCTATGTGAGCCTTCCTCTCCCTTTAAAGACAAAAAAAAAGAAAGAAATGCCCATTTCTAGTCACTGAATCCCAATGACTGGGTGACTGTAATGTCAGGGATGACAACCTGCGTTCCCTCTTTGCATAGGACACCGCGGGCAATTGGCTAACAGTGTACCCCTCTTACCTCCCCTAGCCGGGCATATTACTCGCGGACGAACGAGCTCGTCCAGCAGTATCTCTTTATCGATCGCCTGTTAGACTCCGAGATTCCCCACGAGCTGCTCAATGAATACTCCACCGAATTAGAAAGCTCTGCGTTCCGTCCCCTGCATATCCCACGCACAGTGGACGAGGACGAGTCCATGAGCTTTGGAAGTCGTGGCTCACTGGAAGGAACGCAGAATGGCACGACTGCTTCCACCCCCCCACTGGCTGTGAAACCTGCGAAACGAACGGCGAAGGACATTTTCCGCCCTCCAACCGAATCAACTCCCCTTCTTGCTCGTGAAGAGGACGATGCTGCTGGCTCAGTCAACGCCCCGACGCCGAGAACTCCCTGGCTTGACGATGCCGAGTTAGACAGCGATAGCCATGCGGTTACCGTGGCCATTTGGTTGAATTTTATCGCCAACACGATCCTCTTACTCGCCAAATGTTACGTCGTGCTATCTGTTTCGTCCATGTCGGTCCTCGCCAGTCTAGTCGATGCCATGCTTGATTTTCTCAGTACCGCCATTGTGTGGACTACTACACGTTTGATTGCCGCGAGCCAGAGTGACCACGAACAGTACCCGGCGGGCCGGCGACGGTGAGAAAACCCCCGTTCCCCATCTCCCTCGTCTTGATATTCCACGGACACTAACATTCTTCTCCTGCAGATTGGAACCTCTTGGTGTGCTGGTGTTTTCCGTCATTATGATGACGTCTTTCTTCCAAGTCGGCCTAGAAAGTATTCAGCGTCTAATGGCGCCTAATCATGAGATTCTGGAAATGTAACTTACCTACTAAGTCCCCTCCTGCTGTGACCAATACTCAGTTTTCTAATAACCAATGCAGCGGCTTGCCTGCTCTTCTCACTATGATTGGCACGATTGTCATCAAGGGAGCGGCTTGGATGTGGTGTCGGATGGTCAAGAATTCCAGTGTGCAGGCATTGTACGTTCGAGCCCCGATCCTATGGCTTATTGAGTCGTGTCCCAAATGACAAACTAACCAGCCTCCTTCGTCTTTCCCATTTAGAGCCGAGGATGCAAAAACAGATGTCATATTCAACACCGGCACGATTCTTTTCCCTCTCAGTAGGTTTCCATGGTCTCATTGTCTCCTCTCTCCGTGTATGAGATGTTTAGCTAACGACAAGCAGTTGGGTCTTTTGCCAAGATATGGTGGCTTGATGCCCTTGGTGGTCTTGTGCTTTCCTGCGTCGTCATCTTCAACTGGGGCAAGACGTCGATGCACCATGCGCGAAACTTGACTGGATTCTCTGCTCATGCCGACGAGCGAAACATGCGTGCGTTGTTCCGTCCTTCTCTCACTTAACAATTGCCGATTGCGTCACGAGCACTTGCGGCTTGACCTGTCTTTCCACGTTCCGTGCTGATATAAGAATCTACCCAAACAGTACTCTATCTCACGATGAGATTTTCCACCGCAATCCTCAAAATTCAAAATCTCAGAGCGTACCATGCCGGCGACAGGCTAGTAGTAGAGGTAAAGAGCACCGTATTCTCAAGAAGGTATGAGAAGTCTCTCGCTGACGATTCGTGACTCTGGACAGGTCGACATCGTACTCGCACCCACGACACCACTCAAGGACAGCCACGATCTTAGGTAAGAAATTTCGAGTCGAATTGCTCTTGTACCATTGTGAAATGAAATACTAACCAGGTCCTTGTAGCGAGGTCTTGACATATTTCCTTGAAAGTGTCCCGATTGTCGATCGAGCGTTTGTTCACGTGGACTACGTGAGTTATAATTATCCGCCAACACATATGTAGTTTTTTTTACGTATTCGAAGACTTGTATAGACTATCATTTTGGTTCTACATGTAGCTCTGCATAACGTGTACACAAATGTCAAAAATCATTTGCTATGTTTGGATAGAACTATCATGTCCCCCCGACGCAAGTGAACATGGACTCGCTTTGAGTTGGCTATGTATGACGCCTCAAGTTGTGCAAAGCATTAGCATTCTGGGCATAAGACAGCCCAGATCTACGGAGTACAGTGTGCTGAAGCGCGGCTGGCGATTAATTAGCGGCTAATGGCGCGCACGGACTACTACTCCGTACTCAAAATGGTGGTGTGTGGGGTGAAATCACATTTCGAAGTGTTCCAACCTTTCTCTACACCAAACAACACCACGGCTCGGCTTTTTTTCTCTCTTTTTTTCCCCCAGACGCGATGTGTGATGATATTTTAACGAATTCCTTGTCATAGACTTCCTAGCCTTCTACTATTTCGCACGATACTACGACCCCGCTCGAGACTAGCGAGACTCTTCCGCGACAGCAAGCGCATAGAACACGAGTGGCCTACCGCAACATCTAAAGAGCAGCGACACATCTATAAAGAGATAATTGGCATTGTAAACCGGAAATATTTGATAAATCGCGGCGCCGATGGCGGATAACAGACCAACGGGTGCGGGCGGCGCAGCGGCGGCCGGGCCACTGCCGACGATGCAAGAATACAGAAAAGAGCAGGCGAAATTACGCGAGATGATTGAGAAGCAACGTCAAGTAACAAAGAGACTCGTAGGTGTTGCTAAGAAGGCTTATAGTTTTTGTTTTGGGGGGGGAGCGGCGTGGCCCGAATACTCGAAGAAGACCTTGACTGACGGATTTGTGCTTTAAAACGATAGGCTGCTCTTGAAGACTCGATCGCACAAAAGGAGACTGCATATCTAGAAAGCGCACCGGCGGGTAATATTGTGACGGGTTACGATAATTACATCAAGGGCACCACCGGCGCCGCCGCGCAGAGGAGAAAGTTGGGAGCTACGGAGCAGAACCGCGTGTTTTCACGGTCGTCCGTTTCGTACCGCCCAATTCAAGGAGTAAGTTTTAGCCGACCGTCTCCGTCTTGCCAATACAAAGGTAAAGGAAACATGAGTGTTAAGACGAGGGTAATATCAGGATGCATCAACGCCAGGCTCGATAGGCTCTACACCAGCCTCACACGCGCCAACACCGCTCTCATCGTCGTTCAAGGACGGAGGCTCCAACCATGCAACGCCCACGTCGGCTACGGCGAGCAAGGCGGGGAAGAAGAAGAATGCCAAGGTTCACGATGATGATGCGGAGGATAGCTCGCATGGGACGTCCAAGAAGAGGACGACTTTTGGAGCTGGACGAAAAGGATGAGGCTAGGAGGGGTATGGGATACTACGGCGTTTGGCTGGATTCACTTGACGGTTTGTTTTACTGGGTTTGTATTGGCGAATAAGGATATGTACTTGGGCTTTTCTATTCGGCCTAGATTGAAGCATAAAAGCATTTTTTTTTTTTTTTCAAAATGGAATATATACACGTACATAATTAAATGCCGTGAATTGGGTGCAAGTACTCCGTATTGAGAAGGAGGGATAGAATACGGGAGTAATAGAATCTGCTAATTGCCAATTAGGAATCCGAGTTCGTTCCCCACACAGGCAAGAAGGTTATAGGCGGCCTAAATGCGTGTGCAAATGTACCAATTACCCCCGCTCGGGCTCAGAAGCCCCTCCAAGCCACAGCATCCCCATTGCGGTTCTGATTTGGGGCTCAGAGGCCCTTTTGTAGATGCTTTGGCGGTGTAAACTAGAGGGGCCAAAGAGGTATAATCATGCACTAATACGGAGTATTACTGTCCTAATTGGGGATGTGGGAATGGAAGAGGGGGTGCTGCAGGGTGTTGACGTATCCTGAGTGGTGACTTGGTGACTCTTGGGGGTGATTTGAGTGACCTAATAACAAGTGTGTGACCTTCCCCCTCTCCCCCTTCCAAGCGGGAAGCTACTACTCCATACTGGAGGAGCTACTGGAGGAGCTTGGACTGAGCACTCGTCTCGTGCTTCCCTTCTGTGCATCGTGGTCGACGCCCCTCTTTCTCTTTTCCCTTCTATTCACCCTCCTTCTCTCATTACCTTTTCCCTAGTCCTCCAAGTCTGAATAAATCGTCCGTGTTTGCATTTCGTTCTTTTCTCACTCATCATCTTGTTCTTATTCCATTTATTCTTATCAAGTGAACCTACGACGTCTCAATCTCTCTGGGTCTGGTCGTAGAGTTGCTGCTGCGACACTGAGATTTCTCATTATTTCAAACTCCCATCTCCTTTATGAATAAATCGTCCTCACTCCCCATGTCCAATATGACGATCCAAGCTACCAAATTCACACCCTCTGTCATGTTATCGGCCCCGCGGCGGTCTTCAGCCGTAGCCAATCCATCTGGAGAATCCGCCGTCTATACCGTTCGTCCCCGTTCCCACTTCTAAGTTTTGAGAAACAAGTGACAAGATCTGGAAGGCAGAATATAGCGTCTAACATGTCTCTTGCTCCATATCCTAGGTTTCGACTTATTCGTTCCAGAGCCACTCTAAATCCGAAGAGGTGCGCATCCTCGACATTACGTCTGGAAACTCGACGGTGCTTTTCAAGGATGCTGGTCTTTCCGAGCCCGTTTGGATTGGAAATTCCGAGCTACTCATGGTCAAGGCCGGTGAGAATGGTGCGTCTGCGTTGGTGTTTGTGAATGTGAGCACGGCAACGTGAGTAACCAAGACAATGACCGCCCCTATGGTATTTGAATTGAAACTGAATTGACTCTCTGGTTTTCCAGGTCCACCGAGATACATTCATTCCCTACTTCCATCTCAAATCTCAAGGCCAAGAGGCTATCTGACGACGAGATCGCCGTTGCTTGTTCGGCATCGACAACCCCGGATGGGTCAATGGCTACGCCTAGCAGCGAGAAGCCGCCACTTTCTTCCGCAAAGGTTTACTCGAGCCTGTACGTGCGCCATTGGGATACCTGGGCCACCAAGGACAGGAATGCCATCTGGTACGGTCTTGTCAAGGCGAAGCATGGCGGTTACCATTTGCAGGAGCCCGGACTGGTCAATGCCTTAGCTGGCACCAAATTGGAATCACCGGTTCCGCCATTTGGAGGAGCACGAGACTATGACATTAGCGAATCTGGCATTGTGTTCGTTGCCCGGGACCCCGAGTTGAACCCTGCCTTATACACAAAGTCAGATCTGTATTTTGTAGCCCTCAAATCATTCTGCGACCCGGAACCACCCGAGCCACGAATCATCGCAACCCCTGGCCTCGAAGGTTACACGTCAAGTCCGGTATTCTCTAACGACGGGAAGAAGGTTGCCTTTGCTCGTATGCGTGACCGCCAATACGAGGCTGATAAGTCGAGGCTGTTTTTGCTCCCAAGCCTCGACAAACTTGAAGAGACGCAGGAGTTTTTCCGGTCCGACGATGGTGATGGAGATGGGGACTGGGACCTCAAGGTCGATACCATACTGTGGAGTAACGATGACAAGAATCTGTATATCACGGCCGAGGATAAGGGACGTGTCGTCCTCTTTTCTACCCCCTCCTCTCCCGATAATGCTACTCGTCTACCCGAATCCATTTATTCTTACGACTCCGTTGTCGATGTCCGCCCACTGGGCACTGATGGATCTGACCTGTTGCTTAGCTCGAACTCACGTGTCGAAAGCATGAGCTTCTCGAGACTCGACCCAGGTAGTCAAGACTACACCGTTTTGTCGTCGGCTCTTAGGCAGGGTCGCTCCGTCGGCCTTTCTCGCAATCAGTGCTCTGATTTCTGGTTTAAGGGAGTCGATGACCGCGATGTGCAGGCGCTTGTGATGCGTCCTTCTAATTTTGACGAATCCAAAAAGTACCCGTTGGCCTTCCTCGTCCACGGTGGCCCGCAAGGCGCTTGGCTTGAGTCGTGGAGTACACGGTGGAATCCGGCCGTATTTGCCGAGCAAGGGTACGTCGTCGTAGCACCAAACCCGACAGGCAGCACCGGTTACGGCCAGGAATTCACGGACCGGATTCAGAATGAGTGGGGTGGCCGGCCTTACCGAGACCTTGAGCTGTGCTGGGACTATGTCAGAGACAACCTTCCGTATGTGGATGTTGAGAATGGTGTTGCCCTAGGAGCTTCCTACGGAGGCTACATGATGAGTGAGGGCATTCTTTCCAAATACCAATTTTTGACTGGCGGGGAAAGCTAATTACTCTACAGATTGGATTCAGGGCCACGCTCTGGGCCGCAATTTCAAGGCGCTTGTGTGCCATGATGGTGTTTTCTCGACCCTGAACCAGTGGTCTACCGAAGAGCTCTTTTTCCCCATACGTGAATTCGGAGGACCAGTGTGGGAGAGGCGCGAGATGTACGACAGATGGGACCCGTCCAAGTTTACAGGAGAATGGGATACGCCAATGCTTGTAAGTCCTCGTTGAAAGACGAGACAGTGGTTTCGAGTCGACAATCTAATGCATGTGGATCAACAGGTGATTCATAACGAACTTGACTACAGACTGCCCATATCCGAAGGCCTTGCCATGTTCAATGTCCTCCAAGCCAAGGAGATACCTAGCCGTTTCGTCATGTTCCCAGACGAGAACCACGTAAGTTTAAGTTTATCCTCGTCGCTTTCTTTCTTGGAATATGTCAGAGCCTGACTACCCTTGGGCATCACAGTGGGTGATCAAGCCAGAGAACTCCCTAGTCTGGCACCGCGAGGTGCTCGGCTGGATCAACAAGTACAGCGGGCTCGCTGCCCAAGCCGCAAGCCCGTCTCCCGCCCAGCGTGTTACTATTAACACAGTATGAAGTCTCTAACCCGCATTGTGCCCATTTCTCGTGTCTTCATTTTCATGCTGTAGATGGCATTGAGCTAGTGATATTGGATATTCGGAGTTCCCTAAAACCATAGCAAATACAGATAGATAGAAACATGACCTATCACCGCCTCGGTGACTCTGCAAATCACAATCCTATGCCGCATACACATAAATTCCTTCCCCTCCACTTAAGGCACTAGGGAGTACAAGGTTAAACTGTAGGGTCGAGAGAGCCACGATACACGTATGCAGGGCTTGTCCAGACACAAATTCAATGCCAAGGGGGTCTTTTTTTATTGATACTTGTCAACATATACACTATCCGCCAGCGCGCCAGGCCCCCGAATGAAAAAGAAAAAAAGAAACAAGAAGACACAGTTCAATACATGCGAATAAAAAGAGAAATGGGTTGGTCAACTGTTCCAACCCCCCAGACTTGCTTCGTCATCCATCTCACTCAGATTTCTCACTCCCGTCATTGCCAACCATTTTGGGACAAATACCCAACTTCCTCCGCTTACACCTACAATCACTTACGACTGGCTCCTGGTCGCACGCTTAGTAGCCTCGGACTTGCCCGAGTCGGCGCCGGTGGCCTTGCCGGAGCCAGCCTTGTCGGCAGCAGCGGCCTTATCGGTGGCGGCAGGCTTCTTGCCAGCGGGAGCGGGCTTGCTTCCGCCAAGGACGGAGGCAAGGATGGCAATTAGGGTGACGAAGACGGCGGCGATACCGGCGGCGGCCTCAGGAACGAACTTGACGGCCTGGATGGGGTCCTGCTTGGCAATGGTGACGAAAAGGTCGAGCTTCTCGCGGACGAAGAGGACTGGGTCATCGGTGAACTTGAGGTCAGAGGGGGACTTGGGCTTGGCCTCCTCCTTGGGCTTCTCGGCATCCTCAAGAGCCTTCTCAACGGGCTGCTTGACCTTGAAAGTCTCCTCGGCAAACTTCTCGGCATCCTCGATGGAGTGGCCAATGTAGATGTTGTCGAAGAGAATGTTGTTCTGCATGGTCCAGATCTCGAAACCAAGCTGTTTGGGAATCGTCAGTCATCGAGGTGGGTCAAAGGAGGACATGGGGTAATGGGCAAACTTACAGCACCAATGGGCTCGAAGTTGGCTGGGTTCTTGTCCTCGTAGTAGTCGGGGTTGGGTATCTTGCGGGGAGCCCAGGGACCCTTGTACTTGGGGTTGTCAATGAAGGGGGCATACCACTTGCCCTTGTAGTCGGGGTTGAGCTTCATGGGCTTCTCCCAGGTGCCACAGCCAGAGACATCAGCGCAGACGGGGTTGGGAATGGTGGGAGCGATCCAGTCACCGTCCTCCTCATCATCCCAGTCCTCGGGCTTGACAGCCTCGGGGTCGGGGATGTCCTTGGGCTCGTTGAGCAACCAGTCTTCGGGCATCTGTGCCTCCTCATCAACAATTTCGTAGGGGGCATCCTCGTCCCAGTCCTCAGGCTTAACGGCCTCGGGGTCAGGGATACGGGCCTCGTCAACCCAGTCCTCGGGCTTCTTGTCATCAGCGTCGTCAATCTCCTTGGGAGGGTTAACAGAGGGCTGGAAGTCCTCGAAGAGACTGCCCTCGCGGACCTGCTCGCCGTCAACCTTGATGGCGAAGGTGTTGTTGGGGTGGACGATGAGGGTGTAGAGCTCAGTCGTCTTGACGATCTTGGCCGTCGGGGGGGTGGTGAGGTGCTTCTCCTCGTACTCGCCCGTCTTGGGGTTCTTGTGGTTGAAGATGAAGTGGACCTTGTTGGTGTGGCCGCACTTGTCGGGACCGAACATGATCACGTAGGGGGTCGTGTTTGAGAACTCGTCTTGGTGGAGAGCCTTGTTCTCCCGTAGGAGCTTCAAGTAAGCACCGCCGCACTCGAGGCCGTCTATGAAAAGAGGTACAACGGTTAGTCGGCAGCTTTCAAGACGGGCTTAAAAGGGAAAGCATTGGATAAAACATACTCTGAAGCTTGACCTCGTATTGGACAACAAGGGTCTTGCCCTTGGGGTCGATCTTCTTGGGGAATAGAGCAGAAATGGCATGGTGAGCGGCCGCGTTCTTGATAACGAGACCCTTGTCACCGTCAATGCCCTTGAAGACGGAAGGCTCCTCGACAGCCCACTCGCCAACGTAGGCCCATTCCTCCTCGGCGCCCTTGACGTCCTTCTTTGCGTGGGAGGGCTTCCACCGCTTCTCCCAATCATCGGTGAACTGCTCGAGGAATTCTCCCTTGAGGGTGGTGGGCTAAGAAAGAAAATCTAGATGTCAGCAAGCAAATTTATTTGAGGACACATCGTCCATTCAATCAATTTGGAAGCTCCAATGGGCGTCACCCTCAACGGGTCGGCATTGCAATTCCCAAGAATCTTCGGGAAAGAGGCAAGGAATAAACCTACAGTGAACTTGGGAACCTCGACAGAGCTCTTGGAGCTGTCATCGGCGTGGGCACCAGCAACCAAGGCTGCGGTGACAGCGGTCGCGAGGGTGTTGATCTTCATGATGGAGGGAAATGAGGAAGCAAGGGAGGATGGAGCTGGACGAAAGAGAAGGAAAGAATCAATAATACAACAGTAATGGAAAGGTCGTTATATTAAATAATGGCCGGTCGTCTTTAGGAAGAGACACAACTCGTTGTCAAGACTGGATTTGGGGGAGGAAAGGGGATGGGGAAAAAATATAAAGAGAAGGTTGTTTGGCAGGTGGTGGATCAGGCCAGCTTGCTCGATTGGATTGGTGGGACTTGAGGAATTTTGGGGGGGGAGGGGGGGGTGAAACGAGACAGCGAGAGCTTGCGCTACCGCACAACCACTTGGCCTAGACAGCGCTCTCCTGACGAATTTTAATAGTGTAGGATTTGGACGGAGCCTACAAGAAATAAATAGTTAAGTGAAGGGGGAAAAAAAGCTGTGAAATTCTCTTGTTCTTGTTCTTCCTTTTTACACTCTTTCTCCCTCGCTTGGTGGAGATATTCTAGAATGCTGATATCGCGATCTGTTCAACGTGTCCTTTTTTGGGACGTCTAAACTACTATTTTACAAAGAGGAAGCTGCTAAAACAGCTATCCTGGACGTGCCGTTGCATAGCGCATTATTATTTCACTGTACTCCGTACTAAGTGCATGTCTAGGGGGGGTGCCAGTGGTCCTTAGGTGTGGCGTAATGAGGCTGAATGGGCCACCCCGAGAAGAAATCTGGGGCAGAATGCTCTGTATTCGGTAGGAATTGGCAGAAGAATGACAAGAGCCGCATGGGAGTGTGGCTAGTTTAGATCTGTGCACAAAAGGGCCAATAATCGTTAGGGAAAGCCACCCACGTTGGCCGCTTTTTGAGTTGAGATGCCTACTTCGGGACATTTCCCAGCCACTGCTACCCCCTGGACCCCCTTGGGTCCCGACCCGCCTACTTTAGCCCAGCAGAGTAAGTCCCCAATTCTCAGACCTTCTGTGGAATTCCATCGCACTCAAAGTTTCCCTAGTAGTAGTAATGGTACATGTACTCCGTACCGAGTAGTCTAATCGTGTACGTATTAGTTTGCATTCCAAAGCGGCGGGGATCTAGACTTTTTGGGTCTAATATTGCCAGAATTCAGAACTGAGACCGACCCGACCCTTCGAAATGGGAGGAACCCGACAGAAACCAAGCAAGGAATACTCCATACAACGTCCGAGACCGAGTTGCCATGATGGAGAGGTTTCAACCCAGTTACGAAGTGATTATACAACTCATGCTAATGGCCCCCGTCGTCTGCCTCTTTGTCTCTTCCTCATAAATTTGGGACGAGGTTAACTGAATACCTCCGTACTGGTCTGCTCTAACCCTCAGTATCCTTTAACCTATTAGGGAGTAAACTAGAATAGTCGGCGATCGACGATTGCAAGGGACGCATAAGGTTTCTCCTACTATTATGGTCTAACGCACCTACAATAGGACTAGTCGTTAACATTAAAAACGGTTGGCCAAGACGAGGGGATAGAATCCAGAACTGATCCCCCTTTCGGGTTCCCCAAGGACAGTCATAAAAAGGACTCTAGCCGCATATTGGCGATGTATTCTTCCTGGCTATCACACATGTCCAAGTCCGGCAAGCTAACCGTGTAGCTAGCTCGAGGCTCCGCTTCCTGCCGGAGTGTAGAATATACGGGATGTGAAGTAAAGGAAGCTGTTTTACCCGGAGTCGCTTGATTTCTGTCGGCAGAAGTAATTATCAACACCACAGTAGAAACCACTGACGTGGGCAATTATTTTATATTTTCTTTTATATTTCCCACTTAATTTAACTCCAGGACACTCTGGCCATCCCGAGATGGTAACACCATCTCTCCCAGGTAACCTCGTTGTCTACTACCTTTCTCGTGACCCAGCCTCGGGTATTTTTTTCCGCCTCTAAGGGAATTTTCGTAGATCAAAACCGAGAGGCAGAACTCGGGTTATATATGGGAGTCGGCAAATATCACAATGAGTTGGGAATCGACAATGCGTCAATCTGTGCTAGTCTAATGATCCTATTTTCTCTCTGGACCGACTGAAATCGATCCTAGACTTTCAAATATCACTCGCAGCATTAGAAATGAGACCGAACGAAATACAATGTGCCTCGGATTTCCACATTCGCTTTGCTTTTGATATGCTATTCTTTACCATTGAAGCTCTCTATATCTTGTTAAACGAATACATGACATGCATGAAGAACACGACTGAAGACAACGGATCCATGTATCAAGACATAAGCTGATCAAAAAGACATGCATGTAAGAAAAAAATAATGGCAGCGGCAGGATTCGAACCTGCGAAAAACATCGCTTATAGAGAAATCAACGCTGAAGACAATGCCGCTAAACCACCGCTTCGCTGCCAGCAGGGAGAGCCTTATAATCATATATAGAGCTTTTGTTCTTTCCTATGGGATGATGGTGAATGTAGGACGGTCAAGGTTGGTCCTACATAGGGCCTGGACTAACCGCTGTTCCGTAAGATGAAGCAAAGGTCATGATGGAGGGCGCCCTGGTACTTGTAGTAAAATGAAACCTTGTTATCACCCTAGAAGACGGGTGAGCAACGCCATGACTTGCGAATGGCAATGTCCCGACTCTATGGACCATGTTCCAGATCGTCCCTACCATAAAGACTCTTTTTTTTTTTTTTAGGGGGGGGGGGGGCTTTTCAATACGAGATGAGCATCATGCACGGCACTATGACACGCGCGACACCGTATGACACTAGAAGGCAAAGCTTTAGTTGCTCAAGAATTGTCCATTAATACCCGCAACGAGACATTAGATTATTACCATCGTACACTGCCTCATCAATATTCCTTGTCATCCTGCTATTTCCAAACGACGCCAACTCCCATTATACAAAAGTCCATTTACAAGATGAAGAAAGCGGCAGCAAGGCCAACAAGACCAAGGGCAGAGGAGATAGCAAAGTTGGCGGCGCCCGACTGGGGTTTGGAAGAGCTTGAGTCGGAGTTGGAATCCGAGGTAGAGTCGGAGGTAGAGTCGGAGGTAGAGTTGGAGCCAGAGTCAGAGCCCGAACCGGAACCAGAGCTCGAACCGGAACCAGAGCTCGAGCCAGATCCCGAGCTTGAGCCAGATCCCGAGCTTGAGCCAGAACCAGAGCTGGTCGAGCTCGAGCTGGACGAGCCCGAGCTGCCGTCAGTGGGGTTGTAGACTGTATTAGATCTCTCGTTAGCATCATAGCCAGTAAACCTTTCCCTCTTTCCTCGCGGCAGTTATTAACTTACAGTGGTCAGCAATACAGGTGTCGCGGCAGCTGCTGTAGGCGGCGATATCGGACTCGGTGCCGTTACCAAGAGGGCACTTGGCAACACACTCAACAGTCTCGTTGGCGTCCTCGTCGTTGGGGTTGGGGACCTGGAGATTGAACATATGTTAGCCTACGCTGTTGCTTAGGCTGCACTCCCACGAAACTGGGAATGGAAGGGTTTATCGTTGAATCGGTCAAACCAGCATGGTCTGAGCAGGAGAGGCACGTACAGGGACACACTTGGCACGGCAAGCAGTGTCGGCAGGGTCGCAGGCCTTCAAGCACTTGACGACCTCGTCATCGATGGCAGCCGTGGACTCGGGAGCAGAGGTGGCAACCGAGGTGGCTTCCTGGGTGGTTTCGTGGGCCGAGGCAGCGACGGCGAGAGCGCCAGCAAGGAGGAAGTTGGTGAAACGCATTGTGAGGTTGTTTGGGGGTTGTTGTATTAAAAGATTAAACAGAGTACGGGTATAACGGTTAAGCGGTCGAATAGAGCACTTGAGAGAAGAATGAAGCGTAGCGAGAGACTGGTGAGGACCGGGAGAGGATCTGGTATCAAACGAATGAATTGGGGACCTGGGACAAGCAGAGACTAAATAAATACGAGAAGAGAGAGGAAGAGGAAAGAAAGAGGGAAAACGGACAAGGGCCTTTAAAGACAAGGGGAACGACGGGTACTACAGAGCATCGAGCTGTGGGGACCGGGGCGGCAAGAGCAACCCAACTTGCCTGGTGAGAAGTTTACTTTAGTTTATTTCGCGAAGGCAACGCGCGACAGGGGGGGGCGTGGAAGGGGTGTGGCCTTTGTGTGTACGGAGTACTCCATATGTGATGCAGCTACCACCGCTAGCTCCAGGTACTAGGTACATGTACAAGCAAATACTGTACAGCTGTCAAAGGGCAAAAGTGGTCCTGTAATCTTCTTAGTACTCCGTACTTGCTTTTTCCTTGACTTGCTGAACCACTGTAATTCAAATTCGAGATTATTGCAACAAAGGTAAACATGTCACTGGTTCTTAGTAAACTAGTAGAAAAAGTACCCCCGTGGGCCCTGTAGAGACTTGCCAGACAATTGCTCCCAGGCAAGAGATTTTGGTGTACAAGTAGTTTAAATACGGAGTACAGGGTACGGAGTACTCCCATCCGCTGGTCCTTTCATTTTCATACAGCATGTACAAGTAATAGTCTAGTTTATGTACGGAGTACAAATATCAAGACCTGCTAGTTTACTATGCGACCCTTTTGTGGCAACAACAACGGGTAAGAGTACGGAGTATTATGTCTTGCTTGGGAAAAAGAAAAGAAAAAAGAGGCTTGCCTGGGCTTTTTTTGTTCTTCCTCTCGCATAAGGGCTGTGGCGCTATCCGTTTGGCTACTCTTTGACATGTTCTCCTCCCGCCATAGCAACGGGAACCAAACACATCTGCACCAATGATTGATAGCCTAGTCGCCCAGTAATGATACTCAGTACAGCTGGCGCAGGGGCCCACTGAAACAATGCCCAGAGCACAGGGAGCACAAGCGAGTTGATGTACTCAAAATTTTGGCGTGGGGAAAAAAAGCTGGTATTCCTGAAAAGATCACACATACCATCGTGTTCATCAATTACTCCGTAGCAGCTGCATACAAGTAAACCACATACTTCTAGGTGGTGTAGTAGCAGTTGGTTGAGCAAGAGATGGGGGTGGTTCATCGAAGGAAGTGGTGCTCCGTAGTAGTCTCCATCTTGGTTCGCCAGCGGCATGGCTTGTTGTCCGTGTCCACCAAACACCTCGTATTTTTGTCGCATCTACCCGACACAAGTGGCTGAAAATGCTTCTAGGCTAATGGTGCGTGGCATACTCCGTACTCCCTCCATATATACGAAGAAAGCCCTCGACAAATGGCTGCCCAAGAACTGATTCACCCTTACCAGCAGAGCCTGTGCAAATGCTCTTACATGCTCTTTTGCAGATTCTTGGCGTGTCATTGTCCACCACTTGAACGATACCGAGTACGCAGAGAGGGGTCATGGGTGCTGGTGCCCAGTTTGTCGTGAGCTCCTACTCCGTAGTCGTACTCGGGATGGAGCGCACGGAGTATGACATCAGTTTAAGCGGGATGGATTTTGCCTCTCAGCTTTTTTTGCGTGCCTGTTATTATCCGCACAGATCATAGATCACACCGCTTAAGAACCTGGCTGGCCACAATTTATGAATCCCAATCTTAAAACCGACCTAGGGTGGGCCGACAAAGGTAATTGGGTTGGTCGGGATAGCAAATGAGGCATCCAAGGGATGGACAATTTTTGAGGGGAGCGTTTGGAGCTTTCAGTTGAATGGAAAACACACAAGCTATACGAAGACTATATATACGAAAGACTAGATTGTGCATGTTTATTTGTTGCGACTTCTTCAAAGCTCTGTGTACTACTGCGGTGCATGACAGTAGCACACAGGAAACAGTGGCGAAAAAAAAAACAAGACTTTAGTCTATCGCAATACGAAGATTTATTTTTGGGACTGGACATTGCCTGGAGTGAATACTACTCCGTAGGGTGGCCCTGATTGAAAATGCCAACGAGACCCCATCCGACCAATGAATGGAGGATAAATTCCGATTCTTCACCTGAACAAGTGATCTGGACAGTGCAAAAGCCCTCTTCACTCAAGAGAAATAGCCTCCCAGAACTAGGGAGTGGTTTAGTAGTTTAGTACTCCGTACGTACTATTACTACCACAATACGGAGTAAACTAAACTAGTTTAGTACAAGTATTACAACTAGTACAGGGGGGCCATCAGTGTGCCAGCCCAAGTTAATGAAGAAAGCCCTGGTCGACCGGCGATCTTTTCTTTCAGGGGCTCATCGAGGCAGATTCTGGGGAACCTTAACTGAGAAATGAGATGAGGGATGATGTGTGTGTGGGCCAAAAGGTGGCCACTAAGTCTAATACTCCATAAAAAAAAAAGAGAGAAGAGCTCAGGTGAGAAGACTTGTGCGGTAACAGGGGAGCAATGGGGCCAAGCCCTTGCACACTCAAAGGAGCAGAGAATTACAAGTATCAGAGTCTTGAGTGAAAAGGTTTGGGGATGAGTTCCCTTAAGGATAAAAATGATGGGCATTGATTTGGTCTAAACTACGGAGTATGTGTTATGCAAATTTATGTAGGAGCTGACACACTGGGACTTTTCAAGGTCTGAGACAGAATCTTGGAGTAATTCGCCCAGGAAACGAAAAAAAAAACAACAACAACTAGCTGTGACACAACACAAGCGCCCCTAAACGGGTTAGGTAAACAAAACTCAAGAGCCAGATTCTCATTGGATAGAGGACTAGTAAATGATGAGGAATATCAATGTTGAGTGATCTGATGAACTGTGGTTTTAAGGAATTGATACGTAGACATAGATGTACACGTAGTTTACTTGTACACGTCGTTGTACATAACTTTCATACAAGTACGTGTAGCAAGCCAAAAAGAGAGAATAAAGTCAACATATTGATCAGAACCTGTAATATAACAACCCTTCCCCCCTATCTGGCCAAGGTTCTCAATGCGAAGTAATACACGCACGAATCATGCTCTCCTAATGACAGTCCCGGAGCGGTTTGCGGGAATCCCCACTTGACCGCCGGTGAGTTCTGAATTCAAGCAAGATGTCCACGAGAAGGAAACAATACAGCATTAAGTGCTCGTTTACTTCCGCAGGTTCGTAGGTTCGTAACGGCCCAAAAACTTTTTGGGCCGTAAAAACCCGGTTCGTAGAAAACCTGATTTATCGTTTACTTCAAATGGGCCGTAGGTCCGTAAGAATCTGAAAGATTTATTAAGGCTGCCTCCACCAGGATCAGCTGACACCGCGTAAAGAGCATGCATGCCATTTCAAAATCAATCATCATAATACGTGTATAATTCTTCATCCGGTCGATACTTCTTCTTCTCCCCATCTACTACCTAGGTATACGTACACACTATCACATTCAATCCATCGCAAAATGTCGCGAACAATCGTTAATGCTTCTCCAAGTATTTCGATGCCATTGCCAGATGAGTATGGCAGTTCATCAGTCTCTACTACTCCCCAGGACTCTGCCCCAAATCGATCTGTCAACAACACGGTTCCTTGGAGAAATTGGAACGCATTTGGGTTTGACTTTGAGAAATATGCTCCTGGAGATGATGCTGGAATGTCTTAAGAAGACAGGAGTCTACTATACTGGGTTCAAAGTGTCCCAGTATGGTACATTTGCTCAAGTAATCAGCCAGAAATTCAGATCTCTTGGGGGCGATCCGAAATTCAATCTGAGGAGAGAAGTAGTCAAATCTAAGTGCAACTTTGTACGTATCATACCTATTCATCAAAGGAAACAGTCTTGCTAACTTGTGTCCTTTTGTAATAATAAGTTGAAGGAACGGTATAGAAATTTCAGCCAGCTTGTACATCGGTCTGGGTTAGCATAGAATTATGACAAGGACACTGACACTGCAAGAATCAATGCTTCTCAAGAGCAGTGGAATGAAATCCTTAGCTCTGATAGTGGGAAGCGGAGGTTTGGTTATTTCAGGAAAAATGTGGTGCAGAGCTGGTCATTAATGCAAAATGTATTTGTTAGCCGTTCTGCCACTGGCGAGTATGCTATGTCGGTGAACCATCTTCGCAACACCAAAGATGGATCCTGGATAGCTAACGACAGTGATGGAAACGATGCCGGCGGAGACAACATTTCTGCTTGGTCTGACAGTGATAAGGACGAGAACGGCCGTCGAAGGAGCGGTCAGAGAGTAGGAGAGTCCGTCGGCAAGAACAAAAAGCGAAGGAGTGAGCTTTAAACGACTCCGAAAACTCTGACGACCCCGAGGATACGGAAGCGCTGAACTCACCAGCCTTGAGGCAGCGCGACAATCATAAACGGAGACATAAGAGGAGCAAGGGGAGGATGAGGGCTGATTCAGAGGACCGAGAAGCCAGGCCGATGTGGCCTGGCAATGCCGCTGCTATGAATCAAGTAATTGCTGGCATGAGTCGTCGGCAGTTTGCAAGGTCGACAGAGGCCAGAATTGGACAGATAGAAAGCAGCGAGCGCCGTTTCGAGCGCCATTTAGCGAACCTGACATTTCACTTGTACGAACCAACATTACGGACCCTTTTTTTTGGTCCGTAAAGTTGATTTTTTTTTGTGTGTACGAACCAATTGGGTTGTAACAACCCGGGTTGTCACGACCCACTGAAGTAAACGGCCGCCCCTTACTCCGTACTGTGTTTCCCATAATACTAGTATCGGAGTACCGAGTAATATGTGTTTTACGTAAAGTGTAAATACTTTTGGTCTTTACACCAGCCTCAAACGATCACGCAATCGGCCTACTATGGAGTACTCCGTAGTAACGTGTTACTGTGGCTAGTGCAGGTCACCTCATGTCAGTCCAATGTGCTCTCGGGCGAGTGGATGGGATAAATTCTTTTGCATGTAATCGGAATATATCTACAGTTATGATGCTAGATTTGTTTAAAAACTCTTACTCCGTACACACTGTTATTCCATTGAGCCATAATTGATCGGTTCAAGCATGTCAATTCAAGTCTGGTTTCGATGGCGGTGTACACGTAAAACCTTACGCCACAACATGGATGGACCTCGGAACAAACATCGGCTAATCCTCTCCCTCACTTGAAGGACAAAAAAGATGAAGAGTTGGAATATGCAATGGACCAGTCAATTATATATCGATTGAAGAACAGAAAGTCTACATAAACTTTATGGCTTCGGGGTGTGTAATGAGAAAATAACAACCAGTGAAGCGCCGTCTGTGTTGGGGAGGTTGTCCCCTTTAGCGATAATTCCCTAGAACCTCGGATGCTGCTAGTCTCCTACCGATAAAAAAAATTGTTCCTCCTGAAAAACCACTCTCCAGCAGACAAACACCACTAAAATATCGGCGATCGAAGAATTACCGAGCCCAAAGACACCCAGCCCCTTGCCCGTCATTCGTTATAAGTATACTACTCCGTAGTCGTTTCTTACATCCCTCCCCCCTTTCATCCGTAGCCTGTCCCCCCATTCCCTCCATGCTGTCAACCCGAGCCTTCAAGTCGAAGCACACGTCGTTGCTCAGCATCAGCCGCTCCCCATCTTCCACGCCAACCTGGTCAACAGTCTCGCTCAAGCAACAGCGGCAGCAGAGACATCTCTCCGGTGTACGGGGAGTTGGTACGCTAGACCAACCCTCTTACTGTCCCAGGCTTGCAGCGAGTCGTCGCGTGCCAGCCAATCAGGCCATTGCAAGGTTCCTTATGCCCTTTTCCCCCAACACCCTCCGAACGTCAGCAACCCTGGCGGGCCGCACCAGTCCTCAGCCACTTGGTCGGGCTGCAGCCACGACGACCAGTACCCCGCCCCCTCCATCTATTTCACCATCTACTGCTGGCCCCAACACCGCCTTCGTCGACCGTAAAAACACCTCATATCGGCGTACGGCTCTCATTGCCTCTCACTTTTCCACATCATCAGCTTCTTCTTCCTCGCACAACTCTTCATCCCCTCCGCCTTCCAACATGGCCTCTCCCTACTCCCTCCGCAAGGTCGGTGCTCCCAACACCCTGGAGCACCGCGTCTACATCGAGAAGGACGGTGTACCCGTCTCGCCCTTCCACGATATCCCCCTTTACGCCAATGCTGAGCAGACCATCCTCAACATGGTCGTTGAGATCCCCCGCTGGACCAATGCTAAGCTTGAGGTTAGTCTTATTTTTTTTCACATCACTTCTCTCACTTTTTTTGTTCCTAGTAATCTGGGAACCATTTTCCTCAAAAGTTTTACTCCTTCGGCGCCAAAATTCCTTCAATTGCCCCACTACCCCGCCAGAATAGCGATGAGGACATTTTTGTCTTGGAAGCGTTGTTGCGCCTGGTATTGTTCGAGTCACAAAAATGTGAAGCGGTTTCTGACACTTCCGTTTAGATCTCCAAGGAGGAGCTTCTCAACCCCATCAAGCAGGACATCAAGAAGGGCAAGCTCCGATATGTCCGCAACTGCTTCCCCCACAAGGGCTACCTCTGGAACTACGGTGCCTTCCCTCAGACCTGGGAGGACCCCAACGTCATCCACCCCGAGACCAAGGCCAAGGGTGACAACGACCCACTTGACGTTTGCGAGATTGGTGAGCTTGTCGGCTACGTCGGCCAGGTTAAGCAGGTCAAGGTCCTCGGTGTCATGGCTCTTCTTGACGAGGAGGAGACTGACTGGAAGGTCATCGTGATTGACGTCAACGACCCCCTTGCCCCCAAGCTTAACGATGTCGAGGACGTTGAGAGGCACCTTCCTGGCCTTCTCCGTGCTACCAATGAGTGGTTCCGTATCTACAAGATTCCCGATGGAAAGCCCGAGAACCAGTTCGCTTTCACCGGCGAGTGCAAGAACAAGACGTAAGCGTCTTTGACCCCCCTTTAAATCTTCGAAATGAAACTCTGTATCTAACCTGGATCCTCTCTTAGTTACGCTATGGACGTTGTCCGCGAGTGCGCCGAGGCTTGGGAGCGCCTCATCACTGGCAAGACCCCCGCCGGCGGTGTTTCGACGTAAGATTGGCCTTTTTTATATACCCCTTCCACCCTTTTTCGGCTTGGCCCTGGAATTATTACTGACAAATCAACCATAGCTCCAACTTGACCGTCGAGCACTCCCCCAGCCGCATCACCCCCCAGCAGCTCCCCCAGCTTCCTGCCCACCAGGAGCTTCCCGCCGAGAAGATCGACAGCTCGATAGACAAGTGGTTCTTCATCAGCGGCGCGTCTGCTTAAACCGTTTCTTGCCCGTAACTGTTAATATGGGACTCTGGCTAGACAGTGAAACTTGGACGCCGAGTGGGTTTGTAAAAGGGGGAAAAAAAGTCTTGTTATGTGCTGATATCTTGGGCACTTCTTTGGTCGAGGTTAAAGAATACTACGCCATATAGATTGGCCAGCACAAGGCTCAACCTATCGCTACGTATATATACCATTAATTTAAGCAGTTGGAGATAATGGTATCGCTTGCACAGTGAAAAATAGCTTGGTAAATTATTATCATACAAGGAAGATTTCGAATCTGACATGGCTATCTCAGCCTGTGTGATTGTAAAGCTCCGCAGTGTCTTGTTTCGTGTCTTTTTAAACTTTTTTTTTTCAGAATAACCCAATCAAAGAAACCAGACCAAACGCCTCTCTATGCACATAATACACAATGACCACAATTGTATCCGTAACAGGTTTGAAAGTGACGATTTTGTAGGCCATCAGTCGGCGAGATCAGCTTGCTTCTGTAGGGCTCGGGAGTGACGGTCGACTTCTTCGGTTATGCCCTTGATGCCCATTCGTTCGCAATCTAATTCCATTTCCTTTCCATCCTCTGTTTTCCAACTCATTAGTACGATACATAAAAGAACCAAATACGCGAGCTCGGATCTCCAGCATCGGAGGGGCCAAGCGCAAGCAATGGGGTAAGGCAGATTTGACATACTGAATTTCACAAAAAGGTAGCTGGGATCTTTCGAGGCGCGAGGCAGGACGGTCGTGCTGATTATAAGGCCATTTTGGCGGGCGTTGGGCGGGAGGAGGGAGAGGAATAGACGGGCGGATCGCGATTGAGCTGCGAAGGGGTTGAAGCGGGCCGTCACTTGGGTCATGAATTTTGTGATCATTTTGGGCGATCAATTGGGCGGGCAGCCTCGACTCTTGTTGATGGGAGAGTGAAGAGTTTGTGGTTTGGCCGTGTAGTTGAGAGCGTTGAGCTATTTGGCAGTACTCCGTATTAATTTTTTCCTTCTTGCCTCGGACACCATTGAAAAATCCGGGGTGGAGTTTTTTAAGCTGTGAGGTTGGTTGGTCGGTTCACGGTACGTGGTACTAGTATGGAGTACTCCGTACCTTGCACACGTTAAATGTGTGAAAAGGTACGTACTAGATGATGCTACTACAAGTACTCCGTATGTACTCCGTATTTACTCCATATTTTTACCACCTAGCAAACTGGACAGCTTTCCGAACCTGGCCATTCTCGACAACCTCGAACCAATACACACCCGCGACATAATGGCACTAGAAGCGATACAAGAACGTTTAGCTGCACTGCAGGCAGCTCAATCTGAACTCAAAGAAAAAATAGAAAAGCTGGCCGCAGCCGAACCCGACGAGGACAATGAGGACGAAGCTACGGAGGCGGGGGAGGTGCGGCAGGATATAAAGGACACACAAGAGGATGCTGAGCTTCTGCGGGTGGACATTTCGTTCCTGCCTCCGTGTAGGCCTGGGGGTGAAGAAGCGCATGTGCGGGAGATGCTGGAACAGGCTGTGACAAAGTTGCAGCAAGATTTAAAACAGTAAGGAGAGGACCTGACCAAGCGCTTAGATTTCGTCAAGAGCACTGTTGCTGACTATGGACTTTTTTTTCCCGCAACTATAAAGGTGTGAAAAGGATTATCGAAAAGCCATGCTGTTAACGAAACGAAATGTCGACATGGCCCGCCGACGGGAACACCGTCGTTTCATCGAATACTACGCCCAGGTACGCTCTCAACCGACGACTCCGGCATCAATGACGGACAGCGCAACGCTGGCTCCACCCCCACCTAAAAGGACGTTTGGGAAAAGAAACCAAGCGTCGGCATTGTCGGACCAGGACCGACGTCTAGTCGATGCCAGTTCGACAGTAACAGACCGGTTCCGCAAGATGCTACAAGAGGGCTTTGAAAATATCAACAAGGGTGAAGAAACACGGAAACTCTTCAACGAAAGTCGGGCACGCCTAGAGGAGGCGAATGAATCATACACAACCTTGCCTGATAGACTGCGGCAGTCTCGAGGTCTTGTGCAGGCACTTATGCGAAACGACAAGAGCGACGAGTGGTACCTCCGTATGGCCATGTATGTGGAAATTGTGACCTTGGCATGGCTCATATTCCGGCGGTGGTTGTGGTCACCTTTCTGGTTTCTCGTCTGGTGGCCGATCCGCTTGCTCTTCGGAACGACGATTCGCGTAGGCAGCGCTTTGTTACCTGGTGACGGCGGGCAGGGAGCGGTGGTGCCTCCTATCTCGGGAGAAACGCCGGCATCGGTACGTGGACTGCCCGATGACACGGTGCCGAGTATTGAGGTCAAGGCTCCGAAGGGAACCGAAGAAGAAGAAGAAGAAGAAGAACAGGCTCTGCCTAGCGGGTTGGAGGAGGATGAATCTATGATCGGCAAGGTGGGCAAGATTATTGATGGACATACGGAGAGGATGGGAGAGGAACGCAAGGCAAAGGTTAGAGAGGAGCAAGCTGGTGAACAAGTGTCGGCTGAGGAGAAGGATGAATTATAACGAGAGCAATGATTTGACGAGATATACCTTTTTCTGCTTTCAGCCTCGGCTTGCGCAATCACATCACATATATACTTTTTTTTTCACTATACTATATATATACTGCATACACTGATAGACCTGACTTTAGTTCGAGCTATACGGAGTAGATAAGAGTGTGCGATTCGAAATTGCATGTTGGTTGTGGGACGGTTCTGAGAAACGGCCGTGAAAGACGGCCACTGGGATTGCAGGTCAGCAAAGCGTGCCAACGTAACCAAATGGTCCACTAATTTTTCTTTACTTGTACTTTAGGCTTGAAGCTTGCATTGGGCCAATTGCAATTGAAATGGCATCATCGCGGGGGTGCAGCTTGGGAGAAACCAGGGATTTCTGATGGGATAGTTTTTCATTTCTCTTCGACGCACAATTCGAAACCATCGCTTCAAAGCCTTTTGATACGGGCAGCTGAATACTACTGTCCTCTTTTTTTTAAAGCTGGCTTTTTGCTCCTTGACTCGAACACACAAAACAGCCTCCTCAGCTCCTCGACTTTTTATAACCCCACCACCCCGCACCGAACGACAACTTTCTCTTCCTCGCAACGCCGTCAAGAGAAAACTTACGACAAACTTGCTCTTTGTACGTTGTTGGCAATGTCGCTTGCACAGAACCAACCGCAGGAGGGGAACCACCAACTCGTCCAATCTGACGACCCCAATCACCCGGCGAACCTGATTCCCTCGCTTTGCGCCAAGTTTTGGACTCTAGGATGGGTTACCGGCACTGGTGGAGGATGTTCCATTCGCGATGAGTAGGTTTTTTTCTTGTTTTATTTCTCAGATGCCCCCTCTCCTCCCCCCTTCAATCTTTCTTGTTAAGAGACTTGAAGCTAACCCTTACTAGCGACCTAGTCTACATCGCCCCCTCAGGCGTCCAAAAAGAACTCATGAAACCCTCAGACCTCTACGTCCTTTCCCTCCAAGCCCAACTCCCACCGCCAAACCCAAGAACTTACCTCCGAAGCCCGCCCCTAGGCCGACCCTCGCAATGCACGCCGCTCTTCCTCGCTGCGTTTACGAAGCGCCGCGCAGGATGCTGTATCCATACGCACTCGCAATGGGCGGTCCTCGTGACGTTGATTCTCGAGACGCGGCGGACGCCCTCGACGGGTGTATTTGAAATCAACAATATTGAGCAGATCAAGGGATTCGGAAAGGGGTTTGAAAAGAGTGGGAACTTGGGCTACCATGATACTTTGCGGATCCCGATTATCGAGAATACGGCGCACGAGGAGGATCTTACTGAGTTTTTGGAGGACGCTATGGAGAAGTATCCCGATACCTATGCGGTTTTGGTTAGGAGGCATGGTGTTTATGTTTGGGGGGATAATGTGCACAAGGCGAAGACGCAGTGCGAAAGGTATGGGAAGATTCCTCCCCTGTCACAACGTTGGAACTAACGAATGTATATTTTTTTTTTCCCGTGTGTAGTCTGGATTATCTCTTCCAGCTTGCTGTTGAGATGGAGAAGCTTGGTTTGCCCTGGATCAGCGAGGTGCCTCTTGTCAAGACGAGAGATGGCCGCGAAGTATAACTGGTACCGGTCCAAATTTCAGCAAAAGTTCATCATTCGTAGCCATATACCTCTGTTTCAAGCTTCTATCCCCCCGTCAGCATTCAACAACGAAGCCAATGACACCAGATTTATGTCCCTTGCAAGAATGTTTCTCCTCACCCAACAACCCCCCCCCCCCCCCCAAAAAAAAAAAAAAAACTCTGGCAAGCTCATGTTCAAAAAGCTAGTTTACGCTCAGACGTGAGAAGATCAGCGAGCAAGCATGTAAGACAAGCAAGTAAGCACTTCGATCTGCAGTATCCCAAGGCTCTGACGACTCTTACCGCCCATCATTTGTACTATTTTTGAGAACATTTCCCCCCATTGAATTGTTGAAGGATCGTCTGCAGAATCCCGCGCTTTCTTCCAAGGCGTCGTGCACGGGCTGGAAGATGGGGATCCCCTCATTCTTTTCCCGGGGAGCTGCATGTAGAGTCGGGACTTTTATGTGTATGTCATCGGCTCTGCCCCTCTGGCCAGCGGGACTTGCATTTACAAAGTGTTCTGACGCTGGACTCGGCCGGCGGGCCCAAGTATAAACTCCCAACGTTAAGTTAACGATAATGACGAAGGTGTGAAAGTCGCCAAGCGTGAAGACGGGAAAAAAAGAAAGGAAAAAAAAAGAGGAAAATCAAACGTGATTAAAGGACAAAAATTTTCCCGTGCGGGGAATCGAACCCCGGCCCTGACGGTTCTGCCATGAGAGCGTCATATCCTAGCCACTAGACCACACGGGATTGGCTGGTTTGTTGTGTTCTCCTGTCGTTCTTTGCACATTATCAAGGTGCCGATAACAACTGGCTGAGCACACGAATAAGTTGGGAACGGGCCTGGACTCGGAAAATGTTGTTTACCACGGTTTCACGGTTTCACGATTCACTTGTAAACTAATTCGACAGTTCCTCTTGACAAAGACGCCTCGAAATGTGAACCCCGACTAAAAAGATGCAGAGAGACAGAGACATGTCAAAATCTACGGCCCCACTTCGTTCCTGGATTCGAGCCTGGCTCCGGCTACCCAGGCCTCACTTGTGAACAATGAGAGCTTTCGAGAAACGAAAAATCAAAATTTGCCGAAAGCCCAAGAAGGGAGCTAACGCAAGGGGTAACGGTTCCTTGCGCCAATCTGTCCAAACCACAGACGAGGGGCCCTGTTTCTCCCAAATCAATTATGTACAAGGACGAAAGCGCATCGAGTACGGAGTAATAGTGGGGGTGGGCCTTTGGGAATTTTTATCGAGGGGGTTGGTGTGACGGTCCTCTAGTATAATTACGGAGTATTACGGAGTACAGAATTTATCGGGGGGGTTGGGGCGGCGTGGAGGGCGCAAAAGACCCTGTAAGTGGCCCAATTCATCCCCTAAACCCTCCCCTTCGCCAGTGAGGATACGAGCTCCACTCCACCCAACTCCACCAACTTCAGACTTCAGAGCTGCCCAGCCAGCCCGTTTTCCTTTCCACCACCCGCATCTAATGCTATATCTGCAGGCTGGAATCTCTCGCATTCCCGCTTTCTGCTTTCTTGAAACTTTGTCTCTTACAATCCTGTTTTTTTTTTTCCAAACCAAGAAATTCCCTAAAATCGAGTTCATTGATTCTCGTCACGCTGAATCTGGGATTTGATACCGAAAACGGGCGAATACAGCCTTATTCTCTCTCCATCTTACACGTCATACGTCCTACGCCCACTAAACCCCCCCCACTGGACGTCCCTCGTCCTACCCGAACGACCAAAAAGCTCGTCTCACAAGAATCCTTTTTTTTTCTAATCCTCGGCCGACTTCCCGTCCTCGGGTCTAGTGTTCCCAAGGAACGAGATACACTAGTTTCTCGTCCTGGCGTGGTCCCTTGATCAACAAGAAATTCGCCAAACATAGTCCAAGACACCCAACGGAAACATCCAAGAGGGAAAGATAGCTACCCCGCCGCAAATACTGTAGCTTCTGTCAAACTTTTCTCCGGCTTTCCACCAGCCCTTTGGATTTTCCTTTGGATTTTCCTTTGGAAATTCGCGACGATCTGAAACCGGGTCGTTTGCGGCTTCTAGAATCAATCATATTATTGAACGTTTTAGCCCATTTTTGCCAAACCCTTCCTAGGCGTCCCGTTCGTCTCACCGCCGCACACCAAGACACAAAACTGCTCGTCGCAGAACTGGTGTGGGGGTTGGTTCCTCGCTAGCGAACGGGCCTACCCGCCCATCCATATATACTCGACTTTCTTTACTCGCGCGCGCACTTGTTCATAACGACCATGTTGCTGCCCAGGAAATTCTCGTCCTCGCCAATCTTTCTCCTCTCCGCCGCTGCCCTCCTCACACGACTCATTTCTCCCGTCTCCGCCTCTCCGTTCCCGCGAGATGACCTCCACGATAAAGGCTACTCGTATCTTATGATACGGCAGTGCGACCACTACTGCGGAGTTGATAACCAATTCTGTTGCCAAGCTGGAGAGCAGTGCTATACAGTCAACAACATTGCTTCGTGCGGCGCTGGAGGAGGCCAGGGCGGAGTCTTCACTACCACCTGGACCGAAACCAACACATACACGAGCACCGTCACCAGAGACCAACCCGCAATCACCAATGCTCCAGACACCGACTGTGTTCCCAAGAACCCCGGTGAGACTGCCTGCGGACCCATTTGCTGTGCCGACTTCCAAAGGTGCTCCAACGGTGTGTGTGTTCTAAGGGATGGCTGGGGCGGTGGCGGCGGTCCCGTTGAGTCTACCGTCACGTACGTCTTTACCAACACCAACGGCCAGGTGACGACGCAGTATTCTGCCGCATTTAGAATCACCGGTACCAGCACCGTCACCGCCGGTCCTGGAGCTACGGGGACCTTCCTCCCCGGCACAGACGATGGCGAAGAGGGCGGCGGCGGCGGCCTTAGTGGTGGTGCCATTGCCGGAATCGTAATTGGCGTCATCGCCGGTCTCATGCTCCTCTCACTTCTCTGCTTCTGCTGCATCGTGCGTGGCATCTGGGCCGCCTGTTTCGGCCGCAAAAAGAAGGACCGCCGCCACAGCACCGAGCGTGTCGACGTCTACGAGGAATATTCTCGCCGTGGAAGCCGCGCGCCGACACATTCGAGACGTGACAACCACTCGTCATGGTACGGGTCCGCAGCAGCTACCGAGAAGAAGAAATCAAGCGGTTCTAAGTGGTTGGGCATCGGCGCTGGTGCAGCTACGCTACTTGCGCTCTTGAACCTCAATAAGAAGAAGAAGGCCGCGAGGAAGCCGAGAACCGCTACCACGGAGTCGTATTACAGCTACAGCGACACCAGTCCAAGTTCGTACACCCCAGATTCTTTACCTATAAAGAAACATGTAAAAACTAACAATTGTTGAATCAATCAATAGGCAGCTCAAGTTCTGGACATCACACACGGCACACGCGCCAACCGTCTCGATACAGTGACTCACGGCATGCTCCGTCTCGCTACGAGGGTTCTCGCCATGAGCGCGAAACACGTGCAAGTGGTCCTTCATCCCACCGGCGATAAGATCACTCCCAACCTCTTTTTTTCTTCTCACTCCCCAAGTAAAGATATTCTCCTCTTTCGACCATCTTTTTCTCGCCATGTACATACCCTCTACTCCATACCCTTCTCCCTTTTGACCTCCCAATCCCCAGGTCCTCGGGTCTGAGGACACCTATTAGCATTTTCTGCATTAATGGCGTTTTGATATGGAGGGCTTTGTTTTTACCCTGCCATGTAATTTCCACGTTGGATTTGTTTATTGTTTTTTATTTCATTTGTTTTTTTCGTTTTTCCCTTCATGATAGTATGATGCCGATATGGGCTTGGTGGGCTATGATATATATGTCCTTGCGACCAGCGATGAAAATATAATGAAAGATAATTTTCTATCTGTTACTACACAGACTTATCTTTAGTCTCGTCTTTATATTTCCTTCCGTGTCTTCGTCCGTAGACAACTAACAGGGGAAGATTGGAAGATTGTGCAAGACAACATAGATCTGAGTATAGCTAAGCAAATCGTCACAAAACACTTTTTCTTCTTCTCTTTTTCTTGTTAAACACGGTACTTTTCATAACAGTGATAAATTCAATCATTACAACCCGCCGTAGAAGAAAAAAAACGCAAGTCGATGCCAGAAGACTCTTTTAGTTTTATTCCTCTTCCTAAATGACGGCTTGTTTTTTGTTGTTCCCGGCTGTAGCCCCGGCGCTACGTAGACATGCAATAATGAACCCTCTTCACTCCGGACAAAAAGACCCTCGAAACGCAAAGAAACCCATGGTCCCATGGAGCCCTCTATTCCTCGTCGGCAACAATGTTGCCCTTCTCCGATACGTACATACCGTCCAAGAACTGTGGCCGAGTTAGTCATTGGGTGCAACCGTGAGAGAAGAAAGCAATTGGAATATTTGCGAATTTTCGGGGGCCTTGTACGGATGTGTCTTACCTTTCGGATATCCTTCTCGCGGACCTTGCAGCTTTGCTGGATATCGGCTGCACTTTGGGAGACGTCCTCAAGAGAGTTACCGGTGAGGATAAGCTCATCCTTCTGGGCGCTGGAGATCTCGACGGTGACACCAGATCGCATAACCACACGCCGTGTGAGCTTCTGGCCGATGAAGTTTCTAATCGACAGGGGGGGAAAATATCAGTAACCGTGGTCATAATGCAAGTAAAATTTTGGTACAGTCGTCCAAGATTATCGCAGATGCAAGTTACTCGGTTGGAGGGGAGGTTTTCATGTTCTGTGGGCATTTTTTGGTGTTTCGTACCGGATCTCAACGACGGTTTGTTGGGTATCCTTGTCTTGCTCAAGGTTGACGTTGATGGGGAAATGGGCATAGACGTAGCGCATCTTGTACTTGTAGCCCTTAGTGACACCGGTTACCAGGTTCTGGATGATGGTCTTGACGGTTCGGAGAGCGGCAACATTCTTGCGAGTGCCGTGGTGGATGACGATCGAGAGTGTTTTGGGGGCAGGCTTGGTGAAGCTGACAGCAATGTGACCCAAGTCCTTTTGGAGTTTTCCTGTACAAATCCCGTTAGTCCCCAGGAATTACCCATAGTCCCTCGCCTTCCAGTTTGCTCGCTCGTGTATGCTTCTTCAATCGCTCGTGTGTGCTTCGCTTTCTGGGGCGGGTTGAGTTTTCGAAAATTCGACGTACCTCGGGGACCCTCGACGGTGACGAGTCGGGACTTAATCGACACCTTGACTATAAAGAGAATATTTGGTCAGATCGGCTTGCTTTGCATGTCGTATCCGTGGTTTCTTTTCCGCATATCGTGGCTTTCCTCGAATATCACTTTTGCGGCTGCAATATCAAAATCCTCGTCACACGGCGCAGAAACCACATTGGACCGAATTGTCGAAATGATCAAAACTTACCACCCTCAGGGATCTGGAGGAGCTCTTCGGAATGGAGGTACTTCATCCTGGCGGTTGTCGTGGGTTATGGGTAGTGAAGAGGTTCGTGTCAAGTAATCTTCAACTTCCGAGATTGAGCACAAAAAATTACTGTGGAAAAGAATCTAGGGCTGTGTGCGTAGGTGGGGGGTTTGCAAAATCCCGGTTCTGCCCTAGATTAGCCGGTAGTCTTAGAGTGTTTTGTGACAATTGGGATTTTAATACTACGGTGTACGGAGTACAAAGTATTAGAGAGGCTGGCTTACACAAATTTCGACAAATTATTTTGTGGGCCTGGAAAAACTTCGGTAATACCATGACCACCAAAAATGGCGGCTTCGCTTGTTGGCTAATAGTCGGTCCAGACTTGACCTTTACAGTGAGTGAATGAGGCAAGATGTGAAATCACGACGTAACCAAACGACCAATTTTCAAGATGCCTATATCTTATTTATTTGTTTCTAAAAAGCAATAATGTTGATTGGAGGTCGTCCCTGTCCTACAGTCCTGTCACCTGTATCCTCCTCGGGACAATCAGTGCTGGGCCATTCCGTTTGCATCATTCCCTGTCAGGCTTCTTGCCTTTTTTGTCCCTTTTGTCGTCATCGTTCTCAGACTCGTTCTCGGCGTACTTCTGTAGTCGAAGCCATGGCGTCGCTTCGTTGTTCTCTTTCTCTATCTTGGCGAGCAAGGCGGCCAACTCCTTGGTTCTCCGGCTATCTTTGGCCTTTTCGGCTTCCTTTTTGCGGATTTCGACGAGCTTTTGGGCCAAATCCCCAAACATTGGTCGGCTTTTAGGAGCTTCGCCATGCGGAACCAACATTCTGCGTGGTGTATCGGCTTGTTTGGAGGAGCTTGCTTCTGTGCTCTGGCTTGCCGCCGTTGGAGGGGGCACAGGTGATTGCGAATCCGTCTGCTGGCAGTTGGGTTCGACCCAGTCTTTGCATGACTTGCAGTTACGGATGCATGAATCGCATACCTCGCCTGTTAGCATGTAGGTAGTGATCTTGATTTTCGCGCAATCAGGCCGACTGTAGGCGTTGAGGACTCTTTCGGGCTTGCCATTGGCGAACCAGGAATCGCAATATAGCCAGGATGAAGCATCGAACTCTAGACGTCTCAAGTGTCCCAGCTTAGGATCGCGGCTTGCAAGAGGGTCTCTTATTTTAGATGGGCATGCTGCTCGGGCGCAAGGGCACATGTGAGCCCATTGCTTGGCGAAGCACATGATGTAAGATCTGTCACTCTCACGTGTAATTTGTAGTGATTTCTCGGTCGTTGTCGGTTTTCGGAACCCCTTGGTGATGGTGAGATGTTGAGAAGGCCCAAGTACAATCGGGAACTCCCCTCAATTGGTAAATATATACTCGTCTGTGTTTGTTTTTTGAATAGCAAACAAGGCTGGTCGCTGGGCCGCTTTTTCTGAATATCGTTTGCCACACAATCATGTAACTGATACCGCGATCCCTTATTCAGAGCTGAGCTTGGTACACAGAATCAGGTCGTCGAGACTACCATGGTGACACCATGCAGCAAGCCGTAATTGCGAATGCCTTTGCAAATTTGAGGGCGATCAACTGATTCTCCAGCGAACTGGAGAGAGGCCTGTGAATAGCTAACATTTGGCCAGCGGTACAAGCGAGAGTCTCACAATTACTTATTCCGGCGGTAGCTTTGCGCTTTTTCTGCCCCCCTCTCGTTCTGTTCTTGGCCCTTGTGGTTGTTGAGAAAGCAGTCGTGGAGGAGGAGGGTTGGATAAGGTCATGGTGACACAGGCTGGTTCCAGTCTCCAGTCGTAATGGACCATTCAAAAGGTTCCGGGCAGAATTTTCAAATATAAATGTGGCCGACGACTGCTCATACCACATCCTTCGCGCGTTACTAGCGCTCTCTTGTCCTAGTCGACACATCGTAGCCAGGACTCGGAACCATTCATGCGACTTTGTGATATAGATGCTGTAAAAAGGACACAAGAGCACCGCCGGCCTGGGAAACAGTCGCGATTGCGGATGCTACGGCCATGCTTACACTGTTGCACACCATGCCTACTCCGGCGCTTGCCAGATCATAGGCGTTAGCCCACGGAGATTCACGACGGCGAGCTAATTGGCACTTTCGAAATTCAAGGGCCCTTTTGGCGAGCTCGTCTGCCCGTTCATTGATACCTGATGGCTCTCCACGGGCCGATACCCGGTTCACCTCCGCTCGCATCTCTTCAGACGGGTCCGAATTCATTTTGCTGTCACAGGCGCAGGCGACTGTTGCCAGGTGTAGGTAGGAGTGGATACAATGTGCGATGGCAGGATTGGAAGGGCTTCTGTACCTCTAATATTTCCCCATTCCCCAGTTCAAGTTGGTAGATTAGGGGTAAGAGTCCAAAGGAGGAGGATTCTGTGCTTTTAACCAAAGGATGAGGCGATTATCAGGGCAGTGCATCCAGTGCTTCGGAGACTTTTCGAATGGTGGCTGTTTGAGGCAGTGAACGGTACCGTGTGCATATGACACGGAGGTATTGTGCACTGTGTCTCCATTTTTGTCTCGGTGGTTGAATACGGCCGCCAAGTTTTCCGACTGACAATGTGGAGCTCGGAGGATGTATGTACTACATAGGATGCCCTGAATCAATCGCACCTGGCAGAGATCAAATGACGGATTCTGGGAATCTTTTTTTTGGAATCTACCACTAAAACGCTCTTTCCCTTTCACCTCGTCCATTCAGCCTGTCCACTCCTTCTTTAAGAAGGGCAAATTGAACAGCACTGCATCGTCACTTCCAATTAATAATTTGCTCCAAACGGACACAAAAATGGATGTTTTAAAAAAAGAAAATTAAAAGAACAATGGCGTGGCGACTCCTTGCACTCCGTACGGAGTACATCGCCATCCCAGGATGCCATTCATAGTCCTATGTAAATGTCTGTCCTAACTGGTCCTCTCTACTCCATATTAGCCCACCGAAGCAAGCTTTCCCACCAACAACAGGGAAGCACTTGAGGAAATGGAGCTAACGGAAGCCTAACACTGTGCATGCGAACGATATCATCCCCCATCCCCCCTCGTCCCCATTACGCCGCACTCTTGACGTCTTCATACCTCTTCCCTATTTGACGCATACCTCCAGCCTCAAAAATGATGTCGGTTAAGTGCCCGTCTCTCGCCGACTCGACCTATACAGTATAGCAAGAGTTTTGGCTCTCTCGATACAGTTCGAGCTGCTCCGCGACCTTCACTAATGCTACCGAATCGAACGCCCAGGCATTTTCGATCTCATGCACATACAGCTCCACCATACGGCCTCGCCCTCTCTTCCTGGTCTGCTCAGCGATTCGCTCGAGGGGGGCAGCTTGCCCAGCTCGGACTGGGAAAAAATCCAGCAACAAGACGAGAAAGCAAAAGGACGGATCTCTTCTTTGTCTGCCCTCATTTGAAAGTGGGACTTTATTCCCAGCCATCTCTCGAAGAACACACCATTGCGGGCCAATTGGCTGTCCTCGTCTAGTCCAAATATCATGGCGAGCTCCACTCGACACACAATACCTCAATACTCTCACTTTGTCACTTGCGTTGTTCTGCTCATAGTTGAAGTGTGTTTTTTGGCTTCGCTGGTCCAGCTTGAACTATGTCGAGTTGTGGATAGCAGACGATTAGTGGGCTTCATGGTGGCGGTAGGTCATCCCTGTACTTTATGAGTTTTGCAAAGAGGGCTTTCCGTTTCTACCAGTGTAATTCTCAAATTTCTACTCCGTAAAGATAGCGGTGGCTATTTTTTCAATCAGCCATATGTCAGATTCGGAGGGGAGGGCAAAGGACTAGGAATGACGTTGTACGCTAACATGTCTTAGGCATCCCTGGCCATCATTTACGACTTCACCATTACCTTCCGACTCGTATATGCGAAATACCACCACCACCGCTCGCCAGGACCGGGGATCATCTCCGGCGGAAGTCTGCTTGTAGCCGTCTTTGTTGTCTTGGGTTATGCTATTCTTCTCACTGGTTCTGGCTTGGAAACGATTTCCCTTGCGGATTTGAGCAAGGCGCCAGATGAGTGTGTGCGCACTTGGTCGCTCTGGACATACTATGTCTTCCCGATTATGATGGGGTCCATTCATCTGATAATATGTGTTTGGGCATTCTTTGTCTTTGTAGCCGCGTCTCGGGCGTCTTCGCGTAGTAGGATAAACAGACAAGAAGGTAGAAGGATTGGCCGGGAGATGGCATCAACAACGAATAGTTGAAGCATAGTATTGCGAAATGACAAAAATCCTCTTTCGTCTCCGAGGAAAGTCAGTATCCTATTCTTATAAAACCTCTTTGGTGTCCATGTGAAATTGCATTTGGAAAGTAGGCATTAATGTGAAGCTGGGCTTTTTCAAATGTTGGAAATGGCCCATTACAGTGGCAGCGTCGTGATTCAACACTTCACTCAACAAAGTGCCCATGATACTGAAGGAGAGGGAAATAACAGCATTTTAGTCTGGATGGAAATAAAGGAAATTCCGAGGCTATCATAATACAACCACACTATCCCTCTGTAAATACAAAACTAATAAAACTGGCTAGCTCCCTAGAAAGCCCATCATACCTCCTGTCCATCGAGGACGCTCTTAAAAACTTCAAAATTACCATCATGGTCCGGATCAAAAACGGCGAACCACACATTTTCCCACCATCCGCCAGAAAACTCGTTTTCTTGAAGCACTTCCAACCAGCACTTGGCGACGCCGTACTTGGGGTTGGCGAAGACGCCGCAGCCGAGGGCACCCAGAACCAGAGAGCCAACGCTGTTTTGCGCGGCCATGCGGAGACAAACCCGCATCTTTTGCTTGGTGAGGTCCCGCTCGGTCTGGTTGGCAAACTCCTTATGTCGCACGCTTTGGCCAGTAGGGGTATCTATAATGATATCTTTCTGAGCGGGCCTGTATAGGGCGGCGACACTGAGTACGCTGATGACGGGGAGCGACTTGACATCAACTCCTGGGAGGAGAGGTTGGTGGCCCGACTTCATGTCGGTTCGGATGACGAGGCAATGGCGTGTAAATATGCCTGTGAGTTGGCGGAAGGGGTAGTAGCGCTTATGGAGCGAGAGGGCGAGGGAGCTGCGATAACAGAGAGCTTCTTCCTGGGCGATGGCGCCGTTGAGCCAGCCGCCACCGGGCTTTCTGTGCGACGCCATGTTGAGGATGGCCACCCGCGTACGGGGTGAGTGACGGGCCATCAAGTCTATGGCGGCATTTATGGTGTCGGAGTCGACTACTTTGATGGTTGTGGTGCGACTGGGAGTATACCGGGGGCAACGGTTGGGGTCTAGAGGGGGGATGGTGTCATAGTGGTAGTATTCAGATTTGTATGCATTGATACTAGGGAGCTGCTTCAGGATGCCTGGGAGGACCCTTAGGTTCTCTGCCGCCACCTGCGCACAGTCCATTCTGCGTGTGTGGGCGCGGGAGCGATTGTGCGCTGACATGTCGACAGAAAGCAGGGTGCCTTTGGTAATGGGGGAAGCGAAAGCTAGAATATGAGAGGCTCGCTCTGGTGATGGGAGGAAAGGCGGGCAGTTGATGGATGGTCTAACGAGATAGAGTATAAAGGGTAGGCAACGGCGGATCAAGTATTCGAGGGGTTGGGGAGAAGAGAAGAAACAGAAAGGCTAGTTCAAAGAAATTGTGTCAAATGGCCAAAATATAGATAATTATTCCTTTGTCAACAGGAAATCAATCCGAGTTATATATGGTGGGTTTGGGTTGGTGACGATGATTCGAAGTGGGAAGCTTGAGAGGGGACTGGAATGCGGCTAGGGAAGGTGCCTGGCCATTTCAGGTTAGGTTGGCAGTTTGGGGGGGGGGGGGGGCGTAAAAAGTCCGAATATGGAGAAAATGTATCCGGATCATAGATTGGTACTCCGTAGATGGCATGCGATCGAGTATTCTTGTGACGAGGATTGCCTAGAGATATTGGAAATGGTAATACTTGTACGGAGGAATCGCCTCTCTCGCCGTTCCCGGCCTCTTGTGCTGTCACTGAATCTGGTAGAATCTCCAGGTGTTAGCCACTCACTGTAAGGTTGGAAACAGCTCAGGGCAAACTAGAGACCCGCTAAAATACAGGGGTATCTCTGCCCTACAAGTAATAAACGCCCCAAAAACCCATCTAATTACATGTACATCGCCTACCGGATGACTCAATTGCCGTCCGCTGGTGCGCACCGCACCGCCTCACCGCCCGCACACGATAATCTGCCAGGATAATACCCACCCCGCATAAATAGCCACTTCTAGAATGACGATGGTGGGTGGCGGGGCACGTCAAATCTTATCGATGCATCAAAGGGATAGGGCAAGAAAACAAAAGAAGGGTGAAAAATCGGTTTCTCCGCTCTCTCATCTCGTTTCAGCCATCATTCCAGAGATGGTGCAAACGGCCGTCAACTTTACCATCTCTAAATCTCCGCCACCTTCCGTCCACAGCGTACGCTAGCTACACTCTCTGCCCCGCTGGCTCCTTGGAAGAACCGTCAACGTGCCCTTGCCCTTATGACTAGTGCTACGGCCTTGTTGCATCTTTAGGTATTTTGATGCCGCGCCTGGCTCTGGACGTCCAGGCCCCCTTGCCTCCCGGAAATGCCTCCCCTCTCAGCCCCCGAAGCTCAAGGGTCCCCGGGCTTTACACGCCATTGAATTCCTCACCCCAACAATTCCGCCTCCTCAAGATAGTCCGCTCCGGCCCGGATTCGGTACCACATTTTGAACTGGAAGTCGCTAGTCTGAATAAAGGTCGTGCTACATTTTACGCCCTCTCGTATGTCTGGGGCGACCGTCCCGCAGACACCACTATTACGGTGAACAGCCGCCCAGTGTCCGTGACGACTAACCTCGCCAATGCCCTGGCTCAGATTGCCGATGGCCTACATGCCCCACGCCGTCGGCCCGGCTCTGAGGCCTTAACAAGATGCGAATATATCTGGGTCGATGCCCTTTGCATCAACCAAGATGACACCCGCGAAAGGGAACAGCAAGTGAAGTTAATGCGATACATCTACAAAAAGGCCCGTCGCGTGATTGCCTGGCTGGGGCCTGTAGACCGTGAAGCCGTCTATCTCATCAATTTGATTGCCCAGAAGATTGCCTCTAATCCCGTGGCCACCGATGCCAAATGGCTCACCGACCCCGATCTGCCATTTGCAGGCAGCCAGAACGACCACCGCGCCGACAAGTTTTTCCAAGCTGTATCGCTGATCGATAAAAACCCCTATTGGACGCGAGCGTGGATTGTTCAAGAGTTGGTTCTTGCTCAGAGTGTATGGTTTGTTGCTGGTCGGAGCGTTGTTGACGACGTCGGTGTTAGTCAAGTTGACCGTTGGCTGAAACAGCTCAAGGGAGGCTGGATCGTTCACCCACCCGAGGTCAGTCAGTATGTTTGGGATCGCCTGGCCTCTCGTTCCACATTCTCCCTCTTTTTCAAGTTTTCCCATCTCGTTGCCGCAAAGGAGACAGTTCAAGGCCAAGTCTCGGCAATCGAAACTTTTGGCTTGCTCCCGCCAATTCTTTATCGTTCAACCTTCTCGTCAGATCCGCGCGACAAGATCTATGGCTTCCTTGCCATTTGCGATCATGCCTTGGTGGATAACGGCTTGAAGGCGGATTATTCCAAGACTACACGACAAGTATACGACGCCTTCTTCCGTTTGTGGTTGGCGAAGATGAGATCTCTCGTATTACTGCGATTTAGTGGTGCGGGCTACCGGCCGCTTGCTGATGGTGAATATACAAGCATGACCACAGAAGACTTTCCGTCTTGGCTTCCAGACTGGAGCGCCATCACAGTGTCGCATCTCGACGTGGCCGGCCGGGCTGTATACACAAGGGGTTTCGGGTCATTTCTCGGCAGCATAGGCTACCGTGCCACAGTCTCTGGCAATGTCCTCACGGCGCCTGGTCACCGCGTGAACCAGATTCAGGCGTTGCTCCGACCACAAGATGGCCAAAGCCTCCTAGCATTCTGGTCGCTCTATATGCATGAGCGCAACAACCTTGAACCTCAACCTCGAATTCCCCTCTCCCAGGTACTCTTCTACCTCATCCTATCCACCATTCCCCAGGACCAGGTCAAGAACCAGGTTAGCGAGTACTCGAACGAGTGCTCAGGAGAGTTTCTCCAAGCCTTTATCGATGCCCTCGCAGACGAGGAACTAATTTGCAGCGCATCGAGCCAAACCCACGCTATGACGAACGAAGAGCTCTTTGTCAACCATCTCAGTCTTCGCGGAGACGAAAACTTCCCCGCCGATTTCCAGGACCGCATCCTCGGGTCAAAATACCGGATTCCGCAGCACTGGAAAGGCATGACGGCTCGCGACGTCGCAGACTACGACAGGTCTGTCGAACTCTCGCGTTCCTTTGACGCGACGTCCTGGGCCACCTTCAATCTCTTCCTCGACCAAATCCCTGTGGACATCCCCCGACGCCCCTCAAACCTCCACCTCTCATCTTTAGCAACAGGTCTCAACCCCGCAAATGCCGCCGCCCCTGATGGTCTCTCCACCAAATACCTTGATTCGTTCCGAAGCTGTGCCACCGGCGTATCCTTCCTCAAAGACCGGGCTATTTTCGAGACTGCCGACGGCTACATTGGCTTCGGCCCACCCTTGATTCGTGAATCGGATGTCATTGCCATTTTACCGGGTGTGGGGAGGCCTGTTATCTTACGGCCTGTCGAAGGCGGTTATTTTCGACATATGGGGAGCTGTTTGATTGTTGGAGTTGATTACGATGAGGTTCTTGCCAGTTTATGGGATCATCTGACGCCCACGGAGGACTTTCACATCATATAAAGTATTATCTCTCTACTAAAGTATATCTGTTACAACCCCTTTTCCACATATATGTCTTGTTCTTCCGTCGAATTCACGTCAAAGCGAGTTCCAGTTCATCGTTACCATCTTTGTCCTCTTTCTTCAACCCATGTATTTCACTTTTTCATAAGAATTTTGCTGCTCGGGGATAAAAAATGGAGGGAAACACCATACGGCATCTTCACTCTAAAAGAGTTGGGGACATTAGGAATCGCCCCTGAAGAGAAGGTACAAGGCAGAGAGTAGGGGGAAACAACAAAAAAACATGGGTTTATGATGCATGAAAAGTGAAATGAGATCTGTCTACATCAAAGATACCAAAAATGAATAATAGAGTTACACTTATACAATCAGCTTGCATTGCACAATCCCGATGACGCATTTGAGACTCTTTCTCACTGCTCCCTTTTTAAGACAATCCATCATTTTATAAAAAGCCGGCCCCTATGAATTTACACAAGGCTTGACCGAGTCAGATACCGTCACTCCAAATTCGGCACCTCTTTCCGTCTCGAGTGCCTTTTAGATGTCCTATACTCCGTAGACCAAGCTGCAAGCTGGCGCTGGTGCTCAAGGCTCCGTTTTATAAAAACTTGGGGACCGAGAATCAGCGGCACCGAGCTCTCCTGGAAAACACGTGCACGCCATTAGATTTACGATTCAGACAAGTACTAAATCAGAAAAACAGCAGCTATGGGGGTTTTAGAAGCATATATTGAAGGCTATGTTGGTTGTTGCGGAACACCAAAGACAGGTCTATCCTCCGAACTGTGATTGCCGTGGGCCGGCCTCCGAGGTCTCGGGGGTTCTGTGTTGGTGCTTCTGTGGCGTGGGTACAGTGCTCTCCCCGAAAACAGCTTCTGGCGACCCCTATTATCCGGCCAACAATCCACTAAAATGGGTCCCTAATATTTGGCCCCAGGAGCCATGAACCAGGCAGGACCCTGCAATCGGCATTACGTAATCCTGGCACTCCACCAGACAAGAGAGCTACCTACTAATACCTGGAAAGGGAAGCTACATTAAATCTCGCTCACTTGCATCATCACCCCTCCTATCATCCAAAGAGCCCCCATCCTCTCCATCGATCGAATGATCGACTCCTACTTGACGCTTCTCCGTTCCTAGATTTCCCCGCCTCTCCCCTCTGAGCGAGATGTCTCTCGATCCCCCCACCTATCTTGCCTCGCTGCAGAACAACATCCGCCAACGGCCCATTCCCTGGGATGGCGCTGTCCGCGCCGGCACCCTCACCGATGACCAGCTCGCCAAGATCCGTGCCGTCGACCGAGCCAAGAAAGCCGATGGTAGAAAGGAGACGGTAGAGGGGGACCTAGATGGATACTGCACATTGTTCGTTGGCGGTTCGGGCAAGCCGAGTGTTTTGGAGTCTGCTGCGAAGCATGCCAACGTGATTCAATATATCCTGGTGCTCTTAAGCGACCTATGCGAAGGTTTGTGAGCCCTATCTCAACTTGTCGCTTGATTATGGACAGTGAATTATAGTCTTTGTTGATATGCTAATGGTGGCTTTTCCCTGGATTTAGCTGTCCCTTCACTTCCAAAGGCCCTACTTAAGAAAAAGGACCCCTATCGCCATTTCCTCCCCCTCCTTGCACACTCAAACAACCCCGAAGATCCGATTCCCCTTCTTACGTCGATTGCTCTTACCAATGTAATGTCCATCTCTCGCGATGAGTCGGATGCCACCCGACGAGTTTTCCCCGTTGTCGTAAGCTACCTGTCAAGCCTCGCCAAGGGCACCGACGCCGCCATGCAAGACATTGCCGTCCAACAATATTCGTTCCTCCTCTACGGATTTGCTTCGCGCGAGCAGTTCTGGTCACAAAGAAGCGAGGCCATTACCCCCCTAATTAACATTCTACGCACGGCGCTGGGCCTTGACCGTGATGGTGCCTCGGGCAGCCTCTGGAGCCAGAATACGACGCTACGAAGCACCAGTTTTGAGGGGGTTGGCCTCCAATTACTCTATCATGTCCTGCTAGTGATTTGGCAGCTCAGCTTCGATGCAGAGGAGATTGGTGACGAGATGCAAGAGTAAGTACCCCGTTTGACCCCCAAAGAGTAATAGATGCTCTTTGCGGAGATTGGTGACTAACTTGAATCCCACATTAGCGAATACGATATCGTGTTGTTATACACTCAACTACTCCGACTTTCGCAGAAGGAGAAGACGACGAGACTTATTATCTCTACTCTCTACAACTTACTCGAGAAGAACCAACGAAGTCTCCTGCCGACTGCTATCCTCGCCCGCCTCCCTCTCCTGCTCGAAAACTTCACAGCGAGACATTTGACGGACCCTGATCTGCTCGAGGACCTCGAAAGCTTGAAGGAACTCCTCGAGGAGTATTCCAAGACCAAGACCACATTTGACGAGTACGTAGCGGAGGTTGAATCTGGCCACCTACGCTGGTCGCCCCCACATCGCAACCAAGTATTCTGGGCCGAGAACGCCCGCAGAATTTTGGATCACGACAAGGGAGCAATCCCGCGCAAGCTTGCCGAAATCATGAAGCAGCCGTGGGACAACGACAAGGCGGTCCTGGCGATTGCCTGCAACGACATTGGATTCCTCGTGCGCGAGGTGCCCGAAAGACGGTATCAGCTGGAGAAGGTGGGCCTCAAGACACGAATCATGGAGCTCATGGGAGAGAAGGACGAGAATGTGCGATGGGAAAGCTTGCGGGCTCTCGGGGGTTGGCTCAAGTATAGCTTCGACCAGCCGGGAAGGTAATGAGAATTTGGCAGTTGTATTTCAGTCTGAGCGATTTCGGACCATGTGAAATGTGTCCTGGTTTCCCAAGCTTTCACCTGACCTCTTTTCCCTTTCCTATTGTTTTGCTGTACCTGATTCATTCCTCTCTACCATTTCTGTTTTTTTTTTTCTTCTCAAAGGTGTTTATACAGACTTACTGGGACGAACCGACCACGACGAGCCGGGCATCGAGAAATCGGCTGGGGACATACATGGGTAGATAACTCGCGAGATGCTGAGGTCATCTAAATCTTTGCATTTACAACCAATTTCTATTTCCATACAAAGCATGTACAGAGCGTATGCATTGCTTCCTCGATTTACTTGCCTGTCATCTGAGGCTGGAGTCAAGTCTGTGATTATATTAACCCATTGAAGCTCAAGCTGGAACCGAGTTGAGCCATTCGCAGTTTGCCGATAAGGGTACTCCGTACTTCCTACTCTGTACTCCGTACAGTGGGGTTGATTTATTGGCATTATTAGGGCGTTTGGGAGCTTATCCCCCACCTTGGTGGCCCGTTAGAACCCGACCCGGCCATCCCCACGTAGCCCATGTAGGTAACTTTGTACCTGTTGCGTGCATGACATCGGCCAACTAAAAAGCCAATTGATTTTCTCACACCACTTCCACTCAAGCTCCCTCAAGCTCCCTCACTCATCCTTGGAGACGTACCTGTGCCCTTTGCCTTTTGGATTTTCTCCTTTCCACCTCTCGCTGACTCTTCACCGCCTTCTTCCTTCTCACCCTTGTTTTTCTTTCCTTTTCCTTTTCCTTTTTCTTTTCCTTTTTCTTTTTTTTTCAAAAAATTCAGCCAGACGTCTTCTGTTCATCATGAGGTTACCGACCCCCACAACACGGCGCCTCGCCGCCCCCCAGCCACTACGCCTCGGCCCCGCCAAACAGCTCGCCCAGCAGCTCCAAGTTCGACGATCGAGCTCGGCGTCGAACGCGGAGCTCAAGAAGACGCCCCTCTACGATTTCAACGTGCAGCATGGCGGCAAGATGGTGCCCTTCGCCGGCTACCACATGCCCGTGCAATTCGGCGGCGTGGGGCTCAGCGAATCCCACAAGTTTACTCGGTCACATGCTTCGCTCTTCGACGTGAGCCACATGGTGCAGCACATTTTCCGGGGACCGCGCGCGGCGTCGTTTTTGGAAACTGTCACGCCTGTGCACTTGGCGTCGCTTGGTCCTTTCCAGAGCCGATTGAGCACGTTCCTCTGGCCCGAGACTGGCGGCATCGTGGACGACACTATGATTACGCGCATTGGGGAAGATGCGTTCCATGTCGTGTCCAACGCTGGATGCCGCGAAAAGGATCTTGCGTACATTGCTGACCAACTCGAGAAGCTCGGCGTCGGCCAAGAGATTTGGAAGGTCGAGAACAACCACGGACTCGTGGCTCTCCAGGGTCCCCTCAGCGCGCAGATCCTCGGAAAGGTTCTCGCCACCGAGGACATCGACCTCGGCAAAGTATTCTTCGGACACTCGATCCGCGCCAGCCTCCGCCTCCCAGACGGCAGCGCCTCCCGCGATCTCATGATCAGCCGAGGCGGCTACACAGGCGAAGACGGGTTCGAAATCTCCCTCGTGATCCCCGAAGGCGAAGGCGACGCCCAAGCCGAACTCACGGCCATCGCAAACGCACTCCTCACCGCCGGCGGCCAAGACATCAAGTTGGCCGGTCTCGGCCCCCGCGACAGCCTGCGTCTCGAGGCGGGAATGTGTCTGTACGGCCACGACCTCGACGACACTACCACGCCCATCGAAGCCGGTCTCGCGTGGATCATCTCGCCCGAACGCAGAAAGCAAGGCGGCTTCCACGGCGCCGAGAACATCCTCGCGCAACTTACCCCGAAATCCAAGGGCGGAAAGGGCGTCGAGAGGAGACGTGTCGGACTCATTGTCGAAGGCGCACCCGCGCGCGAAGGCGTCGAGATTCACTCCAAAGAAGGCGAAAAGATTGGCGTCGTGACGAGCGGTTCGCCTAGTCCCACGCTCGGAAAGAACATTGCCATGGGCTACGTCAAGGACGGATTGCACAAGGCCGGTACCGAGGTCGATGTCGTTGTTCGGGGACGGGCGCGCAAGGCTGTTGTGCATAAGATGCCTTTTGTTGCGCCTAAGTACTTCAAGGGAGAGTAAGGGATTAAAAAAGTCAACAAGGGATTCGATGAACGGAATGGCGTTTTTATTTTTATTTTTATTTTTACTGGTTCAACATGGGGTTTGAAGGGGGTGTTTACTCTGTGATGGAGGGCTATGGGCCGGGGATTTCAACATCATTCATTTGGGGGGAATAGCATAGATTTACTGGTTAAATATCTAAGTTTACAGGCATGGATTGGCTTTTACTTTTGGGTGCCTTTGAATTTTTGATACTAGCTGTCTCGTGTCATGTGTCACGTATGTATGAACCAACCTTCAACAAGGGAGCGCGAGCTCGTGCTCCACACTTAGGCTTTCGGGAGCTCGCGGCAAAAGGGCTTTTGGAACTGGTACTCTACGTTCTCAATACGTTCTCAATTCGATCTAAATGAAAGTGGGTGGCCAGAACGCCTTAGACACAGGCGGATTTTGAAAAGTTTAGTAGAAACATGCTAGGCGCTTGCAACGTCGTAGTGCTTTCTATGCCGCTGCCCCCCCCAATTCAGCGATATCGATACCCCCGCGCACTCACTAATCTTGACTAAGTCGCTTCGGAGCAAAGCTGTTCCTACGAAAAGCCGATCGTGTGGTTGTGGGAGGTTCCGCAGTTGAGCCATCTTGAGCAATAGTAGCTGTGAAAGGTTATTAACCGACGTCTTGAATCTAGTTGGTAATATCATAACTTGTAAGTGGCCATCTTCATCAGAACTGAGGTCGTCTTGGACGGCAATAGGCTTGTCATCAAGACCTCGTGTTATCTCCGACGTACTTCCCTGACTAGACTGACCACGGACGGGTGCCGGGGTAGGTGACGACGAAAGGGTCGTCGTTTTCCCGGCGATCAGCGGCTTTTCGAAAGTCTCTCGGCCCTCGAGGCCATTCGAGACCGCATGCCTGGCCGCCCCGTCACCGAAGAAGCAGGCCTCATTTTTGTGCAAAACAATTGCATCGAAGATCCCGTACGGATCATCCTGTCCAAGCTCAAGGACTTCGACCACAACCAGCATAACCTTCCCTCCTTCGATGACATACAATTCCAGACGAGCGCTAACAACCTCCGCGACCCAACCGACAAAGAAAACACAGCGGAGCAAAGCTCAGATGAGCGAGACAAGCGGCCAGATCTGCGTTTTCCGCAAGACCGGCCACCAGAAACACGTTGCCTTTGTCATTGAATACAAGGCCCTCCAGGTGGCAGCACAACCCAGACCCGTCCGTACTGCACATCGGTCTGTTTGTTGGGTCTACTACGAGGCCAGCCTCTAGATGGCGCGTGCCCTCATGTGGCCCTTCACCGCAACCCCAATTCCTCATCCCCAGTCCGTACGTCGAAAGTCATGCTGAAAGCCAGCCGAGAGCAGAGGCACCCTGTCTCACATGCCCAATGGATGAAACTCCTTCGATGCCAGCTGTCCAAGAGCCTCGTTCAAGGGTGACATTCGGCCGCCCAATGTACTGCAAGGTCCTTCGGGTCAGATCACCGTCATTGATTTCGACCGCGCCTCCATCCTGCCAGACCTGACGCCTCCGCCGAGCGCCATTTCGCATAAAAAGCGACGACGGCTTATGGCGGACGAGATGGTCGAAACACGGGTTGCCGAGCTCGACCTGCTGACTCGGAGGAAACTACAGAATGAGAAAGCGTGTGTGCATCACCTCTTCACTTACTAGAAGCTCTTGCCAGATGCTCTGCAGATCTGTGGGGTGTGCTGCTCCTCTTGGACAATGTACATTAGGTTTTTATCCGATAAATATTACAAGACGAAGTTGGGGCCATATTTGGGCCGAAGTCCTCAAACATCATCAAATTGCCCTTGTAAAACTTCTCCTATCTATATGTATTGTCTGTACCTCCCCGGACTATTTTTCTGAGTCGGAGATCCCTTGGCTTATCAAAGGCAAGTCGTTACGTGACGAGACCTACTCCGTACAAAACACACTTTCGTTCCGAAAGCACCTAACAACGACGCAAATCTTCAAGAAAAAAAAGACGCCCTCCTTGCAGCAAAAGATGAAAACCGAACCTCAAACATAAACTGGAGATAATCATAGAGGTCAAAAAGGACACGAACTTTCCCGTGCGGGGAATCGAACCCCGGCCCTGACGGTTCTTCCGAAGATGAGAGCGTCATATCCTAGCCACTAGACCACACGGGATTGTTGAATGCTGCTGTGATAGGTGGATATATACACCCTTTCATGCGAACCACGCTAGCTAGCAAGGGCGTCTCCTAGTGTACTTTGGTACTTCATTGTCCAGCTTAGCTAAGACCTTCGGCTCAAACCACCCTACTACTTCCGCGGCGTCCAATTTTTTTCCCTGTGCAAATCTTCTTCGCTTTTACATACCACGGCATTTCGTCCCAGCCAGGAAACACTTTTCACCGTCTCATGGCTTCAACGGTGTGGTTTATTCCAAAAAAACCACATTGGGACATTAAATGCCAGATTATGGGTTAAACTCCTACCGCTCGTTTGAGGGATGTCATGATCTGATTATAAGTGATGGCTTCCCATGGTTTATGCGGTGACATTTGACATTTTTTATTCCTTGGAAAATCTGTATTCCGTACGGAGTACTCCGTACTTGTAAACTACGTGTATTAATACTCGGTAATGCAATAGTAGGGCGCTTTTCGGCCCAGAACAGGCCGAAAGTTGTAAAAATGTGGCCTGGCCCCGCAAAATCAAGTTTCCAACTACTGGGAATAGTTGCAAAGCTTCCCCACAAAGTCCTTTCCTGATGAGCTTATTAATTACAAAGCTTGGGGAATTGCTGCTTGGGATTTTCGGCGGGGAGGGAAAGTGTGAAGAAGGCCCGCTGGAGTTTGGCGGAGAAGAAGGGGAGGGATAGGCTCGGTGTTCGCGTTTCCGGCATCATTTTCGCCGCGGGTTATCTTCGACTTGTCCGTATTGCGTGCGTGCGTCTAATGTAACTAAGAGAAATCCTAGGTCCTCAACTCTTTTTTTTCTTTCTTTTTTTTTTCTTATGCACTTGCATTCCAATGCATCCTTGTTTCTTCTTTCACTGCTCGTCCGTATCCTGTTGGTGAGAATGGCATCATGGACTCCGAGGATTCGCAAAGATGCAGCACATGGACCTCGGTCAAGAAAGTCCTCCTGTGGATGCCGGAACGATGTCGTTATGACGAGAAGAATCCGCCCAAGTTTACCATTGGCACAAATATCCTCTTTGCTATAGTACGTCTTATCTCTCTCTCCGCGGACACAGCACGTTTGCTTATCGGCTTATCGTTTCTCTAGGCCGGAGGCATCACCGTCGCCAATTTATACTACAGCCAACCGGTTCTCAACAGGATCGCCGAGACCTTTGATGTCAGTTTTGAACGAGCGTCTTCCGTCGCTACGCTCCTGCAGGCTGGATATGCGGGGGGGTTACTGTTCATCTGTCCGATGGGCGACATGGTGAAGCGCAGACCGTTCATCTTGACTCTTGTTCTCGTCACTGCATTACTGGCATGTTTCTCCCTCTCATTCGCACACTTTACTTACACAACTCCTCAAAAACTAACTCTATTCCCCCGCCCCCCCCCCCGTAGTGGCTCGGCCTCTGCCTAACCACAAACTTCGCCCTCTTCTCCGTCCTCTCCTTCCTAGTAGGCCTGACAACCGTCACTCCACAAATCGCCGTCCCCCTGGTAGGCGACATGGCCCCGGCTCACCGCCGCTCAAGCGCCCTCTCCATCGTAGTATCGGGCTTCATGTTTGGACTCCTCGTAGCCCGCCTCCTCTCGGGCATCGCGGCCCAGTACTCCGATTGGCGCACCATCTACTGGGCCGCGCTGGGCGCCCAATGCGCCGTCCTCGTCGCTCTCTGGCTCGGCATGCCGGATTACCCCGCTACCAACGACGGCATGAATTACTGGCCGAACTTGACTTCTATTGCCGGGCTTGTGGTTCGCGAACCGTTGCTAGTGCAGGCTTGTCTTATTGGTCTTTGTGTTAGCGCTGTGTTTACCTCTTTTTGGACCACCCTTACATTCCTCCTCGCTTCGCCGCCTTTCGAGTACTCGTCTCTTGAAATCGGCCTCTTTTCACTCATTGGCATCGTCGTGATCCTCGGAGCACCGGTGTACGGCCGTCTCGTGCTAGACCGCATCGCGCCGTGGTATTCGTCCATTTGCGCGCATTTCCTCGCCTTGTTCGGCGTCGTTCTCAGCACCGCCATCGGTACGTGGTCCGTTGCTGGACCTATTATGGCTGCCATGTGTCTCGACGTGGGATTGCAAACCATCCAGACGGCGAATCGGACCGGCATCTTTTCGATTGACCCCAAGGCGCGCAGCCGCATCAATACCGCCTACATGGTTTCTGCCTTTTGTGGACAGTTGATGGGGACCGCAGTTGGCAATAGACTGTATGCGATGGGAGGCTGGAGGTGGAGTGGCGGTTGCGGAAGTAAGTATCGACCTGTCCATAGAGGGAGCGGGGAAGAAGATATTCTAACACGCATGTCTAGTTGGCTTCATGCTCCTCTCTTTACTCTTCTGCCTACTCAAAGGCCCTCGCGAGCCAGGTTGGTTCGGTTGGAGCGGCAGCTGGCAGGTCCGCTCCGACGTTTTCGCCAAGAACAGAGAAAAGAAGAACGCGGCCGCCGAAGAGGAGGGTGTTATGGTGGTTTTAGGAAGCGAAGATGTCTCGACTAGCGAGGAAACGGATCACCAGGAAAGCCATGGCGAAAAGAAAACTGTTACTGTGGGAGAAGCTCCCAAACCTTTAAATGACCAAGTTTGACGATAGAAAAAAAAAAGACAAGAAATGGTACGGTCCAGACTCATCGAGAAGGGGTTTTAGATTTTGGGGCCTCTCTGGGTATATATATATATATATACACCGGCCATCTATAGATTTCTAACGAACAAGTGATGATACAATATTAAAACATATTCTTTTCCAACTCTCCTCTCTCAAATTATCCCATATTTCCAACTCGCGAAGGCGTCAAGCTTTCCACCATCTCAATAGCACCCTCCATATTATCCTTGTTATACACAAACAACCCTTGAATTGCCGCAACACTCGTCCTCGGCACTCCCTCCTCCACAGCTTCAAACATGCCCAATTCCTCCATGCGGCCGAGGAATTTGGCTCGCATCGTCCCGTCAATGTCTACATCGCCGTAGAACCGATCCCACATTGCGCCGGCCTGGAACTTTGTCGGCGCGCCGACTTCCACCATCATGTCTACGCGGCCCGGTCGAATGAGGCCCCAATCAAGACGGTCGATGTGGTTTGTCGTGAAGAACGTGAGGCGTTCTTCGCCGGCTGGTACGCCGTCCATGGCGTTGAGGAGACCAGAGTACGTTACGCGGGACCCGGCGTATCCGTCGGCGTCTCGTTGGCGACGGTTCACCCACGCAGCGTCGGCGTCTTCGAGGAGGAGAATTGTGCGTCGGGGGATTCGAGTTAGGAGGTCTGCGAATTTGTCGTCCGTCATGCCCACGGCGCTGAGGTTGATCATGGCAATACTGTAGTCTAACTCGCCCGCAAGTGCGAGAATAAAAGAGCTCTTTCCGCTTCCGGGGGGTCCGTATAGGAGGTAGCCTCTTCGGAAAGGAATTCCTCGGTCAGCATACCAGTCTCTTCGCGCGAGGAAGGCCCGAACGTCGTCGACGATACGCTCTTTGACGCCCTTGTCGAAGATGACAGAGCTTAGTGGTCTTTTGCGTCTGGGTAGGCCGAGCGGGATCCAATCCATTCCGCGGGCCTGTAAAACGGCCGTTTTCCCCTCTTGGCATCGCTGCCTTGCTTCGGTGAGAGCTTCTTCGAGAACATGAAGGTTCGACCAGAGCGTCGTCAGCTGCACCGTCTCATGCGGCTCTCCCGTAACAAGCACCGAACTGGTTTGCTTCTCTCGCGTCACCAGAATATAAGCGCCACGGTACTTGACAACGTGGCGTCCGTAGCCCGGTTGCAGAAGCTGTGCGTTGATAGGCGAGCCGTCGGCCGCCGCATCGCCACCGTTTAATCCCACGGTAAAACTATTAACGCGCGTCAGGCGCGAGGCGAGGAATCCTGTCTCGGGACTTCTCTGGGCGAGCCATGATAGGATCCAGGGGTACGCTTCGCTTTGTTTCCCGATTTCGACGTTGGCAATCATGCGTCGGCGCGCGGTGTCGACGACGCGGATGGCGGATTTTCGAGCAAAGGCTGCGGCGGCCCCGAGACCGGCGAGGCCGAGACCGCCTGCAAATAAGGGGTTTTGGAAGAGAGTGTTTAGGGAGAGGACGGAAGGGGTCGGTTGTGTCGAGGGGGGGGAGGGTGTGACGGGGCCGGACTGGGGGGTTGCGGCGGCGGATGGGAGGTCGTTCGGGGAGGAGGGTTGTGAGGCTGCTAGTGCGGGTGCAGCCGCCGCTGGTTGCGGTTGCATCGAGGTCATCCAATCGAGGCGGGAGGTCATTTTATAAGGGGTTGGCCTGCGCGGGCAAGCATTGTGAGGCACGGGAGCTGTTTCGAGCGGCGTGGTTGGCGTCTAGGTTGAAGCACAGCAGCTAACTGTTTCGGTCTTTTTTTTCGAGGTTGATTGATAAAGAAAAAAAAGTGGACCTAATTCAACACTCAACACTCTCACAAAGGAAAGGGAAAAAAAAAGAAAGGGAAAAAAAAAGAAAGAGAAAAAAAAAGGTAAAATAAACGCCAGTTATATTGAATAAATCTAATTTAAACCCCCAAAAAGGTATCTCTCGAGAAGAAGAAACAGCAATGATCTGTCCAAGTATGAAAGTATTATGAGAATATGCCCGATATGCCCCCTCTATGTCCCTAATCATCATAAAGACCGCCCTCAATCGATCCGTCCTTGGAAGCCTGCGGATTCGTCACACGAACCCCATTCTCAAGTCGGTCCAGCGTCAGATCATACCCCTTGTTCTCACACCATGCCGTAGTCATCTTGACCACATTCTTAATCTCACGTCCATTGAGGTTCCAGAGCCCCAGCTCCTTGATATCAGCTTCGCTGATGCCGTCCGTTTCGCCCGGCCCCGCAAGTACCTTCTTGTCCAGCTTCTGCAGAAACTTGAGCCAAATCAGTTCCCGAGACGTGCTTGGAAGGGCACGGAATAGAAGGTGCAGGTTCATGCGGCTGCGGAAGGCGACGTCAATGTTCTTGTACAGGTTTGTTGTTAGGAAGATGATGCCCCGGAAGTATTCTAGCTCGCGGAGGAAGATGGAGACGAGTTCGTTGCGCACAATGTCGTTTGCGTCACGCTCGGCCATGAATACGTCGGCTTCATCGAGGAGGACTACGGCGTTCCAATCGGTGGCCATTTCAAATACTCGTTTGATATTAGCTCCAAGGGTTGCAGCTCCGAGGCCGAGATCTTCTGCTTGGAGATAGAAAAGGGGCCGTTTTGTTCTATCGGCGACTACAGTTCACGAGTGTTTGTCAGGATTACCAGTGTAGGGTAGAAAGATTCGACCAGGGTATGGGAGGGGAGGGAAAAAGGTCGACGTACCCGCTTCGGCTGTAAGTGTCTTTCCCGTTCCAGGAGGACCAGAGAGAAGCATCACAAGACCTTGACCTGTTATCTCCAAATGAGGTGAATAAGTAACGATATCCATAACAGCACCATGGTGGAAGAATACAAAGCATACCTTTGCCCCTGATGACGTCGTCGAGCAAGGCCGTCGTTCGGCCATGGTTCTCCACGAACGAGAGAACGAGATCCTTTTGCTGTTCGTCATAGACCAGATGGTCATAGGCATCATAATTCCATCTCATGGGCTGAATGTCCTCGACAAAAAAGCTCACTTGAAAAAAAAAAAAAACACCGTCAGTCAGACATTACTTCGAGTCACGCCGCGGTACGACTTACTCCATTTCTTATTCTTCAGAGCGTAGCCTTCAATAATAGGAGATACAAAGATGAGCTCCTCGGGTTTTTCGAGAATCTTTTCCTTATTCGCCTTTTGTTCCTCGTCGGTCAACCGGCGAAGACCCTTTCTATCCTCCTCTTCTTCTTTCTTCGGCTTAGGATTGTGTGACAGCAAGTCGTGTACGGGTGCGGCGGCCGTATTCTTTAGCGAATCCGGGTCATTGCCCTCGCGCCGGCCCTTGGTGCGGTGGTACTTGTTATATCCCACGACATCGATGAGCACGCGGCCCTCGACATTGTGGCGCTCGGCTGGTTCCGGGTCAGGAGGGTTGTGTATGGCGACGCCAGCGTATTCACGATAGCAGAGACCCTGGAGATCGAGCATGCGCATGCCGCGGTCTACCAGGCGGCGCTCAACATCGGCAGCATCCTTGTTGAACTCGAGTGGATACCAGGGGAGTTCGTCTATGGCCATGTTACCCTCGAAGATGGGAATCGTGATCGGTTGCTCCTCCCAGATGAAGGCTGAGCCGTTGAAGCGCAGGAGCCGGGCTTTGATCAGTAGACCTCCAGGCCCGTATTCTGTCGTTTCAACACGGCAGACGAGGTCTGTGTTACGCATGAAAGCATAGATTGGAGTATTTTTGGGGAAATACGTCCAGGCTAGATTATAGTTGACAAGGCGGTTCTCCCGCAGGTGCTTGATCTTGACACAGAGGTCGCCAAAGACATCGTCAAGCACCTGAAGCAGCAACTCTAGCAGCGTCTTGAGGGGCTGGGCGGTCGTATTCTTGTAGAGTTCCTTGATCCTCGGCCAACAGAAGAAGAGTGGCTGGAAGGGGGATTCAAAGGTATGACGTTCCTGTGGATTGACGACAACGTTTTCCTCTAGCAGGAAAGGCTTTAGGGCTTCGAGTAGCGACAGGCTCTGTATGACAATGGAGAAGTATTTGAGCGGGTAGCGTCCATCAACAGGCTGCTTGGAGCGGTCCTTGCACTTGTAGATGTGCAGGGCCCAGGTTTCCATGTTCTTGATGGCGGCGGGACTGGCGTGCTTGGGAGGGTAGTTTTGCCAGTCATAATAGCGAATCTCGGGCTTGCTGTGCCGGCCCTCGTAAAAGTACCTGGCCTTTGTGGAATTGGCAAGGGCGGCGGGGCTCATAGTCTCCTTTTTGGCCTCTTTAGGTGACGGCGGCTGCTTTTCTTTGAGAGATGCATCCTCATCCGGTACAGACCCGACTCGGTTTCGGGAGTTATTGATACGTTCGGCGGTTTCGTCAAAGGGTATGACCTTGCAGCGCCATTTCCAGACCCAGTCGGAGACGGCCTCGCGGGCGTTGCCTTGACCGTCTGGGTGGCGCATGATGGGCACTCTCTTTTGCTTCCTTGTTGGTTTCTTTTCGATGGTAAGTATGAATATATGAGAGTTCCGGGTGACGTGATGTGCTTGCTTGGAGCTGCTTTGTTTGATTCTTGAAAGTGCTTGAGAAAGACGATGAACAGGTCGGTGGGACAAGCTATTATATACTCCTTCAGTTTGCATTAGTACTTGTATGTCGCTCCTTTGGCCCCGTCGTGATCGAGAGACTAGCTTTTCCCCCTAGCCTTGTGCGCATTGCTGGCTGAGTCCTGTGCCAAGCTCCGCATTTACGGGGTAGGACTTGGCGACGAAGTCACATTTCGGTCTTTGGCTGAAAGTGCCCGTAGCTGCCTGTTGATGAACGTGTTGGTACAAATTGACCATCTCGTCTTCGCATCCTTGCATTGCCTCCTGAATATCATGTTGCAACCCAGTCATTGGTCCAACAGTCGGTTTTTCCTGGTATTTTTTCCCTCATCGTCTGTCCTTTTCTCCATCAGCATCAGCGTGCCCGAGGCGGTGCATCTTAGAGCGCCTCACGAACAGTCTAGGACTGATGTGGCTAGTCAGCCCCGCAGGCAGACAGCAAGACTTTCGGCAAGTGGGACTCTCTCTGGTGGGGAACTATTATTATTAGTCAGGTACGTGTAGTTTACCAGTTTAGGAAGTTACGAATTTTCCTCGCAGGAATCTTGACTTTCACCATCGAGACTTGAGAAATGTGCTTAATGTGCTTAATGCATATAATGCATAATACATGTACACGTAAACTACATTCAGACAAACAACACACACACTCTCTCTCTCTCGCATATCTATATCTATATCTCTAACTATTCAGTATTCCTTTGGAATCTGTGACGAACACTCTGTGTCCCTTTGGCCGTTTTCTTTTCCAGACTCTCAAAAAACTGTCCTTCTCCTGGAATGGCAGTGAATAGTTGTTAACTAGTTGCCTAGAGCTTCATGACGTGACGAGCCAGGGTTAAGAGTGGAAGTCTTGTTTGATTCTAGGAAGCCTAAGGGCCATGTCAAGTTATCACCTTTCCGAGTCTTTGCTAACACGTTTCCAATGCGGACACCCCACAGTCCAGGCACTCGAATTGTTTCTATACGAAGTTGGCCAACACGAGGGGCTAAATCAATCCTCCATCATGAACTTACCGGGGTAATCAACGTTGCCTAATAGTAACCCTCCAGTCGAGGTTGCAGGCAACGGGGGGAATATCCACCGACGGCTTACTACATGAGGTTGCATTCGGTCAGGGCTATCGGAGCTCTTGGCGATAGTACCACCGACACAATCATTGCTCGTTGTTAGCCTAATCTATCAAGCCTATTAGGTTATCTTGATAAATCAAGTGGACTACTCCGTATCTCAATATCTGGCTTATAGCTTCCCCCCGTTTCGATACATACCACCTTTATGTCCGTCCTCGGGCGAATGCAATCAGCCAATACATCCTCAACTCGATTCCCTCTTTATCACTTCACCCCATTGGCTCTCTTCAAAAGTTCCCGATTCCATCGGATGATAAAATATGCCGCGATTGCCGCGCCTGCCGCGTTTACCTCGCCGTCATCTTCAAAACCGGTTGTTTACCCACATACTTCTCGCTTTTTTTGCTATCGCGAAGAGTCAATGGGTGAATATTTCTATGCATTGTTGGCTTAATGGTTCACGATATGTACACAACACGGACAGACGATGGGCGCATTCGAGTCTGATATGATGAACAAGGTCCTTTTGCTTTGATCACTGTGCTTACTCAGAACCTTCACTTTGCAAGTTCTTCGACCCGTTCGAAATGTATATAAACAGACTAACATCCTCGACAATTTCTGAATTTTTTTAGCCTCTTTTCTTGTCCTCTTCAAGTCCATCGTAAGCACATATTTGTTCTTCCAGGCTCAAAGAAGGGAAAGAGAATTCTTTATCCTCCAAAGGCGAGAAATTTCAGTCGAGACAATCGGGAACCATGGCAGCTACATTGATCGCACCCTACGTAGGGCTAGTGTCATCATCCCTTCACGATGAAACGTACACCATGGAACTCCTTTGTCGAGGCCGTCGATTCATCATCCAAATGCTAGGGTCCGATATTGAAATTGACCCAGCAAGCCTCCAGTCCTCTCTCAAGAGAGAGGGGCACGATAAAGGCGAGGATATGGACGTCGACGCCGACTACAGACTCTCTGAAAAACTCAGTAGGTTGTTGCTCCGTGAAAAAGAAAGTGACATTTCTGTACTCGTCTATGAAGCAGCATTGCCTGTAGTTCAGCAGATTCTCGCAGAAGAAGGTTTCAGTGCACCGGAAAACATCCCTCTCCCCCAGACTTTACAGGATTTGCACGACGCGGGAATTTACCACATCACCATGGTAGGAAAAGAAGGAACTCTTACAGCAAGCATATCCGTCGATGCCACGCCCCAACGCTGGCCCCGAGCTCTACGCATCTCGGAGTCCATGACAGCGGCCAAACGGCTCGAATCCGCGGGCAGTCTCCCGCGAGCCTGGGTTAAAGGGATCCCTCTCATTCCCGCCGCCGAACTAATTCTAGAATGGCCTTTACAAACCCCAAGCCCAAGTACTCAAGGTAGTGTCTTCCCCCACACACTACACCATATCGAAACCAGTGCAAAATACAACCTCAAACTGCTTCACCCCACACGAGAAAGCAGATCGGAGGCAGCAACGCTCCTAAAGCTCCAAAGTTGGAAATCAAACCTATCGATTCAGACAATGGCAGCACTTGCAGTCCGCAACAAGACAAACGATATCCTTGCCATCCTCATGGACCACTATCCCGAACCCAATATATCGCTTTCCACAATTACACTCTCGGAAACCCCTATATCAACCCGAGAGACCTGGTGCCATAACATCGAAAGTACCCTAGCAGAAATGTCACACTTGGGCATTTTCCACCCCTTCCTAACAATCCAAGACATCTCTTTCGACACCACCAACAACGGCGTCGTGATTTCGAACTTTGCCACGGCGCGTTGCGTGAGTTATTTAGGGGACAACGGTGAAGCCGAGACATGGTGCAAAGAGCGGGTTGTCAAAGAAATGCGAAAGATCCGGTATGAGCTCGGCGTTGCGGATGTTGTTGATGAGAAGGTTTGGGCTTCGGATGACGAGGAGGATGAATCGTTTGTTTTCGAGAGCGAGGAGGAAAGTGAGGAGGATGATGAAGAGGATGGCGATGAAGATATTACTGATTGTATTGTTGATTTGGCGAAAAGCAAGCCTGCTCCGAGATATAAGTTTTGAGTTCTTCTTCCTTGGTAAGACCCGGCCCCCTTTCTCCGGCCATTGAAGATAGAGCACTCAGGCTGATTTAGAAGTAGTTGGATGACTCGGCTGTTGGTTAGGGACAATTTTGGAAAGCGACCGTTTTGGATGGGAATTGGGTATCTTATCACGGGCTGGGCTTCATTATCGGACCCTTTTCTTTCTTTTTCATTTGATCTTACTGAGCACTGTATCCCAAGAGAGAGCAACTCCCTGGGTGCAGCGGTACTGTTGCTCGTCGTCACCAATAAACTTGGGCTCGTGAATATCTCTCTAATTTGGGCTTGCCGTTCTTCGTTGAATGAATTTACAGTGGGTGGTTCTTTAGATTGGTCAAGCCCCTTACGTGTATGACAAGGAAGAGAGAGTACCAACTGCACTGGTGCAAAGTACACGTAGATATCCATGCTAGACGGAGTGGTGGCTCGGTCGCCGCCCTGTATGCGGAATAGCTAGTCGCTTAGGCCTCATTCAAAGAGGCAGCTTCAAAGGCAAAAGCCAGTGATACAAGTAATAGGCCCTGGCCAATCCCCGGAACACTAATCCGTTTCAGGGACGCCAAACAGGTAATATCCTGCAGGTAGCATTATGGAGTGTTGGTGTTTGCAATCGATATGCGTTTCGAAACATCAGCTTTGGCCTTGGAGAATGGTAAAACCACCCAACCCCCTGTTCTGATCGACAAAGACATGCGTTGCCCCTCCCCGGGGCCAGACTCTCGGCGGCTTGGAGGAGGAGAAAGGACTTGAACGCGTTGGTTTTGCTGAACAGATGAGCCAAGCATTGTTTTCTTTGATTCGAACCTGGACTTGAGCAGCCGAGCGATAGAAGCTCAGGGACTAGCCAGCCACTCGACGGCTGGCTGGCTGGCTGGCTGGCTGGCTGGCTGTTAAAGTGTGACCGGGGTATTTCTTCGCTTCTAGAAGATCTCCCTAATCTCAGTTAGCGTGGTTCAGTGCTACTAGTTTATTAGTTTAGTACTTGTACAGCGGAGAGTGAAGCGAGATGGGTACGATGGGGCTCGGGCTGGCGTATTCCGGGGGCAGTGCAAAGCTCCACAGCGGCTATCTGGTTAGCTTACGGAGTAGTTTAGTTTAGATGCTACGACGCTAGTGCAGGGGACGTGTACGTAGTACGGAGTACTCCGTACTAGGCGTGCTGGAGCTGGGATGCAGTGGGCTGTTGTTGCAACGAGTTGGGGATCGAATACGGAGTAATACTACTATTAGTTTAGATGTTATTAATACGTAGCACAAAGAGAGATTAGGATTCTTAATCTGATGAATCTCTATTTCCGTGCTGGTCTAGTAATACCATTCTTTCGATTTGTGCGGCTTTGTGTCCCAAGGCACAGTACACATGTACGTGTAGTACTCAGTACTTCCACCTGTACTACAGAGTACGTTCATGGGCCAAGGTTTCCCCATCCCGAATGGCTCCCTGATGCTCTTGCCCAAAGCAGAGAAGAAGGGAGGAGCAGACACGCACATAAATCGGATAATAATGAATAATGAAAATAATACGAATAGCAATGCTAGCAATGCAAGTAATGCAAATAACGAATAGATATAAACCCTTGCCCTCGTCAAAGTGTCTCAGGTGCCTCCCATCGGAGGACATACTGCCTCAGCATCAACGAGGAGGATCATCAAATATAACTGGCTCAGCGCACTGTCCGCGGAAGGCGGCTGGGTAGCGCAGCGGGAAACGGATGAGATTGATTGGGCATTTCATGCATCTCTTGTTCCTCGTGTCTTGATTTTACTTACGCTTCTTCCTCTTCCTCTTCCTCTTCCTTTGATTCCCTTGCCCGTTAAAATTCCATAAAGTGAAAGACAACAGCGCGGGACTATATTTGCCATCGTGTCTAGTTTTTGTTAACTGTACCAGTTCAAAAAAAAAAAAAAAAAAAGAGTACACGGCGGCCAAGACCAATAGTCACCAGTCAAGCCTCGCAACATGGATACTCTTACTACCAACTCTACCAATTCCACGGATGGTCCCGTTCACCCACAAACTACGGAAACTCTCTCCAACAGCGCAGGCACTGAGCTGGCAATTCCGCAAGAGAACATTGCGAACATTCTCGTAACCACCTCTCCCGAAAAAGTCTCTGCGCTCCTTGATATCGACCCTCCAGGCCAATTTGCGCAATCGGCCTCTACTGAAAAGGTAGATCTGGCGATACACAATAGCGGACCTTCGACCACCACTTCCCCTCCAGAAGATCCCTCAAAGCCTGACCATATATCAGGTGAAATGGACGACCGTCGTTTATTCGACGGCATATCTGCCCTTAGCATTCACCCGCAACCTTCCCCTCACGAGCATCTCGAGGCCAATGGACCCTTACTGTTCAGTTCGCCGGCCTCCTACTTCTCCCCTCCCCCTCCTAGGAACCCCTCCAAATACGGCCCAAAGGCTTGCGGCAATGTACAAAAGTGCAGCCAGCTGGCTGCCGATTTCTTCAAGGGAAATGTGAAGCGTGTGCGAGAGAGGAATCAAAGGTATACTATGCGTGCCCCTTTAAGATCCGCTGACTTGGCGGTCTGTAATATCTGACATTCAACAGACAAGCCATTCTTGACCAGAAGCTGCAAGCCTCAGCTCATGATCCTGCGCTCGTCGAGCGCGTGTGGAATGATTGCGGTCGCAAAGAGGGCCAGTACCTCCGGTTCTTGAGAACAACAGACAAGCCGGACAACTACGCAACGGTCAAAGTCATTGGTCGCGGTGCCTTTGGTGAGGTCAAGCTAGTGCAGAGGAAAACGGACAGAAAGGTGTTTGCCCTCAAGTCACTTGTCAAAAGCGAAATGATCCAAAAGGAACAACTTGCCAATGTCAGATCCGAGAGAGACTTTCTTTCCGAGGTCGACAGTCCCTGGGTGGTAAAGCTCTACACCACCTTTCAGGACTCCTGTTTTCTGTACATGCTCATGGAGTTTCTGCCTGGCGGTGATCTGATGACCATGCTGATCAAATATGAAATCTTTACCGAAGACATCACGCGCTTTTATATGGCCGAAATAATCCTAGCTATTGAAGCCGTTCACAAGCTAGGCTTTATCCACCGGTAAGAATGCCCCGTACCGTACCCTACTTCCTGAAAGAGAATATTCGAGAGAGATCCCTGGCGAAGGAGGAAATCAAAACGGAAAACAAAGGGAATAGAGAAACCAGCTACCCCCGTGCACCTAGCTAAGCGTTTTCTCCATGGTCACAGGGATATCAAACCCGACAACATTCTTCTCGACCAGTATGGCCACATCAAACTTACAGACTTTGGCCTCACAACCGGTCGCCACCGTCGTCGCGACAACAACTACTATATGCAGCTTCTCCATTCTCAACCCAACACTCCCAGTCGCAACTCCTTCGTGGCGGACCAGATTAGCCTTACCGGAAGCAACCGTCCACAAATAAACGAGTGGCGCCGTTCGCGCCGTATCATGGCCTTCTCGGCCGTCGGCACACCTGACTATATCGCGCCCGAGATCCTCCAACGTGCCGGGTACTCGTACGATTGCGACTGGTGGTCACTCGGTGCCATCATGTTTGAATGTCTGGTCGGATGGCCTCCGTTCTGTGCTAATGACAAGACGGAAACATACTGGAAGATCATTCAGTGGAGACAATCGCTTTACTTCCCCGACGACGTGTATGTCGGACCAGAGGCCGAAGGCTTGATCCGAAGGCAAGTGTACCACCTCCTACCCCCCTCTATTCTATTTATACTAACATCTTATCTCAAAAAGCCTGCTCTGTGATTCCGAATCCCGTCTCGGTCGCACAAGCGCCGAAGAAATCAAAGGCCACGCCTTCTTCCGCGGCGTAGACTTTTCCATCATGCGTCGCATCAAAGCACCTTTTGAGCCTCGCCTCACCTCTAACATTGACACGGCTTACTTCCCCATCGACCAGATCGACCAGACCGGTCACGCACAAGTTGCTGCACAGGATACGCAGGCGAGAAATAGCGAGGCCGCCGAGTCCCTGGAGTCGAGTTTGCCATTTATCGGGTATACTTTTAAGCATTTTGATAGCATCATTTGATGGGCGGGTACTTTTCGTCGTTCTGGGATGGGTTGATCCATATATTGCGTGAAATCTTCCAGTCGTGGATGTTACTTCTATACTCCCAACTACATAGTCACAAATATCAAGACATGGTTGTGATACAAATGCATAGTCAATGAAAACCTAGTACCCCCAAACCAAAGTAAACTCACAACACTGGAAAATGAGATAAGAGAGAACAGTTACAAAAGGAAGGAGGGAAAAAAAAGGAAAAGGAAAAGGAAAAAGTCTATATTCAAGTCTATAAGTCTTAATCGTCCCATTCTTCGTCCAACTGATCAATCAATCGGTTTTCTTCTTCACGTGTCCTCCCCCGGCCTGTCGGCGAGTGAGAAAGCTGGTGGTAGCCACGACGACCCGGTATCAAACGAGCACACGAGGAAGTGACGATAATCAACATGTCCTAGCGGGCAAGCTTGTTAGCGAGGGCCTTTTGTATAACTTTTGGATTAAGAGAGGGCGATAATTGTAAGGGGGAAACACACGGATATGAAGCTCCATATACTAGACCAGAGCGCGTAGTTTGGCAATTGTCGCCATCCGCGTGCGTTTGCCACCGTGCGTTGGTAGAAGATACCACCCAACAAGTAGACGAGCAGAGCGATGGAGAAGATGAGGAGGAATATGCCGCCGGGGCCAATGCTTCCAGGTGAGTGGGGTTCGGCGGCGATGCATGCGTGGATGGAGCGCGCTTCGAAGAAGTAGGCACATTCTTCTGGGTCTGTTCCCACGAACGAGATGGATGCCTCCGAAGCCATGGGGCTACTGTCGCAAAGGAACGAAATGATGGTCGATTTTCGACGTATCTCGCCATCGCCCTTATCGTCTTCGCTTGCGCGTAGCTCGTTTTCGGCGTCGTCGCTGTAGTCGTTGTATCTGTATGATGCTCCGGGGTGTACTGATCCAGGCTCCCGTTTCTGGTTATCTTTTTTCGAGTTTCCTTCGCCGCAGGGCGAGCCGCCGGTGTATTGCAAGACTAGCTTTCGGCCGCGGGTGCGTAGGTCCATGGACTCTTGTCTGTTTCGAACCGTGTCAGCGACTCCAATATTATATAACAACCTAGAAGCAATGGAAGGCAAACTTACCCAATCGAGTAGACGTGTCCATCCTGGGTATAGTATGCGCTGACATTTGCCCATAAACTCTCCTTTAGGCCCACGACATCTTCAACCAGATTCACTACTGAAGTGCAGATGTTGAGTGTGAAATTGTAGTTGTACTCGTAGCCCCTCGCCGTGTAGTCCGTAGTCCGCACGCCCTTCTTCGGCTTAGCATCGTTTCCCGCTGCCACCGCAATATCAGGCCTGAGATCGAAATATCCGCCGAGGCCTGCGGTAGCAGTGGCCGTGCAAGCTGGGATGGAGCTTGTCGTCGTCGTCGCTTCATCCGATGCGAGGACAGTTCGCGGAGCCGCCGAGGCGAGGAGAAGAATTACGGCGCTTGTCGGACTCCGCATTCTGCCGAGTATTTCTTGTCAATTTGAGTGATACGATTGATTCGAATGCTTCGCGATAGCTATCTCGGCTCGCCTCCCGTGAAGCTTCCAGGCAGCACAGCTGCTCAAGCAAGAAAGTTGGAATAAAGCAGTCCGAGTCTCTGGCGTCGAGCAGAGGAACAATGCAATGCGCGATTTGATTTCGACGAATCTGTCTTGTCAAAAGGTCAGATTGGATAAATCGAGCTTTCTCCCAGGCCACGTTCGTGTGTTTCTGTCGCTTAGCGATTACTGTGGCCCCTCAAACCAGCCTCTGGACACCTTCACATTCTCCACGGTCCCCCAAGCCTCGTGGTGGTGGGGCGAATCACGTGTCAATGCGACAACAACTGGTGTCTCAACAGGTGTCGTTGACTTTGTAATGGCTTCTTGATAGGCCTGTTCACCTCCTCTGGATTTGCTATTTTGAAGACTCGATATGCGACCTTCATTCCTCGAGACTCAAAGGAGTGCTCTTTTGTTTCCCTCTTTTCTCTTTTTTCGGGACATTGAGTGTTTGAGGGATGGACAGCTGGCAATAGCCGTCAGCAACTTTCCGAATAGAGAAATGGTTGTTCGATAATTGGCCTGCAAAGTGCTCTTCATAACCTTCGCTCCGAACTATATACTAACATTGTCAAATGATCCTGTTGACTGCCCTGGAATTCTAAATAAAGCCATTGACACTCGGGACCATTAATCACCCCGCCTTGAGAGTCCACGGAGCCACATTCAATCCGACTACCTTAAAGGGGAATAGGGAAGTTGAAAACGACACCGTAACTTTACGAATGGGCTATTCGGACTTTAGTACATTGGTGTGGGTCCCATGTCTGACCGCCTAAAGCTAGTAGCTGACCGCTTTTAATGGACCAATCAAATCTCAAATTTTGAGACCGCCTCTTGGGTATAGAAATGGGCTATTCGGACTTTAGTACATTGGTGTGGGGCAAATAATGAGATTTTATTGGCTGAATTAATAAACTAGTCTATAGTAAACAGTAACCCCACTATTATTCTGCCGCCCTTTTTCACCATATTCCAAATTTGACTGCTTTCGATCAAAACTTTTTCCTCTCACTAAAAACCCCCCCGTTTGGCACGTCTGCGACGCTGGCTCTCCCCCAGGCTCGCCTATGCGAGGAGACTAGTCAGTCACGCTATTTGGCTCTTCTTCTTACTGACTAGGATGAATACTGACAGCTGTATGCACTGGGATGCCGCCTGACGAGCCACCTCCGCGCGAGGCGTCAACTCCCGACCCTCCACCCGACGGTTTACCTCCTCTCTCGCCGGCCTCTCTGTTACGCTTCAACAGGCCACCTGCCGACCACAGACTCTTGTCTGGGCCTTACTATCAGACACTTCATGAAGCAGAAAAGGCGTTGAAAGATTGGTCGACAGAGGCTGGGTTTTCACTTCGACGGCTTCGCACCACGAACTACGTCGACGGCCAGCCTACGAGAGTCGGGTTTGCATGCGACAGGGACAAAAAGAGGCCGTCTAAACAGCTCAGCCGAAATGCCTCTACTCGAAAGGTCAACTGCCAATGGACTGGCGCGCTCGTCTCGCTGGTAAAAAACCAGCGTTTGTGGTCTCTCGACATCCCAGAGAAGTCGGGACACTGCAACCATGGGCCTGTCGCAGCAGAACAACAGCTCCAACCGCTTCGCAACTTCACAGAAGAGATGAAAAGCCTCATCTTCCAAGCCTCAGAGACTCCCGGTATCCGTCTCCGCGAAATCTGCTCCATGGTCAAGAAGCAATACCCAGATTTTCACTTTCAACCAAAAACGATCTCCAACCTCCTGCAAAGAGAGAGAGCAAGACGACGAGAAGGTTATACGCCTACACAACGAGAGCATCTTCTTCGTCGCTCGTTATCATGACGAGGGCGAGTCAGGGCCTCTGATGAGTCTCTTTTTTACTTTTCCTTGGCAGGTGGAGATGTGGCGACGCTTCCCTCAGGTTTTGAGTCTCGACTGCACTTATCAGACCAACCGCTTCAAGATGCCATTGTTTCAAGGCACCTGCCTTACCAATACGAAGCAAGTGGTGCCTCTCTTCTATGGCTTGGTCGACAACGAGAGGACCGAGGGCTTTTCTTGGCTGATCGACTGCGTTGAAAAAGCCCGCGTTCAACACGGAATTCCACAGCCAAATGTGGTTATCACGGACTACGACGATGCTCTGAAGCTCTCCCTCCGCACCAAAATGCCCGGCATCCCACAGCAAATCTGCATCTTCCACATCAACGCCAACGTGGTGCTCAACATCAAACGCAAGTGGCAAAAACACCGACAACAAGGACAAGAAGAAGATGTGGAAGAAGAGCTGAACGCTGCCAACAGAAACGACGTCGAGCTACCTACGCAGCTGCCCAGCGATATTCCTCACACACGGCAAGGTCTCTTCGACCTTTGGCAGTTCATGGTTTTTTCTCGGACTGAGGCTCTTCACGATGCCGCTTGGGACAAGCTGAAGTCAGAGTTCACGGACCAGCCAGCAATTATCAACTACCTGGAGCATGATCTCGTGGTTATGTTGGAAGCTAGTTCGGCTTTCGATGGGTGATATGCTGTTAGGATGTCGTCCACATAGAATAGTACGATGATGTCATCCTTCACGAACATGCATGGTTCCTCTTTGCACTGGCGAAGGATTCCTTGATTATTCGAAATCGTGAGAAGAGACTTCTCTGGATAAGTCAAGACACTTACATTCTTGCAATGTGCAACCTCTACGGTATCAATTCAACAGACAACTGTGAAACCCCGATAGCAACCGATGATCTGAAAGGGGAACCACTGGATCCCAAAGAAGCGCACCTATACCAGCAGAAAGTAGGAAGCATGCAATTCACTTCGACAATGACTCGAGTCGACATCGCAAAATCTGTAAACACACTAGCAGAACACCTAGTCACACCATCAAGAAAAGCTATGAAGAACGCAGACCGGTGTCTACGCTACCTATTGAGAACCCGCTATCTCGCAATCCTATTTGGACTCAGCGACACATTCGAGTGTTTCTCTGATGCCTCATTTGCAGACGACGCGGTCACGAGAAAATCGAGTTATGGCTACCTCATGAAACTTTTTGGTGGTCCCATTATATGGAAAGCATCGAAGCAGCGAACAGTTACAACCTCAACAACCGAAGCCGAACTGCTCGCCCTCTCAACGACTTCAAGAGAGGAAATTGCGATCAAAAAGACTATTCGATGAGCTGAATCTGTGCTTTGACGAGGAACTCGCCATTCTGTGCGACAACATGCAAACATTACGACTCCTTGCAAATCCAGACGCCCGCTTGGAAACGAAAGTCCGCCATATTGACATTCATCAACATTGGTTGCGCCAAGAAGTGCAAGCCAAACGAATCACCGTCAAATGGTGTAAGACTTCGGAAATGGAGGCCGACGGCCTCACCAAACTATTACCAAAGGGAAAACTTAACACCTGGATCAAGCAATTGGGTCTTACTAATGTGCGGAACATGATTGAGGAATGATTGGGTCGGCCACGATAACCAACGATTCCATCGTCGGTTACCGTGAAAAGGCGTATCAAAGGATGGCTGGATCATCATAATCCTGTCCCACATTGGATTAGCGGAATCCCCCGTTTCACCAATGTAGTTTATGAGAGGCCGAACCAGTCCCCTGACCAAAAGATTTTTCCCACTTCTGTCGCATGATAAAAACCCCGTTAAACCCCAGGATAGAGGAAGGGAGAATCAAGCCTTCAATACAATAAAAATCAAGAATCATTTTCCCCATCATCTCCATAAATATACCCTCAATTTCTGACATTATATACCGACTATTAGAGAGGTCAGTATTCTCTAATAACCAATCATGAAGAAGAAGAAAGTTTGGAACCGTCATTCGCAGTAGTTTATGTGGTGCAAGGCCACGTGTAGTGGTTAAAATCCTGTGCACATAACAAGAGCCTCTGCATGAGTCCATACGATAAATCCGAGGACTGCGTGTATAGAGCAGAAGGAGAAGGGTCACAGCAATGACGACAGCTTTTTTCCTGCAAATTGTTAGAGAAACCATTTTCGAATGTAGAACCATGAAAAAAGAGAAGAGTTGGAAGGTAGCTAGATGTCTATAAAAATGGTGATAACTTCATGTGGTTTTCGCGATTTGTCGCGTTATCTACGCGTAATAAATTAAAAAAAAATCTCGTGATTTTACAATTTTAGTGCATTATATACACTAAATTCTTTTTTTTAGTGCATAACCCTTCTGTAATCGAAGTAGCATAAAACTGGCCAATCATAGGCCTTATTTTCCACGAAATCAACCTACCAACACCACGATCTCTACGGAGTATTGTCGTGTTACTCGTGCACCGCCCCCACTAATATCCATTACTAGAGTACTTGTATGTACACGTAATATGGCACCCCCCATAATAGTACTACTACTCCTGGACTACTCGTACAAACACTGTAATACTCATTACTGGCTCTGCGCGTTTACGGTACGCCTCCACTTGACCACTTGACAGTGTCCCTTCCCCTTGCAACTTACTCGTAGTTTAGATTCGATGAAACATTACTTACTATACGGAGTAAAGGCCAATGTCCCTCATTTAATTTTTTTTTCTAATTCGCCATCTGCCTTTTAACTTTCCTTTCTTGTGCCCTTCGCCATCGTTTTGAGCAAGCATGGCTCCCAAGACAAAGGTGGCGCCTCGCGTCGTAAAATATGACTTCTGTGGACCGTACGTCGCCATTTCCCACCAACCGTGCAGCGTTTTCAAATTATTCTCCTCTTACCTGGTAATGTTGTACTCAACTGACATGATGTGCGCGACACTTTTAGAGTCGGAGTCTCTGCCATGTCGATTGGCCTCCCGCTCCTTGTCTACAGCTTTCTTTTCTTCTGCAACGATATTTCGGGTTGTCCTGCGCCATCCCTCCTCAGCCCTAAAACCCTCACGGTCGAGAATCTAAAAAGCGAGATTGGATGGCCCGAAGATGGCTTCCGGGGTTTCTTCAGCTTGGAAGCGACGCTTTATGTTCTCGCCTACTATTTCATCAACCTCGTCCTTTACTCTGCCCTCCCTGGCGAGCAGGTTGACGGCACAGTCCTCCGAAACGGCGGCCGTTTGAAATACAAGTTCAACAGTACGATATCATTAACCCCTCCCCTCGAATATAGACTATCGAACCGTGCAAGGAAGGCCGGTTAAGAGGTCCATATATAGCTGCTAACTGTCTTTATAACACAGCGTTCTCGTCTAGTCTGGTGATCTTATCCGTTTGCCTCGCCGGCACGATCGCCCAGGGCGCCGAATTTCCCCTCTGGACCTATATCGATGAAAACTACCTCCAAATTTACACGGCGAACCTCATACTTGCTTTTATCCTGTCGGTCTACTCATATATCAATAGCTTCAGCGTGAAGCCTGGTAATAAGGAACTCCGTGAGCTTGCCGTTGGAGGTCAGACGGGCAACATGATATATGACTGGTTCATTGGCCGCGAGCTGAACCCCCGTGTGACGTTGCCTCTCTTTGGCGAGATCGACATCAAGACATGGTTCGAAATGCGGCCCGGCCTTCTTGCCTGGTTGCTCTTCAATTTCACCTGGGCTGCTAAGCAGTATCGCAATTTTGGTTTCCTCAGCGACAGCATGATCCTCACGGCCACCATTCAGCTACTTTACATCCTCGATGGATGGTACCTCGAGAAGGGTATCCTTACCATGATCGATATTACGACAGATGGATTTGGTTTCATGCTCTCATTTGGCGACATTGCTTGGGTTCCCTTCATTTACTGCACCCAGACCCGGTACCTCTCTATGTACCCCGTCCACCTAGGCCCCTACGGCATTGCCGCTATTCTGGTTACTCTTGCAACTGGCTTTTACATCTTCCGTGCCTCCAATACGCAGAAGAACACGTTCCGCCATAATCCCCAGGATCCCAGTGTTACTCACCTCAAATATATCTCTACCAAGCGCGGCACCAAGCTGCTCGTCTCGGGCTGGTGGGGTGCCGCTCGTCACATCAACTACTTCGGTGACTGGATCCAGGGATGGCCCTACTGTCTCACCACCTGCATTGCCGGTTACACGATACTCGCAGCTGGGGCGGCGCTCCCTGAGTCCGCTGCGGGAGAGAGTCCTTTCATCATGGCCGACGGCCGACAAGTCGTCCAGGGCGATGCTGCCGGTTGGGGCATGATCTTCACCTATTTCTACTTGGTTTACTTTGGCACCCTATTGGCTCACCGCGACAGCCGTGACAATGCCATGTGTGAAGAAAAGTACGGTGAAGACTGGGCCAGGTACAAGAAAATTGTGCCGTACAAATTCATCCCTTACATCTTCTAAACGACGGAATGCGGTGCATTTCAAATTCACCAAGTCTAATTAGCCAACTGCCTATTGTGCAGTTGCACCGACAGATGACTTGGCACGAAGTGTCGAGAGCCTCGGCCATGTATCAACAAGAGAGTCGGCGCCGCATTCAGGATACGCCTCGTATGTTGGCATGATACAGCATGTACCAACTTTAATGTAGCCTGTCGAATCATGTGAAAGCTAAGTAGATAATATTTAATGTCAACTCAGAATGCCAAGAATATCATGTCTTTTTTGGTGTGTTGGCGAGCATTGATTGCGCCAAGTATGTGCTATATATAATGTTACTTGCATAAACCGCCGCATAGCCAGACGGATTAAATAAAGTCTTGTGACACGGCAACCTGGATCTGAATTTAGTCTATCAGGTTTGACCAGCTAGCCTCTGGTGTGTTGAGGAACGAAGCCAGCATTTATTTTCGGTTACGTTGCAACGACGGGAGGAGTAGAGTGTTGCTCTTTTTGAGCTTCCATCGCCATAATACATATACATACTTGTATTTCGAGTTGCACGAGGAAGCACCCCTATGCCGTCTAGATTGCTTTTCCTTTTGTTTTTCTATTCTTCCTCGTCCCATTGATCCTTCTTTGGCCCTTTTGTTATTATTGGTCCTTTTACCATTTGATTTTACTTTTTTCTTATTCGCTATAAAACTGTGACAGGATGACGTACAGCATAGCATTCCGCAGCTGATGATTGGATGGCCAGTGGGGTGGCCCTCATACTCCTGCCCCTGAGATCTCAAGGGAGATGGCTTCCTTAAGCGGTGCTTCCCGTGTCTTCCTTGAGAGGCTGTAGTAGATGAACTTTGAGATATTGCTTGTTCCAATTGGCCTCTTCTCTTCCTACCCTCTTCTCTCTTCTCCCAACGAAACTTATCGACCCTATTTCTCTCACCCTCAACCCTTACCCCTTTTTACTCCTTGCTTTATAAATTGAGGTGTCGGTTGCATACTTGTACTTGGTACGTTTCCACGTGTGGTCAGTTAGCGGCACAGAGAAGTCCCACCGAATTCTCCGAATATTATCCCTTCCGTGTTTGGTTCAGTGATGTGACAAGCAATTCCCCCACCTACAAGTACGTTTTATACGCTTCCATCGGCCCAGATTTATTAGCAGAAATAAGTTAGAGTAGAGCCGACAATCCTTCGCCAGCCAGCATGACGTCCTCTAATATGCACGTAAAAACACTCTGCGAAGGTTCCGAGACTGCTCAACGCTGTCTCGCTATACAAGACATTGGTTCCTGAATGACCGCTCTATCGCTTCCACTCTTGTATCGTTTTTCATTGTCATGTGTGGTATGGCTCAAGCTACCACACGAAAGTTTACCTCACCCACACCTCGCCTGTATCCTCGTCCACGGCGCCATTGTATTCGAGCAACGGGATACGACATGGGACGCGAGCCCTGCAGCTGATGGTGTCTCCCCGCCATTGGGGCAAACGCCGGAGCCTGCCCACATGTAGCCCGTACTCCTGCCCGTATATACACCAATTTGTTCACGCGAAGAGCAGGAGCTTCTGTCAGCTGTCGGATAAGAACAGCAGCCGATATGAAGCTTAATTCCTTGTGTGGGTCAATTGCAAAGGTCCCTTCCTCTCAAAGGCCCTTTGGCGCTGTCAGTCAAGTCTTCTATCGACGCCGTCCTTTCTGTTGTAGATGGATCTTCATACCCCCTACCTCCCCGACCTTTCTCCCCTTTTAACATTCAAGCTGTGGCTGTCCATAATAGATACGGTTCTCTCCACAAATGGGCTTCCTGAATAGCTTGGCCCACCTGATCTGGGCTTGCTTTCCGCGAGGGCATTCCATCCACCACCCAGCTCGTCGTCAACCCCGCTCACGGCTTACAACGACGGCGTAGTTTGGCAATTGGTCGAGTTGCATCACATCCAAAGCAGACAAATTAGATTAAGCCGAACGTCAACGCATCCCAAACAAGAGAAGCTGGTAGAAAGAAAAAAAGGCGACCACAAGTCTCAGACAATCAATCTCATGACGACAAACTAGGCGATCACCAGTATTTATACATTACATTCCCCCCCGACTCCTTCCCTTGACCTGTCCAACCCTTCCACGATACTCTCAGTACAACCTCGCTTTCGATAGGCTTTTTTTTTTCTTTTCTTTTCAGGGTTTGCAGCTCACACAGGTCTTCGGAACTTGTCTTTGCCAACCCTTCTCGTCTCTTTGATCGTCGGTTGTTATCATGATGTTAGTATCACTCCTTTTGGCGGCACTCCCCGTCCTCACGGGTGTATCTGCTTCCAAGAGGAATCAGGACTCTGCTCAACAGGTATGTTATCTGAAGAAATAGGAAGCGAAACACCACTTTGCTAATTTACAGCAATAGCCCGAGCTAGCTACTTCGCCCCCGTTCTACCCTTCGCCTTGGATGGACCCAGAGGCTGCGGGCTGGAAAGAAGCATATATAAGAGCAAAAGAGTTTGTATCGCAACTCACTCTCCTTGAAAAGGTTAACTTAACTACTGGAGTGGGGTAAGTGAATGGCCAGTTCCCCGCGGGTTTTCTCGCCCTTTTGGTCTGTCCATTTTAACACGAGACTTAGATGGATGTCCGATCGCTGTGTGGGCAATGTAGGCTCCATTCCGAGACTCGGAATGCGTGGTCTTTGTATGCAGGACGGTCCTGTTGGAGTTCGGAAGTCGGACTACAACTCGGTCTTTCCTTCTGGCCAGCTTTCTGCAGCCACTTTTGATCGGCGACTCATGTTCCTCCGAGGACAGGCAATTGGAGCTGAACATAAAGCCAAAGGTGTGGATGTAGTCCTGGCACCAGTTGCAGGTCCAATTGGCCGCGCACCTGAAGGGGGCCGTAACTGGGAAGGCTTCTCTCCAGATCCTTACCTCACAGGTCAAAGCATGGCAGCAACCATTCAGGGGATGCAAAATGCCGGTGTCATTGCCTGTGCCAAACACTGGGTTGGGAACGAGCAGGGTGAGTAATGTCGATTGGTAAAAAAAATCCTACTTTTTTCCAGTTGTAAGCATTTTCTTACCAAGCGGCGTGGTCCTTTTAGAACACTTTCGGCAAGCACCCGAAGAGAAGGCGCGCCGTGTTAACATTTCCGAGTCTCTCTCGTCAAACATTGATGACAAGACCATGCACGAGCTATACATGTGGCCTTTCGCTGATGCTGTCCGCGCTGGCGTTGGATCTGTAATGTGCGCGTATACACAAGTCAACAATTCATACTCGTGCCAAAATTCCAAGCTCATCAATGGGCTACTCAAGGAGGAGCTTGGCTTCCAGGGCTTCGTCATGAGTGACTGGCAAGCCCATCACTCGGGTGTATCAAGCGCAGCAGCCGGACTTGATATGTCTATGCCGGGAGACACAACTTTCGGTACCGGTGTTAGTTTTTGGGGGGCCAATCTTACCCTCGCCGTCATCAACGGGACGGTGCCTGAATGGCGTATCGATGATATGGCCATGCGCATCATGGCACCCTTTTTTAAAGTTGGACTCACGCTCGATCGGCCTGATATCAACTTTTCGTCGTGGTCCCTTGATAAATTTGGGTTCTTGCAGATGGCTGCTCAGGAGAACCCGGGACTCATCAATTCGCATGTTGATGTCCGAGCCGAACATGCCCGGCTCATCCGCGAGATTGCGTCCAGCGGAATAGTTCTCCTCAAAAATACTGGTGCTCTCCCTCTCAAAAAGCCCAAATTCGTCGCTGTCATCGGCGAAGATGCTGGCCCCAACCCTGCCGGGCCAAACGGGTGCGATGATCGCAGCTGTAATGACGGTACACTGGGCATGGCCTGGGGCTCGGGGACAGCAGAGTTTCCCTACCTTGTGACGCCCGACATGGCACTCATGGCTCAAGCACTCGCCGATGGTTCTCGCTATGAAAGCATCCTGAGTAATGAGGAAACAGACGCGACCAACAGACTCGTTTCCCAGGACGATGTAGTATCGATTGTCTTTGTCAACGCCAACTCGGGTGAGGGCTTCATCACGGTAGATGGTAACGCTGGCGACCGCAACGACCTATTCTTATGGAACTCGGGTGATGAATTGATCAAAAATGTATCGTCGCAGTGTGCCAACACCATTGTCGTCATCCACTCGACAGGACCTGTTCTCGTAACGGATTGGTACGACAGTCCCAATATCACTGCCATCTTGTGGGCGGGAGTCCCAGGCCAAGAATCAGGCTCGGCAATTGCTGACGTCCTGTATGGACGTGTTAACCCTTCCGGTCGCACACCATTTACCTGGGGTTCGACACGCGAGTCGTATGGTGTCGATGTCCTGTATGAGCCGAATAATGGCGAGGATGCTCCACAAGATACATTCTCCGAAGGTGTCTTTATTGACTATCGTCATTTCGACCGACAGAATGGGACGTCGGGAGACCACGCCCCCATTTACGAGTTTGGCTTCGGCTTGTCGTATACCACATTTGCGTACTCAAATCTCCAGGTGATAAAGCACAATGCGCCGCCGTACCGTCCGACAACGGGACAGGCTATTGCAGCACCCGAGTTGGGTAATTTCAGCACAGACCTGGACGACTATGTATTCCCAACCAAGCATGCTCGGTATATACATAACTTCATCTACCCATATCTGAACACGTCGTCGTCGGGGGAAGAGGCGTCGACAGACCCAAACTACGGTCAGACTGCTGATGAGTTTCTCCCACCAGGGGCTCTGGATGGAAACGCACAACCCCGATCAGCCGCTTCAGGCCAGCCAGGAGGGAACCCGAGGCTTTGGGACGTATTGTACACGGTAACAGCCACTGTGACGAACACGGGGAGCATTGTGGGTGACGAAGTTGCACAGTTGTACGTTGGGTTGGGCGGTCCTACCGACCCTGTGCGGGTTCTTCGAGGATTTGACCGACTGCGCATCAACCCTAGACAATCGGTCAACTTTACGGTGCAGCTGACGAGGAGAGACCTCAGTAATTGGGATACAAGGCGACAGGACTGGGTGGTCAGTGACTACGACAAGACACTGTGGGTAGGAGGCAGTTCGAGGAGGTTGTCCTTGGTGGGCCAACTCGGTCGAGTTGTGGCATGAACATAATTCTTTTGAATCCCAGGTTTTTTTTTTCATTTTCCTTACCGTTGCATTTTTTGTATCTTTTTGGGGGGGGGGGTTCTGTGATTATGGTATGGGTAGCAAGCAATGAATGGAAAACGATTTGAATGAAACAGGTGATCAAGAATGCAGTTACACGCAGTGTAAAGATGTTTGCTTACCTGCCATTTTAGGGCACAGGGAAGAACGTCCATCCATGCGGTATGTAATACTGACTGGTCTTATATTAGGATAGTTGGAAACCGGTCTATGTACGGAGTAAAGATGATGGGATACACCATTCGTTCATTGAGAAACCAAACCGTTCTGGGACCCCAAGCTCCAAACTGGAACTGAGATTTTTTTCTGGTATCTTTCGTTTTTCCTTTCACTTCTCTAAAAATGGCTCGAAGAAGGAAGCTACAGTCGTTCCTTCCAAACTTCCAAACGGAACGTCCAATAGCACACAAAAGTTTTTGCCTTATAACAATAACTATCACCAAAAAGGCACACAAAAAAGGCCAAGTTTATAAAAAAAAGTCAACTCGCAACCTCGATATCTACCATCTACCAGGCCTAGCATCCTGAAATTACGAGCATCGAGCCCCAAGAAAAGCAATGGCCCCATTATCAATCACCATCTATCACCTTATCATCTGGGTATACGACCTCTGCATCATCCGGTTCTCCATCAACTTCCTCTGGGATTGCCCAATACATGGCGTTCTCTACCCCCTGTTTCAAGCACACTTTTCCGACAATCATGTTGATATGGGCTGTGGAACGGGCTATTTTCCCGCGCGGGCGCTCTCCGAAATACGAAACGGCCAAGCAAAGGATCTTGACGGTGGTGACATGGATGGGCTGGTAACGGGACAAGGTGGAAAGGACCGAAGAATTCTTCTCTGGGACCTTAATACTACATGCCTCAAGCGCGCCTCGTCTCGAATCCAAGCAGTTTCTCCCCAGGCCAATGTCGTGCTATTTGAGGAAGATCTCATGTCGCCACCCTGCAACAACGCTGTCCACCATGCTTTTACATCGGCGTCAGCGCTCAACGTTCTTCATTGTCTTCCCGGCCCACAATACGATAAATGCCGAGCTGTTTTCCGGGCTGCTGCTAGAGCCTTGACTCAGGATGGCGTTTTCGTCGGCAGTACTGTCCTTGGTCCCGGTTGTCCCACGAGCTCACAAAACGGCGGGAGATGGAGAAGCCTCGATGGCATAATGGGATACTGTGTAGCTTGGATATATAACCAGGCAGGCATCTTCGCGAATTGGTATGATGACAAGGATGTCGTTGAGAAGGCTCTCAATGAGTGTTTTGAGGATTCTCAGGTTTGGGTTGTGGGAAGGATGATTCTGTTTCGAGCTGTGAATCCGAGAAAGTTGGAAACTTGACCAGGTCGCATGTTTAGTATTGTCTAAGAGTTGAAACTGTGGTACTTTGGGCCCAGTATAAACGAATGGTTACACAGATTACCTTCTTCAAGGCAACAGGAAATGTAACAGGAAATAGAAACAGAAACCTTGCCCAGATGATCCCCATCTAAAAGATACCCCCCCTAGCTTTCTCTTCTCTACAACTTGGCACCTCTAAGCCTAAGCAGAGCCTCCTGCCAACTAGAAGCCAACAACCGGCCAGACTCAACATCCCAAAACTTCTGCTCCAAAAGAACCTTGCCGCCACCACCCCAAGTACTCTTCCTCTCGACGAAAATCCACCGATCCATGCGCAGCTCTTCAGGCCGGTGCACGACAAGCGCATGGTTAACGGTGGTCATGACAGTAGCATTCTTCGCGCCTCGGCCAACGGCTTCGGGCGCAGCCAGCGTCATCGTGTAAACGAACCACTCGTCGGAAAGAAACGACAACGCCGCGATGTGTGCCGCAGTATCAGCTTTGGAGGTAAAAGGTGGCGATCGCACATATGCGTGCACAACATGCGTTTCCGGCTTATCCTCGTGTACCCGTGTAGGAATCCTTTGCGGCAGAGAAGGGAGAAAGCGCCAATCAAACGGATCAGGCAGCAACAGGCCATCATCCTGCAATTTACCCAGTTGAAGCTCGGTTTCCCGACTTACTTCCTCCAACCTCTCATCGTCGGGCCCAAATTCTACACTGGGCATCGCAACGCCATATTCGAGCCCCGAAGTCCCTCCATTTCCAATCTGAAATCCGAGGACGAGAAAACCCAACGGAGTTCCATCCTGCGTAGGGTGCACTAACCGCGAGGAAAAAGTTCGACCGTCGGATATTGTGTCAACGGTATATGTGATTGGGACATTTGAACCTCCGGGCTTGAGGAATGTGCAGTGGAGGTTATGCAGGTTCGCTGTTGGGGGGAGAGTCTTTTGGGCGGCGGTTATGCTTTGGGAGAGAATGAAGCCTCCGAATAGACCTCTCACGCCATCTGGAACTGGCCAAAGTGCGCTTTTAGAGTCGTCCTGGTTAGTAGTTTTGTCCTGTTGTAAGGTTTTGGTAAAAGGGGGGGGGGTGTTTACTTCTTGTTGATGAATGTGCCGTCATTTTTAGGGCTGGGCGTGGTGGCTACTAGCCATTCGATAGGGCAGACGTCTTCCTCTTCCATGGTTTTGACTGTTTGATATTGTTCCTCCTAATGAGAGGAACTCCCCGGCGGGTATTTTCTTGTATCCTTTCAAATCTTGTGAGATTGTGATGCTTCGTAGCGCAGCCTGCTGAGGAAGGTAAGCAAGACGCCTCAGCTCGTGATATTCCTTTTTTTTTTATAGTTCAAATTCAAACTTGCCTTGGACTAAACTCTTCTGATTCTATCTTGTTGGCGCACTTCTATGTCGTTATATCATCAATTATGCGATTTAGTGCCTTGGTTCAAGGGAGTTGGACAAACGTCTGTCATAGTGTTTTAAAGAGACAGGAATTGGAGGCGTCGCGTCAACCTCGGCATCTTTACCTTCATGCCTCCTTTGTACAACATTTCCAGATGAGAAAGCAAGACCCCCCACCCCCCCCAAAGAAAAAAATAGATGATCATCACTTTTTTCCCATCTAATCTCTATTCATACCAATATACCAATAGACTTATGGATTAATGCCTTAGCACTAACCACCACAGGGTTAGGGTTAGAAAGCGGAAGCCGATGACGGTCCAACGGTTGAGAATCCCAGGAACTTCTGATCTGGATCCTCAGAAACCAGGAACAAGGATGAATGCCTCAAAACCGCCCGATAATGGAGGAGGAATCGAAACGAAGGGAACCTAACCCTCATTCTCCCCTTTTCGGAATTTTGCTTCGCCTCACGGGAATCCTTCGCGTTGAGGGACACATAGTGTTAAAGCTCGTATTCACCCCGGTGAGAAGTCTATGTGATTAGATTAATTATGGTTGAATTGTATGAATATCCTCGTTTTGTCTTGTTTGCCTCTGGCTCTTGTGATGCGGAGAGCCCCTCACGAAGATATCCCAGTATGCTTGCTGTATTGCTACTTCTCCTTCTAACGTCCGATGATGCAAATGATGCAACAAATGCAGAGACAAAAAGTAGAAATGTATCACTTCCGCAAAAGGTATATCTCGCGACGGAGCATTTACTTCTAAAAGAAATCAACCATCGTTCACCATGGCGATGACATGGCTAGTACAACCACTGTAGTAAAACTCCGTAAATTGATAGCTTCGGGCTAATGGTAGAAGGTGGCTTAGATTAAAAGAAAAGCTTCTACTCCGTACACGTACTCCGTAGAGACAAAGTGGCGGTGCAAAAAGGCGTACGCCGCAAATGGCCTTCGTGTGGGATGGTTACTAATTAGGCATTATTACGGAGTAGTGTACGGAGTAACGATGCGTCAATGGATGACACAAATTAAGCTTCTCTATTAGGCCTCCTTGGCGGTCGATGGGGGAAAGACAGGGGAGAAAAATCTGCAATATTACTCCGTAGACTTGGTGTTTGATCTTTTGGGTTGACGGAAAGTCGGCTTACCCTCTCCTACGCTAAAATCCTAACAATGTGATGGTGTCGGCCAATTTGTGGATCGAGATGTTCAAGTAAGCTGCTTACAAAGAGTTTAAATTTGGCACCTTACCAGGTTTGACACTAACCATACCCGAAACAGACAAAGCAAGTAGCTTTGTGGGGTTCCATCTCGACCTGCCCCTTCCCTTTGAATTGGGTCGGCATTTGGGCCACTTAAATGGCAGCAACAGGGCCGTATCTTCTATGGAGTAGTAATAGGGATGAGAACCAACTCGCCAAACTTACACACCCTCAGGTACTGTTACTCCAGGTGAGTTTTTGCTTGTCCAACCTCGCGCTTTCATAGAGGTAGTATTCCTGCCCTGACTCCCCTAGACGATACGTGGAGTGACAGGGAAGGGTCTGTATTGCTTGGTATCTGTTACATTTCTGGTTCGTGAAAACCATCACTCTATCGCCATCTGTCCCGCATTGGAAAGAAGTGCTCCATGCCTGACTCCTCAATTTCTACTCCGTACACATACTCTCAACCACACTGAAGCGCGCACCCAGGCTCGTCACATCAGGCTTTTCCTTTCCTCATCTTTCCAGGGGATTTATCCCTTCTTCTCGCCGGAACCACACACCCATGGCCGCCCAAGTCCACGGGGTCAGAATTGCAACTTCCTCGTCTCTTGATACCGTGACGCCGGATGCCTCACTCATCGTCGCCAGTCCTCTCCATTTGTTTTCACTTCTCGTCTATCCTTGTGTTAAACTTGCCGAGAAGAGACGTTCGATTTCCCACGGCCCGCACTTGGCCACCTTTACCAGGGCCCGGCATATATTGAGTAATACACCAAAGCGAGCTTGCATTGCTCGCTTACTTCTTCACCGTGTGATTTTCTGGTACGTTTGATGGCTCCACACAGCTCTCGCCAGCCCTATGGATGGCCTTCATTTTAAGTACATGCACCTCTGGTTAGCTGGCTTGGCCAAACGGGGGTCAATTGTACGGAGTAAGAATTAATAAACCATTATTGGTGTCGTACTTTTGTAGTTTAGTCCCAAAGTGGCAGCTTTCACCCAGAAAATCTCCTATTACCAATTGCGAAGACTCGACAATCGACGGTAAACCCTGATCTCGAGCCCGCCTTATGTAACAGTCTTTGTAATCGATCTCGCGGCACCATTCTCCACAAACAAGTTGAAGTTCCATATTTTACAGTACAGTATTCCATTATAGGGGGGATTGGCTGTTCAATAAATGACTTTTGCACAGCCCTTGGAGGAGAAAGGGACAGTGGGATGGGGTGGTGATGAGGCGCAACACATGGCCTCAATAACAAAGTGACTGGGGCCACACTCTTCAAAATTTTAGTAGCAAATGCCTTCCCCCCCTTATTCTTCTGTCTTTCTGTCGAAGTAAGTATGAGGCGAACGGTTATAACAGTTAGATCTATGGACTGGACAAAATGACAATGCTCTCCGTGCACTGGGGTCGATTTAGTGATGGCCTAAGTCTGCGATATTCTGAAAAGTGGCAGGCCAGGGAAGTGTGGCGGTGCACGCACAATCAGAGAGAGCACCAAGCACTCGAGGACTTGGCTACTTTGCACCGGGTGCTTGGTTGGGTGGCCAGGTTTGTCTCTCTTTCTGCTCCGTAGTCTCTTGCAGATATCGACTCAAGCCTTCCACGATACATGCGCAAAGGCCCCACGGCTACACTGCTAATTCCCTTCCACACACACTCCCCCCCTTCCCCCTTGTTAGCCCACCCCCTGGGTTTCCTTCCATTCTCCTTCCATTTCCTTCCTTCGGTCCCGCGTCAAAACTTGGAGGCAATGAGAGGTACATGTTCTCGAGAGGGGGCGTGTTAGCGATGCGGTCACCAAATCACCTTTGCTGTCCAACTCTCTTGGCCTTAATAGCCTCGCCCCCTACCTTTCTCTCTTCTGCCCACACCCTCTGCCTTATCCGTGCCCACATGCATTGGGATGCGGAGAGCTGTGCAATACTACTCGCAGCATTTCTTCATCTTGGACTCCGTCTTCCCGTCTTCATTCAATCTTCGTCATCAGACGAAACCTGCCCTAGGCCTTTTATTCTTCGACAGACCGCCATCCATTGCAGTTCTCCTTGAACTCATCCGCTCATTGCTCGGAATAGTCTACCCCTGGAATCTCGCTCGCTTGGTTTGCCATTTTGCTGGCTTCGACTATAAAACACATCTCCCCTCGCTCATCAACATTCTCGCTCTCCTCTTCACCGTCGAATTTCACGCTCTCCCTAGATCGATCTCAACGTTTGCGCCCCCCTCTCGTACGGCCGTAGCGTCAGACCACTCTCCGCAGGCTAAGCAAGCTTGTCGTGGGAGAAAATAGAAAACCAAAGCCTTAGTCCTTTAACCAACAACTCCTCGCTCTGGATGGGGAGGGCTCATAGCCTTCCAAAAGACAAAGCCGTGATGACCTTGACGAAAACTGAATATGTATCGCCCGATAGGGTAAACATGGACACCCCGAGTCCCCCCTTCAAAGAATCTGTAGCGGAAATCGAAGCCATTATTCCCAAAGGCCAAGTCTGGGAAGATTGGAAGGGCGTCCTGCACCATCTCTATCTTCAAAAGAACATGCCGTTAAAACATCTGATCACGGAAATGGAAACGAGATACAACTTCAGGGCAACGTAAGTCTTAATTCCCAGTCTCAAACCCCTCCCCTCCCCGCCCCCTCCCGAGTTCTTGCCCTTCTCGACTCCAGCCTTCTGGATGGCTCACAGCCAGCCACATTTGCCATGGGAAATAGAAGAAGATGAAGGTTTCCCCCCTCTTTGTCTTATTGAGGGAAAAGAAATGTAAACTATGGGTTTCTGACCTTTCCCGTCATATGTTGTGCGGCCGGTGTGTGTAGTGAGCGAATGTACAAAAGGCAATTTCGTCAGAAATGGCATTGGCACAAGTACAATAGCGTGGGCCACAAAGAGGCCGTCTCTCGAGGTGTCCCGTGCCAGCAACCCGACGGTAACAAGTCGTGTATTCGTTCCAAAACAGGCCTCCTTGACGCCGACGGTGAATTCGAACCCTTTAGCTCGCCCTCCCCGAGCCCATCGGCTACACCGTCCGTGGCATCGCCGGCGACCTCGTGCCTGACCTCGCCAACACAAGACCTCACGCCCGACTTGTTCGAGGGCGTTGAGGAAAGGGTCATGTACGATCGGATCGGCCCCAGCATGCGCTATTACCTACGCACCTACAGCAACCAGAACCCCACATGGTGTACGGAGATCCCGACCAAGATTCGCGTTTGCAATTTCGAGGGCATCCTCCTCCTTATTCAATGTGCCAGCCATCTCTTCCGTCTTGATCGGTTCAACGATGGTGGACGACTCTTCCGCCGGGCCTTTCAGAGACTCGATGAAAAGCTGGACTGGGACGACCCACGAGCCGTGGCGCAGCTCGTGCTACAGCTCCCTCTCGCTATATTTGAAGGCGGCCACCTCGAAGTGCTCGCAATATATCTCCGGCACGTGCTTGCTCTCGTGCGCGTCAATGGAGGCCACGAACTTGTCGAGGTAATGGCGTCTACGGCATTACACCTGGCGGAGGAGCGTCAAGACAGCCTGGCGGTCTTCTTTCAGGTCGCGACGCGCGCGTGGGTCGAGTCGTTGTGCCAAGTACGTGGCAGCCTTGTGCGACCCGTCCTGCTGGCCCGGACCATGGTTCTACAAGCGGCGTGCCCTTGCCAACGGCAGGACGTCCTCGCACTCGTAACAAGTTTTAATGATCTTAGCAAAGCCGCCTTGGGTGCAACGACACGGCATCAACGCGAAGCGGCGTTGATTGCGACGGCCGATGCCTTGAGCCTGCAGGCTGCACACACATTCTTTCAAGAAGACTTTGAAAATCAGGTCAACCGATTCGTGACGCAGATTCGACAGCCGGGGGCGGTACAGGACCCATCCTGCCGACAAAGGCTAGAGCTCGAGGCAACGTGGGCGCTTGGCGCCTACCAAATCTCGCAGGGACGATGTGACGTCGCGATCCAGCTATTCGATAAGCAGTTTACTGGCAATGTCGATGGAAAGGACGAGATCGACCTTCTTTGGAAATTATCGAAACTCTCGAACGCCGTTCTTCTCCTCCAGAAAGCTGGCAGAGAAGATGAGGCGGTAAGGGCGATGGGAAGCGTCACTTGGTGTATGGATGTTCTCGAAGGCTTCGTCTCGTGGGAAGAGATGGAGATTGCGGAGTAGTCCCTGAAAAGTGTGACAGTCTGGTATGATAGACGAAGGATGACAACGAGACCCATGATCATGATCTTTATAATTGTTATTTGTTCTTCTTCCCCTAATCTATTTTTTCTTCGTCATTATCCCACTTTCTGGCCCTTGTTTTTCTTTTGAATGGTTTGCTAAGCTTTTTTTGTCTTTTCTCAATATTGTTATATTTTTATGCTCTCCTCCACTCATCTTTATTCTGGGAGGTTCATGAGCATACGGAGTATATACCTAAGCATATCCTCAAGACGTTGCTTTTCTTGCTACGTCTCCCTTGACCCTTATCCATACTCGAGTTTTCTTTTTCACCATACTAGAAGGCGTTTTTTTTTTCCCTGTACAATAATTGCAAGTACTACAATATATGAGTTTCTTTGGCATCTTCTAGTCTCAGGCTTATCTTATCTCGACTTTTAGCGGGGTTATAGTACTTGTGCATCCGGAGTAGCCTTGGATGTGCTAGAACCCCGCCCCCCACCGTCAGCTAACAGCGCTGTAAATCCATTTGCCCAACCATTCAGCCTCTCCCCCCTAAGGACTGCCCCCCCCCACCTCACGGGGGCTCAAGTTCCACACATGCAAAGCTCAAGCTTCGTGCAACCACTCAAGAAAACCCAGACTGCAAAAATACCAAACGCACGCTCCCTCATCCATCCTTGGCTCGCCAATTCAAGCAATCTTTGTTCTATCTCTAATAGGAGCTCAGCTGGCCTCTTCCCCGCCCTGGCTCGCATACGTCCGTCAGAATGGAGATTGCACGGAAATCATGGGGTGAGTATTTTCAAGACAGGAGGTCGGTCACCTTCCTCTGCTGTAGGAAGGAGGAAGACGAACCGATATCCAAGTGTGATACGAAACTGACTGTGATATATCTATAAAAGAACTCGACAACAATGTTAAACTCGTCGATCCCACACTAGACGCCCTCTACCAACCAGACTCTCAACCCACCGACCCCAACGCCGATCCCCAGAACGCCCGTCCCTGGGCGCGCGACCCTCACCATTTCAAACATGTGCGAATATCCGCAGTAGCCCTCCTAAAAATGGTTATGCACGCACGGTCTGGAGGTATCCTCGAGGTCATGGGCTGTATGCAAGGCTACGTGTCGGGGGACGCCTTCATCGTCACGGACGCCTTCCGCCTCCCCGTCGAAGGCACCGAGACCCGTGTCAACGCACAGTCCGAGGCCAACGAATACCTCGTCGAATACCTGACTGCGTCGCGCGAGCTCGGACGCACAGAGAACGTCGTGGGCTGGTACCACAGCCATCCGGGCTACGGCTGCTGGCTTAGTGGCATCGACGTGGAGACGCAATCGATGCAACAGAAGTGGAACGACCCGTTTCTGGCCATCGTAATCGATCCCGACCGCACAATCAACTCGGGAAAAGTAGAAATCGGCGCCTTCCGGACCTACCCCTCCGACTACAAGATAGATTCAGGGAACAACGGCCGAAGCGAAGGAGGCCAAGCCGTGCCCCTCAACAAAGCCGCCGAATTCGGTGCCCACGCAGACAAATACTACAGCGTCGAAGTTTCGCACTTCAAGAGTACCCTCGACACCCACCTCCTAGAACTCCTATGGCACAAATACTGGGTCCAAACCCTCTCCCAGAACCCCCTCCTCACAAGCCGCGACTACGGCAACAAACAACTCTTAGACCTCGCCTCCAAAGTCAACGAAGTCACGAGCCAAGTCGTCTCCATCGGCCGCTCGGGAGGCCACGCCGCTGCCTCGTCGTCTACCAAGAACTCGGGCCTCGTCGCCTCGTCCTCGTCGGCGCCCTCGGGCCCCCCACGCTTGAACGGCGTCGTGGGCGGCCCGACGGATGCCGGGGCCGGCGGCACCCCCAGTGCAAAGTACGTTGGCGGGATCGTCGACAAGGTCGCTGCCGACACGGCTTTTATCGTGGCGAACGAGCGGACGGCGTTGGTGGCCAATGAAGTTAAGGCCAAAGTCTTCAACTCGACCTAGACGGTACAAAAGGTATAAAATTAACAACAACGGCATTTTCTTTCAGCTTGTCTCTTTACGATAGCATGGTTCTTAGAAATGAAAGTTACGAGTATATTTTTTTCCTTTAAGGGACTGGCTACATTGAGAAACACACGCATTTCAGCATACGACGAAAAATTACGCTTCGAATGTCCTTTTGATTGTTGTAATGTAGTACCCTATCAACATGCAAGTCGTAAAGTCCCTCGAGTACCAAAAATGAAGCAGTAAAAAAACCTGGGCAAAGGGAATGGGGTGTCGAACTTGAACAAGTCATAACTAGGTCAAAAACTGCGCATCTCGAGCCAACTAAACTCCCTCTAATGTCCTCCGTGACTAAGTATCATTCGTAAAAGGAGAAAAAAAAAAAAACCAAGACCCCAAGGCTGAGACTTGAGAAACCAAAGCTGATGTAGGACAAATAACGGAAAAGAAAAAGAGACGGAGAAGACGCTATATCCAACAGTGGGATCAAATCTATACACTGGCTGGGGAGCACAAAAGAGGCAATCACGGCTGCCGACACATGTCGCCGGCTAGATTCATGTGCATGATGGCATCCTGTTTCCATGACTCGTCGTCCTGGTTCCGATCGTACAGATCGAGCGACTCCCTGCCGTCGACGCCGGGGAGTCGAACCTGCGGCGTTGGGTGTCCGTCGCTTAGACGCGTGGTTGGTTTCGGTGGCACGGCGGGCGGCATGTCCTCGCCGAAGCGGTCAAAGTCAGGAATGTCGAACGCACGCTCTGCGGATTCTAGGGGCATCCCGCCCGCTTGGACGCCGAGGCCTAGTGACGTCGGCACATTTCCGTAGTTGTAACCGAGCCCGTTATTGGGCAAAGTCATGCTCTCGCTTGCCCTCACATCCCTACCAGCTCCCAAGACTAATCCAGGGTTACCCCGGTCCTGAACCTGGGGCGCCTTGGTCGAGTTCGCAGAGTCACCTTCTTCTTGTTCGAGGATCTGTGGAGCAAGCTCCTGGTTTCGTAAACTAGACGCAGCCGCGACTTTTCCACTTCTCATGCTCCCAATAGAAGCGCGTGGGTCGATTTCGCTCGATAGATCAGCCATGGCATTCGGATCCAAGTTTCGAATGGCGAATTGGGCCTCTGTAGGCAGGTTACGCTTGACCCATTTGGCCAGAATATTGCCACGTTGCTTTTCGCCGAGTCGGGATCGTGGGAACTTGCCCTTGTCAATGAAAGCCACAATGTCAACTATAATCTGGTGCTCGTTGAGGATGGCGTTCACAATGACTGGCACGAGAGATGCCAGGTGCGAGCTGCGCGGAACCTCGACAATCACAACTATGAGACCTCCCGCTTGGAAAACGGCACTATTGGATGGAAAAAGAAATGTCAGTGAAATGAGCAGATGAGAGAAGCCGAGATAGAGACGTGGGGACAAAGAGAAGGAGAGAGAAGGACGTACCAGCCACCTGGTGCGATGCGCCGGTGACAGCGTTCCACCGAGTACTCAATATCCATTGGGAAATGATTGAGACCGTTAATCTCAAAAGTTTCGCCGATGCTTCCGAGCACAAAAAGGACCTGCATGTCTACCTGTGCGCCGCCGGGACCAATAGGTCGGCTGACGCTGTACAGGAAACCAAGGTCACCTGTTCGGACGTAGCGGATGCTCGGATCGCCATCCACTGTTCGTCCGTCGAAGCGTTCGGCATCGAACGGATCCGTTGACCCATAAAAGCCCTTGACGCAAGCCTCCGAATCGACCCAAATCTCGCCGTACTCGCCGTCATGGCAGAGTAGCCGGCTCTCCGGGTTGACGATGGCGATTTGTGTTGACACGGGTACCATCCCCGAATCTTGCACCAGGAGGGACTTCGAGTCCGCCTCCGGGTCCACGATTTGGATCATTCCGCGGCGTAGACCCTTGGCATCGAGCCAGAGTTCCACGGGCTCGATACACATGTACGAGCGCGACGCAATCATCGGATTTACCACGTGAGAGTAGACGGTATTGATGGCCGTCCTATCGAGGCCTGTAGCGGCGAAGTGCAGGCGGACCTTCTGGAACACGTCAACTCTCGGGCGGCCGTCGGCCGAAATCATCATGTTTTTGAGCTCATGTAGCGTGAATCCCTTGGCCTGCATCATCGACATGGCGTGGTCCAACATTTGCGGCGTGGCGTACGTGTCCTTGATCTTGTAGCGCGAGAGGGTGACAAAGAGGGAGATAGGCTGCTGGGCAAACTCCACGGGTGAGATCAGGTACGTCGGAGTGCCGATATAGATACCCATCAGACACGAATGGATGAAGCCAAGGCCGGTAGTGCTGCGGACACAGCCCAAAACCGGTCGCGAGCTCGTCATCTGGCATGTCTCCTTCTGGACTTTGCACATGCCCATAATGGTGTCGTGGCTGAGCTGGACGGCAAGTCGCTTCTGGTCTGGGGTCCAGTACGTCCAGATGATGGCGGGATAATTGGGTTGGATCCATGCCGGTTCCATCGTGATGCCCAGATCGCGGAGACCGCTATTCTGCTTAGGTGGCTTCGAAGTGTTGAAGATATTGGGGACGGAGGTCCGCGATATTTGCGCAGACTGCTTAATGTGGCTCGACACCTGCTTCAGCTTGATCAGGTGGTCGACTTCGGTATTGACCAGGACGGCCTTGACCTTGTAGTCAACCACCAGGCGGAGAAAGGCCGGGACGTCTTCGCTGAGTCGGTTCTGGTCTAGGGGCGCCATAGGAATGACGATGGCTCCGATATTGATGCATGCGTGTACCGCGTAAACAAAATCCTCCGAGTGCGTGTACATCAAAATGACATGGTCGCCGGGCCGTACGCGCACCTTGTTCTTCAGATACAGGGCCACGGCTGCAATCTTCTGGTCAAACTTCTTCCACGTAATGCCTTTGCCTTCCTTACCGCGGCTGTCAATGGTGCAGTATGCTAGTTCCTCTGGTTGCCGCGCCACGCGCCACTGAATTAGATCGGTGATGCACGCAAAGTTGTTTAGCGGTGTCGATGTCCGATCGTCGATAACAACTTCGCGACGGTCAATACCGGAATATTGTTTGTCTGCCGGCATGAGAAATTCTGCGCGGGCGTTAGATGCCGCAGGAGACCAGATGCCCCCAATAGGGTCGACGCCCACAGCGAGGTTCAAAACAGCCCTCTCGACGCCAAACTTGACGTGCACACAGGGCAGATTTCCTAGGTCAAAGTCGCGACGACACAGCATATTGCCAATTTCGCGCCGCCCGTTCCGCACAACCCTAGGCAGGGACTGCGGAGGGCTAATCATCACACAGTAGAGGCGAATGTTGTGCTCCTGGTGCAGAATTTCCATGCACCGCTCGGCAAGAGATTCGAGGAGGGCGCGGTCAAGTTGACGCGGTGCGCTGCCCGATGTCAGCGGTTGCGTGGATGCAGCGACTGATTCGACGACGAGGATTGGCAAGTGTTCCTCGTTCACAAACACATCAAAGGCCGAACAGTCGGAAACCATCGGCAGGTTCCGCAGAATGCTCAAAACAATATGTTGTACAAAGAAATAGCGGTACTCGGCTGATTCATGACCGGATTCGACCCATTCTACCTTTTGGCGGATTCGGTCCTCGTACAGCCCTAGCACGAACACCTTGCCTTCGATAATTGTCCCCAAAAGACCAGTGCGTAAAAATTCGGGCTCTATGGGAGACGGAGTTGGTTCTCCCGGTTCGAACTTGTAGGGTCGTGCGTGGAAAATCTGCTCCGTGTGTTTGGGCAAGGCCCAGAATCCTCCCGAGAGCGAGGGCGAGTCCACCCAAATCTCGCCAACAGTGTATGGTGCAGACAAAAGTCCCGTTTCGGGGTCGACCACGGCGAGGGTCGCATCCGGGATGGGGTAGCCGAATGCGCCGACACGCACTGTGGTCGCCTCGTCGGCCCCTTCTTTTCGAGCGTCTTCGCCGATGGCGACGATGACAATCTCGTTGGTCTTGAGGGCTTCTCGGTCCAGGAGTACTTCACCCAGCTCGCTCTTAGCATGGTGCTCCTGGGTAGAGATGCCGCCGCCGCCGAGCAGACTTCCAAAACCACCTGATGACACCGACTTCCCTTTCTCCTTCTCTTTAGCCTTCTCCCTTTCGTCCTCGGAATCCGAGTCGTCTTCCAGCGGTGCGCCAACCTTCAGGGGACAGCCCATCCTTTCCTCACCGCCAAGCCAGTCACGGACGCTGATTACCATGCCTCCGTGCTCTGGAAGACAGAGCATGGGTGCAACAACTTCGCGGGCTCGTGGATTTCTAAGCGGACGAAGCCATCGGTCGGCGAGGAGTTCATGAAATTCGCAGTTGACATTGAGAGTATCGATCAAACAGAGCTTCACGTGCGAAAAATTGGGCTCCATTCCCTTTTTGAAGTTTCGCGTGGCCATGGGATCGTGTTGGTAATTGTGCACTGCACGGTTGAGGCCTGTATAGTCGGCAACCATAAGAGTAGCCTTGTACTTGGTGATTAAATGGGCATACAGGCCGGGAACATCAACGGCCTTGTTCTCGACCCAGACAGTCGTGTGACCGCCATATATGGTGAATAACACGCCGAGAATCATACCGATTCCCTGGCGCGGGTCGAGATACGAGAGGAGAATTTCGCTTCCTGCACTGCCGCCGATGAGACGTCCGTTCTTGTCGCGCAGAGAAGGGTTGAAAGTGTCGCCGGGCCCGTTTCCTGGAAGGGTCGAAACGATGGCGCTCAAACAAGCCATCTGGTGCATGATGGTCCGGTGGCTGAGGACGACGCCACGGATGTCCCCAGTCGGTGCGCAGGAGAACTCGATGTAGGCGAGATCCGGCACGGCCAGCGGGGGCGTGTCGTCTCGTCGTTTGGGATGGTAACTCCCAAATTCATTCGTCTTCCACCATTCCACACCTTTTGGCCAACTGCGCTTTTGAGCGGTTATATCGCGGTGGAAAGCTTTCAAGTTGTTATCTGTTGTGAGGGCCAAGTGGGCTTGTGTTGAGGTGAGAATGAGGTGGAGTTTCTCGTGGTCCTGGAGATCATTGATTGGAACGGCCACGACACCAGCAATGAAGCAGCCCAACAAAGCAATCGCAAAGTCAATAACTTCCGAGTCACGATACACAAGCGCGACGCGGTCACCACGGTAAAGTGTACTCTTGTCTCGGATAACTTGGGCCACCTTTTCGGCGCGGGATGCTAGCTTGTCCCAGGTGATGGTCCCAATTTCTTTCCCTTTACTATCGAGAACCCAGTATGCTGGAAGCTTGGCGTTGGTGACTCCACGACGACGGAGAACTGCGGCAATATTATCGTATTTGGACATGAGAGTGTTCTCGTCATGGGGGTCATGAATGGCGAACGGAACCTCGCGGGGTTCAAGGGGCATTTGATATGCGAGTACCTCCGGGGGCGGCAGGTCGCTGGCGGTGAGCATGGGCGGTGCCAACGCCGCGGTGGGCGAGAAGGCTTCGTTGGCAGAATATCTTTGTGGTCCGCCATACTCATCTGGTTGGTTGTAATCGTAGGATTGGTGGCCTGCAAAGTCGGAAAAGTAGGCCTGCGAGTCGACCAGGGTGCCCGAACGAACACTACCGTCGTATTGGCTCATGGGAGGAGCAGGCCCAAGGCCACCATGGTTGGAATAGGCCCCTTGGCGTTCGGGGTTGAAGACGTAGTCGCCCGAAACCATTGTGCCGGAGCGTGAGGGGTCAGATGCAGCTGGCGGGATGAAAAGCGATTCGTGCGGGTTAAAGGAGGTCCGAAGGTCAGCAGCTATAGGACCTCCTGGGCGTAGTAGGTTGGCAGGGGTTGTGAAATCGCTGGGGGCGTAGGACACGGGGCGGTCGTACGAGGAGGAAGGGCGCTGGTTTGAGTACGTCGGGCTCGCAGGAATGTCGGAGGCACTGGGACCAAGGGCGGCTAGTGCTGCGGCGCGATGTCCATTACTAGAAGGGTGATTCGAATGATCGGGGGAGTGGATGCGGAGGCCACTGCGGGGATCGGAAGAGGATGACGAAGGCGGGGGAGCTGGGTTGGAGAACTGAGCAAGGAGCTGGGCTCGGCGTTTTTGGTATCTAGGACATGGCGATCAAACGCGTTAATGACGGAGTAAGACTAATGAGGTGAGAGGACAAGGACAAACCCTTTTTCTGTGATGTCGCCTTCCTACAACGAACAGTTAGCATCCTAGCCAACACGGAAGCACAGAGATGGACACATCTGGCAAAAGCTTTCGAGCATGGTACAACCAGCGCAACGGGTCTCGCATGTGTTTTTGGAGCGGGAAGAGAGGCGACGGCGGCAAGCGACGGCGGCAAAGAACCACCAAGTTGCCGTCTAGGCGACTCGCGCTCGCAGGCCACCAGTTGAAACAGGACGAAGGCAGACGTTGGCGCAGGCGTGGCGGCATAGATGGGCTTTATGCAATGCACGCGGGAAAGAAGAATAAAAAGGCTAGGGAATTCAAGGACGAGAGTCCAAGAGTCCAAAAAGAGCTTACCTCAAGTTCCCGACGCAGCTCGTCCAGCTTCAGCTGCAATTCTGCGTTTGCGTCTGCCATGGCGGAAGCATTGGCTAGAATCCCTAGCTCATTGAAAGGATAAAAAGAGGCGCTCCCATAGGAGAGTGGAGGATTCAAGGGGTGGGAGCGTGCGGGTGTGCGTGAGGGAGAGGAGGATTGCCGGGTCTGGATTGTGCCTGGATTGACGACAAGCGGTGATCCAGTGGTGGTGAATCTGGCGGCTTCGCTCGTGACTCGCTGTGGCTTTTTTGGTGTTTTTGCGGGCTTGATCTAAGGACCCGAGACGAACAGCGACTCAGAGAAATGCCCCCAAGTGAGATTTGTGGAGAAGACCAACCCAGGCCAGGTCCAATGACGGGGTGCTTGAGCGAGGCACCAAGACCCTTGATTCGCCTTTGGCCCCAGGGGTTTTGGCTGCGTGGGGATTGTAGGTTCACACTAATACTTGTACGGAGTATTTGGTACTGTTTTCAATGAATGTACGTAGTATCGAGAAATGCGATGGGAATGACGGCGTGTGCGTGCACTACTCCTACTCTTCCACATTGATGACGGAGGAGGGGTTACTGAATAATGATGCCGATCGTATTCTTCAGGACAGCCTTCGTTCAGCACACGGACCGAATGTTACTCTTCTAAGGGCCTTGTGATTTTCGCTTTTCTCTTCCCCCCCCCAAAAAGAGATAAGAGCATATACTTGAAACGAGTATTAGAAGATGGGGGAAATATTCTTTTCACTCAGGCTGGACGACGCAAGAAATACTTGTAGACTCGAAAGGGATAAATGACAAAGAAGGTGCGAGGTACGCACAGAATTCTTCATTTAAACCTACTCAGGGGTTTATTTTGTTAGCTCAAAAACTTAACCAGGGTCTCTATATATACATAAAAAATACATTTTCTCTTTCTTTCGATTCTATTCTATGCCACTTATGATATGAATTTATATAAACTATTTTTGTTGTACCCTACCCCCTATAACCGAAGTCATTTATCCCTGCGAAGCTAACAAAATAAACCCCTGAATAGGTTTAGTACTCCATAATATTTCCCCTATGACGCCAGTAGTGGGCGCTGTGGCGGGTGGGTTGACAGGGGGCGTTTAGAGCTAAAAAGTGCTTAACCGGATTTTAGTGCATGGATGGGATAAATTTGTGAAAAAATGTACTTCGTACACCCATTTTATACGTGTACTCAGTATGGAATACGGAGTAATACTGTATTTTAAAGTAAAAGAAGGGAAGATTAGATAGTGTGTAGTTAAGGAAAGAGGAAAAGTGGAAGGAAAAGTAAGAGAAGGGAAAGAGAAAGAGAGTGTGAGAGAAGTAAAGGAGGGGAGGGGGTAGGGGTCTCCGTACTACTACACGTACATACGGAATATTTTGTACATCACAGGTGTGTAGCAACGGCCTTCGCTGTATAAATATTGGCTAAATTCAATTCTTGCATTATCGAAAGAAGGCACAAATACAGAAAGTGAAAAACACTTGCTAACCTAATATTATGCTCTTTGTGTACTCCGTACTCCGCTCTGTGTCTCTTGTACGGAGTAAATAGATCCTCGCCTTTACTACTACAGCCCAATCTGTCCAACAACCCCTCCATTCTCCACAAGTGTAATCACGAGGCACCTCGTATTCGAAGTACGAAAATAAGAAGACACTCCGTAAAACTCGAGGGAATGCACTGGCAATCGGGAATTTTCGCATACGGAGTATTGGCGGGTTGGGTTCTTCACAACTTCCTTATCCGAAGAGCCCTCGGCTGCCGCCTCTCGGAGTATACTCTGTATACTCTATATGTTGACTGCCCTTTCCTAGGGTTACTGTTCTATCATTATAGCATCGTGCTGACCCAGATGGTTCGCAGTATCCAGGCTCAAATACATGTACTCGTATAATAATATACGGAGTACAAGTATGGAGCAATATTACGGAGTAAAGTTTACATGCACAAGTTGAGAAGTTGGTAGGCGATTTTTGATGAATTATTATGGGGGCCCATCTTGGTCACGCCTCAATGAAAATAGGTGACTAATCATTAAAATTGTGTGCCATGAAAATCTTCGTGAAAAAAAGATCCCTCGTTTCTTTCTTCTCTTCCACCATCAAAATTCTGGTGTCAAATTGTCCGCACCACCACCGGTGTTGAATTCGAGATGGCACCTGGTTGATGACAAGAGCGATGAACTATACACAATGTCCATGCTTCTCCTGTAAGAAATGCCATTCTGCATGCTATTCTTAGCAACGAACAAAGCCGTCTTCGACACCACGAAGTCGAGGCACGAGGCTGCCTTGCTTTGTTCTGCGCATGGGGGACAAAGGCATTCCCTCAACCTTTCTTCTTTGCCATGATGTGTCCAATGTATTACGTCCTGATGGTTTCCAGGAAAGCCAGTCTGGCATAGGCTGGCATCACCCTGACAGGTTTGTTACACCCATGAACCCATCCCCTTTTGCAACCCTTACATGATGAGATGAAACATTTCACAGACCTGTTCTGAAAAGCATTTTGTGTTGATAATAATGTATGCTCTCCTGATTGCAACTGCATGAGGGTCATTGTCATAATTGGAAATATCGTCTTACGTTTGATTGTTTACTCAAGCTAATAAGACTTTAGATTCCAAATCCGCGATCCCCAATTTGGAGCTGGCAGTAATGAAAGCCCGTCCCACCCTATCCTACTCGGAAAGATAGATGTCCGAGGAACAATGAAACTTATCTCCAATCACACCTTTTGCCTCTATTTCCTCCGTGATGTGTTTGCTTTGTTAAGATATTCGTTGGCTCTGTTGCCAAATATGGAACTGGGTTAGCCGCCTCTTTATTGTCAATACTAGACTTGAACACGACTGGCCTTGTCAATACCCAAGTCACGAACAAAAACTCGTCATGATATGTGTATAAAGGATAGGTTCCTCCTTTTTCCCTTGAACAGTGGCTTGTTCGCAACGGGACGACAAATATCAACATATTTTCACACAACAAACTAGATGCACCTATAACCCAACTCCGAATTCCTTCTTACTCTCCATCGCATTCCTCCTTACTCGGCAAATTCTACAAGTCATTTACCTCCTTTGACCCCATTTCTAGTCTGTCAACCTCACTATGTCTATGCAAAAGGACGTCTTGACGTCCTTGCCCAACCAGTCTGATACGGATGGGGACAACCTCTTCGACGATATCCGTCTTGCGACGAGCATGTTTGACGGCGAAGTTATAGCTATCAACACCCCATCCAGCGCACTCCTAATGCGATTCGCAGCAGGTGACGAGTCGATGGGTGAGGTAGCTACGTCGTCGCTTGTCCTTCCCGACGGCCAGCCTTCCCAACCAAGAGATGAAAATGTCAGCAATAAGGTGAGTGGCCATGTTTCCTCTCTCTCTGGCGATACGAACAACACCTCCTGTGCTATCGCGCCACCCTCTCCGATATGTCTGGCACTTCCTGTGGCTCCCCTCCAAAAGGAGCCACCCGTTGCACCACCCTCGCCCATCGTCATACAAACTCCAGAGCCGACTCTCATCCCTGCAAACCAGATTGTAAGTGATGACACACTACCAGAAGTCCCGCCGGTTACCCTTCCCACTACCGAAAACATTACTCAAATCCCACACATTGACGATGCCTTCATCGACCCACAATTATTATGCGCCGGGTGCAACGAAACAAACAATGAGATACCTGATTTCCTCGAGTTCGACCAACAAAACGAGTTCAATAAACAAGACGCCAGGGATATGGGCAACCCTCATATCGAACAGGAACTGGCCTTGGATGTTGGCTTCCAACAAGTTGTCGGCCCATCACAACAGCTACCGCATGTCTTGGGAGTCCCGTTCCAACAGCACAACGCCCCTTTCTTGCAAGGATATCAGCCGCTCGATCTCTTCATGCCATGGATGGCCCCGATGCCAGTAATAGCACAGCCGGACCTTGGCCAGCCACCAGCGGTGCCACCAGCGGTGCAACTGGCATTGGAACATCAACCTGCTATGGTCCTACCGCCGGCTCTACAGAATCACCAGACCAATGTGCCTGTCCAGCGAAAAAAGATTGTCCACAAGCGAGGTATCCAGGGGAACCCTGAAGGCTTCTATCGCCCCCACCCATCCAACCTCCCGTCCTGGGGTCCCGAAAACTACTTCAAATACACGCCGCAAGGGGAGTGGGATTTGAATATGCGGCTGTCGACCAGTGCTGTCCACTTTTACCTCAAGAGCATCCAGTTGCAGGGCCGCAAGCCACGTTATTGGATCCAGAGCACACCATCCCAGTACTCGTACAGATCCCCGCATGCCATGTCCACCAAATGCCGGTGGGAGGAATGCCCAGCGTTGCGGAAAACGATTTTGAAAGGGTTTTTTCGCGTCGCAGTCGACGAGTTCCCTACTGAAACGAGCGTCACACTCGACCCATTCATCAACACAGGGTACTTTCACCTCCATTGCTTCGAGAAAATATTTGACCTCGTCGAGCTCGTCATGGCGGACCTCGCCACCTTGGACACCCGCAGCTTCCTGCTCGAGGATCGCAATCCCATGGCAATCCAGCACTGCGAAGAGACTTTTGAGAAATGGAAAGTCGCCGAAATTCAGGCTCACGGAGAACATCAGCGCGCCAAGGGCAACGTGCCGCGCCCTCGAGCACGCGAGAACCGGCTCTGGTACGTGCTCACCAAACGATACCTCGAGGTCGAAGGGCCGTGTCGAGACCGCGTCCGCCAGCAGCGTGGCGGGAATTCGATCGATAAGCACCTCGGCGATCTAGACGAGTACGTGCTGCGCTGCGACCGGCGGCGGGCTCGGATGCGCAAGGCGCGGAAGGACATGAGGGCCAAGGCGAGCATGACATTGTCGTCGGCCTCGAGTGTGGAGTCTTTGAACCTTATCAGGCCTAGGCGCCGCGGACCAGCACACATCCAGTACCCTCTACGCTCGCCGCAAACTATGCGGCTGCGGACCAAAGTGCCACCGCGGCCGCTTCCCATTGCCGTTCCTCACGTTTCGCCCATATGCAATGCCATCCGGCCACCAAAGTCGTTCCCATCCCCTGGGGGCGCCCTGAAAGCCGTAAGCCCCAACGTGAACAGCTCGCCCATCTCTCTTCATTCGCCACACTCACCACCGCCGTCACCTCAGCTAGCCAAAGACCGAGAAGGACGACCATCGCGCAAGCGGGGCTTGCCATGGGACTATTCCTTCCGGGGGCCGGCCCCCTTGCCGGGTCAGAACCAGGAGATGACGGAGGATTCTGCCCGACGGCCGAAGAGGCGACGGGTTTATTAAGCCACGTCGACATAACTAGGTAGGTTGAAAAGAAAAGAAGAAAAAGGGCCGGCACTATCTCTCACGAATTACATACCAATTTAGAGGAAAGAAGAAAATTTTCATCACATGTAGAAGGCTAAACTGAATAGACTTGCCATAGCATCTTGAATTGGATCATCACTACTGTTTACATTGATTTATATGATAATTTTGCCAGTTAATCTAAATGTGACCCCTAATTGCGCCATTTGCTATTTGAGCATTGACCCTGGAAAGGTGTATGTCGTGTCGTCGTCTTGAGGCGTGCCACACGGACCTGTGGCTTAGCGCGTGCGCCAAAGTCGTCTGAACCATTGATCAAGTCGGTTCGTCCGATCGCCAGTCCACAAACCCACAATTTCCCACTGCGCTGTTGGAATGGTGTTTGAGGATATGGGAGGAGGAGACTTTGGGGGGGCTGTAGTGTTGTTTGAGCAGCGTACAGTACGGAGGGTCTGCTTGCACTTGCATTATCTGGCAAAGAGGGTCCTTTCTTCATATGCACGGTAACATGATAAGCGGACATGCAGATGTCTTGTTCTGCAGAATACCTAAACTAAGCCTCTGACGGAATCGACCTTGGTGTATGTACCAGGCAATAAGTGGAAGGTGATTTTGGCGATTTTGGTGATTTTGGTGGTTGGTTTCCCACTAAAGAAATCGTGCATTAGGCTTGTCAGGCCGCCCCTACCGCCCCGACCGACGTAGTACTTCGAGTTTGTGGGTGGGGGAAAAAGGTGAGGGGGAAAAGATGAGGGGGGAAAGGTGAGGGGGAGGGGTCAAGTACTAATAGCGACAGGGAAGTGCCGTCTCGCTGAAAAAAAGAGTGGCTTGCCTGCCCAAACTTACGGAGTATTTGGTCTTACAGGGCACTTTACCCACTAAATCATAAACGCCCACAGTACAAGTTTTACCTTGATGCGCATTGGCAAGTCTTAATTGGTCTTCTTTTAATCCAAGTACACGTAAATGGTCTCACACTGAACAATGCCATTCTATCCCCCGTTGTCTGTCCAGCGCTGTCTTTTTTCATACAAAGTAGTCTAACGGCTCCAATGGTGCACACGAACGTCACACATTGACATTCACGTGATGAAGCTCTTTCTCTTTCTCCTTTATCCCTACCCGAGTCTAGCAGCAAGTCCGCTGCCTTTCTTTGTTCCTGGTGTCTTCTTCCCATTCCTGACCAGCACATGGATCCCTCCATTCACCTTGAGATTCACCTTGGGATTCATCTTGGGCCTTTTTATCCATTCGACTCGACAGAAAATTGATAAAGAATCAAGATTTCCAATTGTCTGCTAATTTAAACTCTTCATCTTGAATGATTTGTCCCACGTCCTGCGGCAGCCCTACTGATACGGGACATTCCTTCAAAAGGAAACCTCCCACGCCACGTGCATTGACTATTCAGTAATACAAGATAGGGAAGAAAACAAGGATACGAAGAGAAGGGGCAAAGACTCAGGCTCGGATTGGAAAAGATCAACAGAAAAAAGGATCGAGAAAATCGACGAGGCGAAAGGGGGCGTCGACAAGCTACCCCCCGAAGCCCCCCCCCCCCCCCCTCCCCCCTTGTGGCCCGCCAGTCAGAGCCAAAGTCCAGTCCATCCAATTCCGCCAAGGCATGCAGCAATTGCAGCATGTCAAGCAGGAGCCCCGTACGGAGGTCCCGAACACAGTCTCTGCCGCATCCAACCTCATTCATCCCCTGCGCTTGCTGCACCTGCTGCACCTGCTGCATCTGCACAGGCAGCACCGAACCCTGTTCCTGACAACCCCCCATCCTTTTTCAGCTCTTTTTATCTTCTCCTGCCCGGCTGTCCACAATTTATTCTTTCTTTCTTGGACAATATCTGATAAGTTCACCAACAAAGCCACCGAGGAACAGAGGTTCGCGACATACTTGACGCACTTGCGCAATATACACACCTACCTGCATTTTCGCCTTCTTATCTTTCAATACCATTTCGCACCAGCAGCGCCAAATCAATCTAACGCGCGCGCCAATTACAGCTTATTGCAATCACATCGATATTCCCAGGACGACTATTTACTGCCTATCACTCGAACGATCCAATCTGTGTGTGCGCAGGAGCTCTAATGAGCGAAGAGTCGGTCAAAGGCGGAGATGCTTCGGCATCGCCTGCCTTACAAGTGATCGTTCTGGTAGGTCATGCTTCCTTTTCATCATGTTATTTGTCTCTCTCGTGCCCTCTTCACTTCTTGGACAGTCCTTGTGTTAGCCGTCTTATTGCGATCTTCCAAACAACGCACCCGCTTGAAGATGATTGGCAACATGACACCCACCGCAATAAGCCTTTAGGGGAGAGTTCCTTTTTTTTTCAACTTTTGCGCTCCATCGCATTCCGGGGATTCCTGCTGGCACTCTTCTACAGCTTAGCGTGTCCAAGAGGCAGAGTACTAGCTTGATCGCGCTCCTAGGGATGCTTCGGCACTTGCACCATTGAGGGATTGATACCAATAGTAATGCAGATAGGCGAGGAGGGCATTCACCCGCTTGGTTTCAATTTGATGGTTCACCTACTAACTTGCGATGGTTGCAGGGTTCGGGAGGTGGACCCTTGGAGAACAACACAACCGCCTTTCTTGTGCGATCACTTGCCTCGGGATGGACACGCGGCTCCGTTGTAGCAGTTGATGCTGGCGTCCATCTTGGAGCCATCTCGCGTATCCTGGAAGAGACCCAACCTCCCGGATTGGGAGGCGAGACTCCTCTCCCTCACACACTCGGTAAAGGGCCCTTTGCTGGTCTCGAACTGGCAAGCTCGAGTCCGTCTGCCAACGCCGCTCACGTTGCTCGCCATCTCGTCGATACGTACCTGATCACACACCCACATCTCGACCACATTAGTGGATTTGTAGTAAACACGGCCGGACTGCCCGGATCTCGCCCCAAGAGGCTTGCCGGTCTGCCCAGCACCATTGCAGCCTTCAAAAACCACATTTTCAACAACGTTATCTGGCCCAACCTGTCGGATGAAAACAATGGCGCCGGTTTAGTCACCTATATGCGTCTTGTCGAGGGTGGCAGTCCCGCTCTAGGTGAAGGCGAAGGGAGAGGCTACATTGAGTTGAATGACGGCCTCGCCGTCAAGATGTGGGGGGTCAGTCACGGCCATTGCATTGGGCGCCACAGTCATAGGGGGTCTCAGAGCAGTAGCGGAGCACGCTTTGGAAGCCTGGATGCGACCACACTTGTGTCGCCGCGGCACGTCGCCCTCGCCCATCAGCATCCTTCGGCTTCGGCACCCATGTCCCGCGCGCCGAGTCTTCTCTCCCACACCTCTTTACGGGAGACCGTGCCCGAATCCCGCGAAGACATATGCGTCTACGATAGCAGCGCATACTTTTTGCGCGATATCAAGACGGGGCGTGAAGTTCTCATCTTTGGCGACGTCGAGCCCGACAGCATTTCGTTGTCCCCCAGGAACGTATTTGTTTGGAGGGAGGCGGCCCCCAAGATTGCAAATGGCTCACTGGCTGCTATCTTCATTGAATGTAGCTACGACGATAGCCAGAGTGTCGATCGCTTGTTTGGCCATCTCAAGCCAAACTTCGTCATAGAGGAGCTCAGGGCGCTGGCAGCCGAGGTCGAGGTCGCTCGTCTGGTGCAAGCTTCGGAAACACGCAAGCGCAAACGGTCGGGTCCCGAAGATGGCCCCTTGCCTTTTGGGAGGCAAAAGTCGATGCCCCAGGCCCAGGGTTCATCGTCGTCGCATGTGGACGAGCCTGTCAGCCCTAGAACGGTCCGGCCAGTACCACCAGTTGGGCGTTCCAACAGGCCCGAACTCTCGCCACGATCACAACACTTAGTAGACGATGTGACGTTGGATATATTACCGGCGCCGATGCCGCGCAATCACTCGTTGCGGGGGCTCAAGGTCATTCTCATACACATCAAGGATAGACTTGCGGATGGTCCGCAAACACACGAAACCATATTGGAGGAACTACAAGAGTATGAGGCAGAGGCCAACCTGGGCTGCGAGTTTATAATTTCGCACCCTGGTCAAAGCCTGATTCTGTAAGAGAGCTGGACTGACCCTTCCTGGACAGCCCTTGGTCTCTCTTCTTTCTGTTATTTCATACTGTTTGCGTGCTGGCGATATGACTTAATGATCTGGCGGGACGACGTGTACATTATTCAAATCTTTTTTTTAATTTTTTTACGATATTTGGGGAGGCGTTTTTCTTTTCTTTTCTTTATTATTTTTTTTTTCGGTATCTTTCAACAAATGTCGTAGTTTCAAGGCGTTGGGGTTGGAAACGGATGGGTATCGTAGGTTACAGCTCGGCAGCCGATTTATAGCTGTCACAAAGTGAAGGCAGTGCATATCCCTTTCATCTCTTCAGCTCGTCTTCCCTCGTGATACCGGCTCTTATACGTGTTCTCCATAGGTGCACAAGTCGGCAAAGATACCGTTGCAAGATCTATCTACTCATCCTTCTGCGCTTCTACTTCCTCTACGCACCGTTTGTAATTTTCGTGCCCACCGAAATCTGTTTCGAAATCAGGACGGGGGATGTCGAACGCTTCGACTACGCGACCATACGTCACGCCGCCCAACCGGCTGATGGGCCGAAGAACCTATGGCACATTAACATTTCCTTCTTCGAGCCAGTCCTCCATCATCCTTCAAGTGACTCCGGCGCTCAAGGTAAGGCAAGAAATAAGACGTACAGCAGGATCAAGGGCCGTCGCATCGCCGTCCAAGGCATCCTCGCGAGCCCAAAACTTTGAACCCTCGAGCACGACAATGACAGTGCCTCTGCCGCCGGCCTTGCTTTTATACTCGGTAAACGACTGGACTTTTGCCTCGATGCTGAACACGGCCTCTTTTACCCTCGCGCACTTGACGTCTAAGCAGTCGTAGACGGGATGCAGACCGGCGAGGTTCCACTCGCTCACGCCGTACGGCGCATTAACAGCAGTAGCGTTCGCGGCTTCAACGAAGGACTCGGAGATGATGTTCACCACGCACTCCTTTGTGTCGATGAGATTGCGGAGCGAGTCCTTGGGATTGTCCATGGAACAGGCGATGCCAAGGGTGAAGAGCGGCGGGTCGTGCGACATGAGGCCGAAGTAGCTGAAGGGCGCGAGGTTTGTTGTCGAGCCGTCGGATGAGCGTGTGGAGAGGAAGGCGATGGGACGGGGGATCACGGCGGAGATTAGGAGGTGGTAGTTTGCTATTGGGGGACGGTTTGGGGCGTAGGGATCGATTGTGCGGTGCGGTGGGGGGGTTGAGGGGTGGGTTTCGTTTGGGCCTTGGGGGGGTTTCCAGGAGGGTTTTGGGGGGAGGGTTTTGCGGAAGGTGAGGTCGCTGAAGGGGGGTAGGTCTTGGAAAGCCATTTTGGAGGGCGTTGTTGAGAAGGAGGTTGAGGGGACGAAGATTGGGGTTTGTATGCGAAGTCTTTGAGGGATATGGCGGACTAGACGTGGCAGGGCCTGGCCATATGAGGGGGAGGGGAAGCTTGGGATTCTAAGTGGTGAGAGACAGAGCTAATATTTATTAGATAGTGAGAAAGTCCACTCTTTTTTTTTGGGGGGGGGGGGGGGGAAGGTAATTGGTTAATCGTATTGGGAATGAGACGATGAAGACATCTTGCATCACAAGCCGCGAAACGACCAAATCCAGTCCGTGCTCTCAAGATTAAGGACCAGTTTCGGCGGGCGGAAGTGGTTGGTTCCAGGGGCAGCCAGGGGCAGCCAGGGGCAGAGGTACCCGGAACAGCCCGCTATGACAGCAGAATATTTAGGGCGCTCACAGTGGTACTCCGTACATCTTGTAAACTACGACAGGTGTGGATACAGAGGGGTACAGGGGCTTATCATCACGTGTATAAGCGATAGGATGCTAATGGTGGGGCTTAGGCTCAAGGAAGCCTTTTTTTTTTTTTTTCTTCGAGGTAGCTCTGGCATCGCGGAGAAGAGAGAGAAAGAAAGAGGTTTTCTCAACGAGTTTGGTTGTTCAATGCTACATGCAGCCACATATAACTTTATGCCTTATATTATGCCATACTAGCAACCCGCATTTGACTAGAGGACTAGCTGATAGTCAATAGTCCCTCTTTCCTTGCCCCTCTTCTTCTTCATCGACACGACGCGCGCGTAGGACTCAGAGAGCTCCTCTCCAAACCAGCACATCTGTCCTCATTTTCTCCCGTTCATGCATCGCTCCTCGAGGATCAATTCTTTTCGAATCCCGCTCAAGCCCCCTCAGCGTTATAACCAGATCAACCCCATCTCCTCACGACCCCGAACTACTCCGGTCCAGGGCGTTGCGTGGCAGTCCCTAGCTATCGAGTCGCTCGACCGTCCACGCAGCCCCTTCGCCGCCCTTCGCTTCACCCGTCCTACGGCCAAATTCCCCCGCGACACCCTCCTTGTTTTCTATCCCCCGAATACGCGTACTAGGACCACAGCTCCGAAGCCCATACGATCGACGATTGTCGACGCCACACGTAGCGCCATGACGAGCCACATCGATATCATCACGTCGCCCACGGCCGACACGCCCGGCGCTTGTCTTTATGTACACTTTGATAAGCGTCGGTACCTGTTTGGCCATCTTTCTGAGGGTGTCCAGCGCGCTGTCAACCAACGCAAGCTGGCCTCGATTTCGATCGAGCAGATGTTCGTGTCGGGTGAAGTTAGCTGGCGGACTGTTGGCGGCATGATGGGACTCCTCATCACGCTTTCGGACGTGATCAATGGTGCCAAGGCCGCCCGCGCCGAGAAGAATGCCGAACGCAAAGCCAAGGGCCGTGCTGAACAGCCCACCAATCTGGTGGAGCGACTCGACATCCACGGCGCTGAGAACCTCACCTACAGCCTTGCCACGGCGCGAAATTTCATCTTTCGCACGGGAATGCCGTTCCGCACACACGAGTACGACGTTGACCGCCGTTTAATTGACCCCTCCGATGCCTCCCCCGACTGGCAGGACGACTGTATAAATGTGTGGAAGGTGCCGCTCGGAAAGAAGTTGGTAGGAAGTGCGTCGTCCAGGAAGCGTAAGCGCGAGGCCGACCCCACGCTCTCGTCGAGGGATGCTGACTCCGATCTCTCCCAAGCAGGTGAAGCAGGTGAAGCAGGTGACCAGGAGTCTTATTTGGAGCCGGAAAGCAAGCGCCAAAAGTCTGCTGACAGGGAGGCGTTAAGCGCTGTGGTTGAGAGCATGTTCAATTCCGGCTGGCGTATGGACGCCCTCGTGCCAACCAAACTCCACCAGGTTGAGCTCCCTGCCACCGTGTTTGTGCGCGGTGAGGACGGCGTAGTGCGCAAGTATACGGGTCCGCTCCCGGATAAGAACCCAGACGTTCCAGACATTGACGTGCTCGTTCGCGAGCCGTGGCCCGCCGCTACCATCAAATCCATTCCCGCCACCACGTACTCGTCCGAGTCCATGTGCTACATTGTGAGGAACCACGAAAGGCGAGGCAAGTTCAAGGCCAAGGTGGCCAAGGAGCTCGGCGTGAACCCGCCCGACTTCCGTCGCTTGACCATGGGCGAGACTGTGAAGGGCAAGGACGGTAAGGACGTCACGCCCGATATGGTTCTCGAACCCCCGCTCAAGGGCAAAGGGTTTGCCTTGATTGACGTTCCACACGAGTCGTACATCGAATCACTCCTCGAACGACCCGAGTGGACAAACACGGCCATCATGGAAGGCATTGAAGTGTTCTATTGGGTCCTCAATCGAGGCCTCGCTACCCACCCGGCAATTCTTGGCTTCATGCGCGGGCGCCCTAATCTACGCCATATTGTCCTAGCACCCGATGTCTGCCCCAACATGATCTCGTTTGAATCCATCGCCTGCATGAACGCACGACTGCAAAGGATCGACCGTGAAAGGTTTCCCACACTCAAGTTCGACAACCGCTCCGAGGACATCGGACTCGAAGAGCCACCTTTCCAGATTGGTCGTGTTGGCAAACGTGTTCAAACGATGCCGCATCTCGAGGCCAAGGACGACGGCATCGTGCCGTTCTGCAACCTCACCGAGGCCATTGAGGGTCTTGACCCCGAAGTCCTTGAACTGGCAGACAAGGCGGCGGCTCGTGTGGCTGACCCAGAGTTCCTCGCCCGAGTTGAAGAGCTCGACCGTGACCTTCCGGGACGCGACGTCGAAGTGATTCCACTTGGTACGGGCTCAGCGATGCCGTCACGGTACCGCAACGTCTCGTCCACAATCATCCGCGTGCCAGGCGTCGGCAGCTATCTACTTGACTGCGGCGAGAATACCCTTGGCCAACTCCGTCGCTCACTCGGAAGCGAAGAGACCGAACGCGCGCTCGTAGAGCTGCGCTGCCTCTTCATCAGCCACATGCACGCCGACCACCATCTCGGCACAGTCAGCGTCCTCGCCGCCTGGCAGCGCGCAACAGCATCCTTGCCGAACCCGCCCAAACTGGTCGTCTCATGCACATACTTTATGAAGAAATTCCTCGAGGAGATTTCGCAGGTCGAGCCCCTCGCCCTCGACAGAGTCCGCTTCTCGGGCTGGGAACAATCGGACAACGATAGCCACGTCGACTTTCCCACAGGCGATGAAAGCGGCCTCTCGTCCATCACCCGCATCCGAGTCGACCACTGCCGCGCCGCCCACGCCGGCATCCTCCGCTGGCCCACGGGCCTCTCCATCGCCTACTCAGGCGACTGCCGCCCCAGCAAGATCTTCTCCGAACGCGCGCGCGGCGCCACGCTCCTCATCCACGAATGCACCTTTGAAGACGACAAGCGCGGCGACGCCCTAGCCAAGAAGCACAGCACCGTGTCCGAAGCCCTCGGCGTCGCGCGCGACATGGCGGCGCACCGCGTCCTCCTCACGCACTTTTCCCAACGCTACGCCAAGGTCCCCGTTTCCGAGGACAGCGAAGCCGCGGCGGCCGAGAGCCAGGAGAGCGATCGGGTTGTTCTCATGGCGTTCGACCAGATGAGGGTTAAACTGGGGGATTTCCGCAAGGCGGCCGTGTTTCTGCCGGCGATTCGAAAGTATTTGGAGTCTGAAAGTTAAACAGGCCTCGGCACCTCTTTACTCCCATTGTGGTTGCAATCCTACAAAGGAAGACCATTGGAATGCATCATAACTGAGATATAATGTACATCAAAATATATCAAGCCGAAGTGCTTCTTGGCTCCCGCCATGGTTTCAATTCCAAGGTTATGAAGATGTGCGATGTCTATTTTTCATCCGTATATCCATCCTCATTGGAGATATCGTAGGCCGAAGCGCTATTTACTTCCCATCACTGTTCCAATTGTCGGAAGTGCGATGTCCATCTTTTATTCGTACATTTATCATAACAGTTCTCAGCACTCCTCTCACCAGTTTTAAAAGTAATGTTAAAATAGGGAAATCAACAAGATCACTTCTCTCGTTACATGTCTAGCAGGTCTTAGCCACCAAGATGGGCAAAGAAACTACTGCAACATCTCAATCTGTAAGTGCAAATAGCGGTACATGACACACACCGTCGAAAATAGCAGGGTAACGGGGAAAGAATGTTGTTCCCTTCTCCAGGGGATCATGTTGCAGTTGCAGTTTGCTAGGAGAGTAGTGAGGGCAGAGAGGAAGGTTTGAGGTTCTGATTAGAAGATATAGATCATGTATGTTAGCCACTTCACTTCACGGGGATGAATTCAAGGAGAAGAAAAAAACAATGGGGATCGAATTTTTTGTATTTGTAGAGGTTGGTGTGAAAGACAAAGCAATTGTGTGTCAAAGGGGAAAAAATAGAAAGAAAAAAAGGGAGGGAAACTCACCTCGCCACTTGCGGAAGGTCTCGACAAAGTAAGCTGCCCAACTAGCAACCCACGCACCCACCGCAACGAGCCAAAGCACATCCTCGCGCTCCAACTCAACATTTACTTCAGCTCTCCAAGCAAATCGAGTTCGTTCTCGAGTTCGCGAACCTGCGTGACGGTCAGCATGTTGGAATTCCGCGGCGAAATGCTCGACTCTGCGTACGCGGGCGAGCGTCTGCACATACAGTGGGCGGTCAAAAAAAACGCCAATCCATAAAAAAGGGTTTCTGGCCATTAAAATCAGTTGACTTTAAAGCCACATAACACAACCAAAATAACCTCTTTAATTA
>JADHKT010000040.1:0-225678 GCA_019925285.1 Graphium sp. VPRI43844 | reverse complement strand
CGTCATTGGAGAGGTTTTTGAAAAGTGTGAAGGAGGGAGGGTTATGACGCGTCGAGGGCTGGCACGAAAATTTAATTTAAAATTGGCGTTTTTTTTGACCTCCCACTGTACATACCAATATCGGAGATGGCGAGGTGGGCTCCTGTTACCTGCATCATTCCTGTGCGCTCTCCACTTGACACGCCAATCATAAGCCCCCTGCAACACCCTAAACTAAACTGCTTCGTTCAATCCTCTAATACTACTTACTGTATGGACCCTTGCTTAGAACCGACTCCATGGAGCTTCGGGGCATGCACAGGAATCCTTCCCTTTCACCACAAGGTCTCATTCCAACTCATAACCGGCATCCCCGACCATTGCATAATGCTGGGCACCCGGCGTGCTGTTACGCTAGAACAATACTAGAAAGAGACTAGAAATAGGGTCTAATCTTGGCTCACGTCCACTGGGCGAACGATCATGGGATCTGGATCGTGAATTGAAACCAGGCCGGGATTTTCTGAGGGTTGATTTGATATCATGCTATCCGACTTTGCATTTTCGATTGTAAGCCTTACTAAGGTAACCACAACAAGGTACTTGGGTACCACTTCCACAAACCTCGATGGCAGGTGAGCTGGAAGAAACAAGATCATCAATACGCCCATGTCTAGTAATCGCCGTCGATCACCTCGTTCATGGCCCGTTTACGTATCCTCCTAGCCTCGTGTTCGTAATTTGATGCTAGTTGGCATGATAATGCTCGACAGTTTTCGTATTTTACCAATGCCCAACAATGTCGATCGCCTCGAGCCTAATCGTTATGATAAGGCAGATGTCTTGCTTCACACCGAGGGACGTGTGGCCCGTCAGATTTTGGGCGTTGCAATAGATTCAATTTAGCCCGATGAAGGCTAGCCTTCCTTTCCAAGCTTCTCAAAGCTCCTCAAAAAGTGGGAAACCAAACATGTGACCAATATCATATTGGACCTTGAATCAAAAGATTCGAAGCCTGCACTTACCGAGCAAATTCGCGTCGAATCTTGCTTGGGGTCCCCGATCAAGAGGCGGGCGGCGCTCGGGGATGCTAACCCCAGGACCCCGGCTGCTGCCTGTCCCCGCCAAACGCCTCAAAAGATGTGATCCATGGCTGGCGTCTTTTTTCAATTCCCCGGTTTTGCCACCCACGATGGAGCATGATTACGGAGTGAATATCGAAAAGATCATAGCAGGGCGTTGTTATAGTTAACTCCGTACGTTTTTTTCCTCATTGGGGTTTCTGGGCACACAACATCCTCTAAACCACTTTACGGAGTACAGAGTACGTTTTCGCCCTGTGGATGCTAAACCCCCACTATCAAGAGCTAGTCGCTGGGGCTTGGGACCCATGTATTTTGGGCAGCCGCCGCAGTGTTAAACTGCCTGAGCGGAGAAGGTTGCGGGGTGAAGAGCGAGCGAGGTTGAAACTGCAAATTTGATTAGCCCTGTACTCCCGTAGATATCGATTCTTCACATCTGATGCAAGATACCGAATACGGGCTATGTATCAAGGAAGAATATGCCTGCAAGTAGCCATTCTCAGTTCTGGAAATTGCAACCTCTCCTGGCTACCAACTTTCCGATGTTGTGCCACCCACACTCCAGCCGATCACCACAACCGTCAATCGTCGCGGCCGTCGAGACCACCCCATCCACGCCAGTCTTCACTCTAGCCTGAATATTCATGTTTTCATTCTGATCTCTATTCGGAGAAAGAATCAATTCCCTTCAAATGTCTGTCCAACCAACAGCACCCCACTGCAAAGTGATGTATTCCCCACACCCGATTCGCTCGGCTGACCATCACACTTCTAAGCGCCGCGTTTCATAATCTCCCAACATGCAGCAAACCATCAAGCCAAAGAGCCAAACGAGAAACTTATTCTTTAACGCTTCATCTCGGAACAGTAAACGAATTATTACCTTTCGTTGAAGGCTTGGCTCCATCATTCGTCGAGGGCGGCAACATCAAAATCCTCGCCCACACACCCAACAGCGTAGTCTACGCCGTTGGCACCGAGCCAATACCCCATCGTGCATATGGTACGCCGCCCTCAGAGGAAGGCAGTATAGTGCAAAACTGGTGAGCTCTTGAGCCAGGTCCGAACACAATCTATCGTCACTGGCCAACGAATAACTAAGGGCTAAGCCACGACAATCCATCTGCAAGCACCATTCACCAATGTTAGGAGTTCATGAACAATACTGCGCAACAAGCCGTTGAGGATTCCAAAATGTATCTCGAGATCTGATCCCAAACTACTTTTGGGGGACATGGCCGTGTTCCGAGATGAACTCGACAGCCTCTTTCGATATGATAGGCCTCCTTTTCAGGACGGGCCTTTACCACTCGGCTCAGCTCTCATAAAATTATAGGCTTTGATTAATAGGAGGGGAAGAATTACTGCCCAACCTGACCCTCCATCTTCGAGAGTCACCCCCTCCCCCCACACCAGACACAATAAAACAGATCTCGAGAAGGGCTGTAAGAGACCTTTTGTGTTGGAGAGAGAAGGGAGGAGTGCGAGGTAGGACAGTATGCGTGGGTGGCGACTGTGTGCATCTGTACCGCCGTGCACCATGCACCAGGCCCTCTCTCTTTGTCTTGATTCGTAGATTATCATCGCCGTCTCATTCTGTTTTACACACCGAGAGGCCGCCATGACGCGTGGAATCGGCTCAAAAAAGGTTGAAGTGGATGTTTCATACAAGTATATTCGTATCAAGATTAACTTCACAATAACCAAAACTATGCCAAAGATCCCATCGGATCCCACAATGGTAGCTCAATAGGTGTCTCTTTCAAAACGTCGCGCACTTCTTTGGCGAGGAACTTGGGATCGACCACAACCTGGAACACAAATTGGTCCATCCACTCATCGCTCATCACAAACCAGCCCTTGTCACCGGCGGCGGCTCCCCAGCTATTCTGCACGCGCCACCTGACTGTTTCCCCCGTCTTCTCATCGACATGGACCGCTGTCAGGACCATGGCATGTGTCATCCGGCTCTCACCGGCACGGAGACGTTGCTCTTTGGACATGCCGAGGAGGCTAGTGTTGAAACCTAGTTCGTAATCGTAGAGATCTAGATCCATGATACCGCTTTGGGAGTTGCTGAATTGAAACACGTCGCACCCGAAAAATATCGGATTACCGGCCTTCAGCATGCTGACACATGCAGTCTTCAAGGTCTCCATGTCAACATTGATGTAGGTGATGCCGCGTCCGCCCACCACGTTTCCAAGCCGTGGAACTGTGAGCATGCTCAGATATTCGTGGCGGGGATCGTTGACAAGGGAAACCATGCCTTCGATGGTGTTGGCACTGATACGGAACTCGGTGCTGTAAATATCCTGCGCAAAGGCGGCGGGCGTTGTCGTCAGCTTCTGAGCCTTTCCGGCCTTGTCGACGTACTCCCATGTGAATGACTCCTGTGGGTTCGGGGGTGCTCCGTAGGAGACGGTGAGAATGAGCATAACCTCCTTCATCATCTTCTCTTTCGCTTCTGTCAGCTGATCGACGGAGGCAGCAGAGTGACACAAATCGCGGAGAGTCAGGGCGTATTCTCTCAGCTTGGTTTTCAGGACGCTATTCACTACGGCCGTATTTTTGGTATTGGCATTATCGGGGTAAAGCGACTGAGGGACGAGTCCGTATTTCTGCACCAGGTTAAAGACCATGTCCCATTGTCCGCCATCGGAAAGAATGTCGCCAAGCAATGTTTGAACTACGCGTCCCTCCAAGTCATCGCCAGCCGTGTCTATGATCTGCTCCAGAAACCAGTTTGTCTTCTCTAGTTTGTCCCAATAGTGCATATAAGCCTGCGAGAGTTGGAATTCCTCTAGATTATATCGCTTCATAAGGGCCACGCGGAAAACATTGGTGGCTGCGAAGATCCAACAACGACCACTCTGGTTCTGGTCTGTGATGGGAGCGCCCTCAAAAGGAATTTTGATGTTGAAGACCTGTTTGTTCGCTACTTCCGCAGAGGCTGACGTCAAGACCGACCTGGGGTCTGCCGAGTTGAGGGCAATGAGTGCTAGCCTGAATACCTGTTAGTACAACCTCTCGCAACAGATCGTGCTTCTGTATACACAGATACTGGCTGTGGAACGAAGCCCGGTCAAGGCGACAGGATCTGGTACAACCGCCGGATGCAAAGGGTCGTACCTATTCTTGGGGTCCCTGAGAATCGATGAGTGCCATGCCTTGACCTGGCTGAGTGCAAGACCCTCGGGTACACGTTGTGTCCTGTAAGGGAGGACACGTTTTTCTTGGTCGGCCGAAAAATGGATCTGCGAGCTTGTCGAGGGACGGGTAGCCGCCGGCTTTTCGCCGGGGCGGCGAGAGCTAACAACTCTTGACTGCTGGGCACCCATATCTGTATCGACGAAAGGAGAGAACATTCGCTACGTTGAAAAAAGAAAGAGATACAACAAAAGATCCGCAGTGGTGGGCAGAGGTTTCTTTTTGAACTAGTAGGGGCGGGGAAACGTGGCACACGTAACCGCCGTTGACCCTGGTTTTGGAAGGAACTGATCGTTTAGATAAGAGTTTGACAAAGTACCAGGACGTGCTAGCAAATCTAGGGTGACGGGACGGACAGAGAAGTAGTACTACTTGTATATTAATAGGTGGGGTAGTATGTACTTTGAGGGGATGGGGATGTGCTGGACATGGTGGGAATCCAAGTGGTGCAAGAAACCTGCTTGGTGGGAGAGCTACCACTGACGAGCAAGGCTATTCAACTGTACTCCGTATACGGAGTAATAGGGAGTACTGTGAACACGAAATAATACATCACAGGGTTCAAGTGCATGTGGCTACTCCGTAAAGGATAAGGGGGTGGGGGCGTTGCACCTTCCCCTCTCAGAAACCTTGCAATCTGGCGTGCGATACCGGCATGGACTAACCGGAGTAACGAGCGCCTCGGGGCAGGAACGGACTCGGGGCAGGGCAGGAGCAGATGAGTGGATTGGTGATGTTGAAGGAAGCTACAATGAGGGGTGTTTTTTGTCCTCGCATTGCAAGCTACGGTTTGCCAAGCTAAGCTTTCTGATGATTTGGGCTTATCGTCCAAACTCCCCCAAAGTCCGCCATAGCTCGACTCGATCCTCGAATGGCACGAAGATCGACAGACATTAGCCCCGAGTACAGCAAGTAGACATGAAAGGGAATTGATTTGGGCAAAAGGCCTCAGGAAAGAATCGGTTGACAAATGGCCTAAAGAAATGCTGACATTCACAAATGGTCGTACGGAGAAGGGAAAAATATCAGGCCACTTTGCGCCCTTAGCACTTGAAAATTATCGCCGAGCGGCCATAAACGGAGGTAAAAGGAGATCCCATTCAAATTATGCGTATACAGCTATCTACCAGTCCCTCCGCAACCAAGCCAAAGTCCCTTGGAAGCAGAACATAGCAATGCAATCTTGAACTGTACTGACCGAACCAAGACAAGGCCTTCTTTTGGTTCAACGCCTTATGCTGGAACAAATAGGAAATTCAACAACACGTATCGCAGTGTACCCTTGTAGTGGTTACTGCGAACAAATTACAAGCGAGAGCCGTGAACGACCTTGAGGTCGACAACGAGCTCGTGGCCACCGTCATTGAGGACAAGGACACGAACGCTGCCACGGCCAGAGCTGAAAGCTGACTGAAGGCGCTCGTAGAGGTTGCCCTGCTCGCTGACAGCGACGCTCTGCTTGACATCGCCAGTCTCGGTCATGGCGACAACTAGAAAGGGTCAGATGTGATGTCTTGGACGAATAGGCCACCAGGGGCGAAAACACTTACCATAGCCGTCCTGGAGATCAAGGACACGGTACTGCTTGAAAACAGGGCCGAGCATGGTCTGGACAACGACGCTTGGGGCGGGGTGAGAGATGAAAGACGACTCCTCGTGGAGCTGCTTGGTGAAGAGGTCGACACCAAGGTAGCGGTACTGTCCAGTGGAGGCCGAGACGGAGATCTTGATAACCTGGCAAGGGCGTCCTTGGAGCATGAGGAAGTCACCGATGCGGATGTGGTTGCAAGGGATGGTCACGGTGTTGGGCACGTAGGTGTCGCGCTCGCCGCCACGAGGGGGAGAACGACGGCGGACCTCGCGGACCTCGACGTGCTCCGTGTCATGACCTTGAGGGTGAACAATCTTGTCAGCGAGCTTGTGCAAGCCGTGACGGAAAGAGTGGTAGTGGCCTGATGCGTTCACGCTTGTGAGCAGAAGTAACTTCGATGACCAACGAATGCCATTTCCGTGGCAGGTGAGGGCGAAAAGTCAACACAAGAGGGGAAAATGGATTGCTAAACATACCGTCCTCGTCGTAGTAGCCCATCTTGGATTTTTGGTAGGTGCGGCTGAGGGGAGATCCGTCAACTGTTTCTCCGGTGATGCGAAGACTTTCCTTGATCAAGGGTCGGGACTGAGGGGCCTCGACGGTGGTCTTGAAGTCGCTTTCGATGTAGGTGCCGGTGTGGCGGTCGAAGCGAGGGGGGTCTACGGTGTTGAGGCGAGCTCGGTACTCACGCTCAGCGATGTCGATGGGGCTGACGTAGTCCTTGTGACGGTGGTCAACCTCGAAGCGAGTCTCGGTGAAGTTAGACTGAGGTCTAAGAAAATGGTTACAAAATGCATGTTAGCAGACACCCTGGCAGCATTGGCATATCTTTTTTCGCTTCCTTTTCCTCTTTGGGGGCGGGGGGCCGGCTGCACGAACCTGCGCTGCTCGTGAGAGTAGTACTCTTCCTGAACGTGCTGGGCACCGGGACGGTGGTAATGTTCTTCTTCACGCGAATAATGAACCTCCTTCTGAGGAAGAGTGGCGGATGCAGAGAAAGAAGAGTATTTATCCTCCCGTCCGGCTTTTTCGGGAAGCTTAATATCTACCTCCTCGTGGATCTTGGTGGTGGTGGTTTGCGCCTCGGCCTCCCGGTAGGTTGAAGGGAAGATGCTAAAGGGCACAGGGACGCGAGCCTCAAAGTCCAGATTGGCGACTTAGGAGAGAAGATATCTTCTCTCAACCTTTCGTACAAATGTGACGAAAGGAAGACAGAAGATTTCCTCTTGCTACAATAGAACAAAAGGTATGTCTCCTGAAGAGTTGCGTGAGCAGTTGCGTGAGCGGTTGCGGGCAAGAAATCTGTTGCTTGTGATGCGTGGTTGGGATGGGGAGAAAAAGAAGAGAAAGAGAGGGAACACGGAGGGGAGACGTACTGCACAATGTTCTTCTTTTGAATGGATGGGAGGAGCTTTTGGGTAGAAATGAGTTGCCAGGGGATGTTCGGGGGAGAGCCAGGATTGGGGGGAGGGAGCTGCAGACGCTGGCTTATGAGTGGATTGGGCCGGGGGTCATATCCCAGCGAAGGGGTACGGAGTATGTCAACAGGAAGCAAAGCGTTTGTTTTTGCAGGTGGACGCCCCTGGCGACGGGGAGGGTCCCAGGGTGTACGTATCAACAAGCCGCCAGATCTCGTCGTGTTTACATTTGAAGGGCAGAAGTCTTGTTTATTTCTCGACGGAACCGGCCTAGCGGCATGGCACACCCGTCAATTTGTTAGGGGCTTCCATTGACACCCCTGTCTGACTGGCGGTGATTGCTGCGAAAACTGGACTGGGGCCCCTGACACCCGTCCCACCCATCGTCTGGAGTGACTACTCCGTAATAATACTAAACTAATAGTGAATGGTGGCACCGCTGAACGATTCCACACAGAGCTCGCGGTTTCTGGCCTGGCAACGAGGACTCAATGTGGCCAATTCTTCGAGGTTGGGGAATTGGTTAATGGCTGCTCCGTAGTACTTTGTACGGGGAATGGAAGCCGAAGTCGAATTAAAAGGGGGAAGCCAGCTGATGGATGAGCTGTCAATTCAGCATGTGGAATGGCGGCCAAGCCCCAGAGCGTTCCGCATGAGCCCCTGGCTGGTGTCCTTTCGCTAAGCTCTCTGCTCGGGACTAGTAAACTGTGAAATGGGGAAGGAAGTACTTGTAATTACGCATTGGTTTGGCCAGCTGCTCATCACACGGAGTACCTGCCATCGCAGCTACGGAGAATTCATATTTACAGTCTCCTGGGTACTCCGTACATTGCAAAGACGAGCTCGCACGGGGTACGCCGAGGTCATGTCTTTTCTCACATCTCGCAAACCTTCACAACCATGCCAGGGGGAAGAAAAAAAAAGAGGGCTGGGTTTACGAAAGGCTTTGACAGGTATCTAGCTCCTCTCACACCAATTACTAGCATTGGGGCGGTTGAGCTTGTAGCATTTACTGGCACTTGACTGAGACAAGCAGATGAAGCAAGACAAGACACTGGCCAGATCTCGAGAAAAAGTTTTGGGAAGCAATTCGGCTGCATTTATTAAGTATTTGTTTGGTGGCATTATTTCGTAAATCCCTGGTACCGCCCCGCCCGACTTGAGCTACGGAGTAGGAGTAATACGGAGTAAACTATTAACTAGGTCTTGGTCTTGTTCTTTTTCTTGCATCTCAGCTGGCTGACGAACTGTCCTGTGATCGCCGACCCACTCACCCGCCTCTCGCGTCGTGGAGCTCGTCGATTGGCTTGACGCGCCACCACCCAGTTGCTTTCCATTTGCCATTCCTTTTGTTTCTTCCATCCTTGTCCTAATAACAAAGTTTGACGGCCGTGGTCCATTGAGTGGGTCGATTGCTATTTTACTCCGTATTATTTCGCGACAATTTCCCCTCCGAATTGGCCACTCTTTGGGCTGGATTGGACTGGATCTCCGTCTCGCACCCGGAACGCTGCAAGCTCGTCTTCTTTAGAATGACCAACTAATAACGAAATCTTGCATCTCACTAGACTCGCACTTGGACGAAGAGTAATCTAGTAGGAGAAGAATACGGAGTAAATACGAGAGAGAGACCATAATACTAGTACGTACTACAATACTACAAGTAAATACTACTTTGTACGGAGTAGATGAATAGTTGAGTTGGTTTACACACCCCCTGTCCACCACAAGTCACAGCACAGGATTGAACTCCACTCATCTACAGGTATGGTGGTTGGATTAGCCGTTGCCTCGACAACATTCACGCAAGTCTCTTTTGAAAGGAGAAACACAGGGCCCCCATCAAGCTCCTAAATAAACTAGCTACAAAGTAGTCCACGAATCAAGACTTGTCAACTATCGATGACTGGGCTGATACGAAAGTGCCAAGTCTACTCCGTAATCAGAACTTGTTAGCCGTCGCGCTGGTCTGACTTGTCTGGAGCTCTGAAGCCGAGGCAATTCCGTAGTTTAGTTATTGCTTTTTACTCCGTAATACTTGTACTCCCCCGTATTAAGATCGATCTAGCTGTTCTTCTTTTCTTTACTCAGAGTATGATTATGAAGTTGCTACTTGTACTCCATACGGAGTAATAAACTAGTATTGGTTTCTGCAACGCGCGCGATGCGGGACAGCACGGGTGGTACCTTGATGTGCGAGTCATGGTTTGTAAAAAGCCATGTCCCGAAGCAATTGAAAGCCACTGCACATGAGGCCACTACTGCACACGAGGCCACTGCACATGAGGCCACTGCACAACGAGTACTAATCCGTAGTTATGAACATACTACTCCGTAGCTTATGAATATGAATGGGCGAGGTACACAGTGCCGGGCTGAGTGTCCCAATTGTGCAATCTTTACTCCGTACTCCATCGGTACGGATGGTCCATTTTCCAACCTTCAATTTCGCGCCTTCTTTCATGTGCTTTTGACACTTGTTCGAGTTGTCCAAGAGACCGAGAGCGAGAACACGCTAGAAAAACCGCTCGGTAGACGTTTCTACTGGCCAAAGCACAAAATAGGGGCCTGGGGCTGACCACACGCGTTTGGCAACACGTGTTTGAGAAGTACGCACTGTGCGAGAATGCATACTCCGTACACAACTGACCTCCACTTCACTTCGTATGGAAATTTTATGAGATGTTACTTGAGATTGTGATATGAGAAAAGAGATTTTGAATAGTGTTGTACTCCATAGCTATTTGGGGAAAACGAAGGGAAACTCTCAACTAAAAAGGGAAGGATTGAACACTAAAAGTGAAGAGTTGAAGAGTCGTGAATGCGTACAAGTATCCTGTACGGAGAATGACGGGCAATTGTAACCACTTGCCACCCAACCACCTACCAACGGATTGATAACCTCTTTTTTCACCAGAAACAAGCACATACGACCACACGTACTGGAATATACGGGATCCCGTCCGCTCTCCCTTAGTCAAGCCAGTAACGGTTAGAGTAGTAGTTGGGTCGGTGACGACCAGTGAATGCCTGATGTTGTATGTTATTTTTTGCTATCTTTTTTTATAAGATTCGTCGAAAGAATTCGCTGAAACAGCTACGTATCAGCCTTAGCTGCAGATGAATGTTGGCAAGCTCCTCTTTGTTTGGTGCGGGGTGAAGCTGAACTCTGAACTGGAGGGATGCCTGGGCGCTTAAACCCACTCAATTGAATTCTGTTTGCAGGAGAGAGTTCATGGTGCGGACACAGGAATCTTCAGCAATTTCCGCACGTGATGCCACTTTCAGAAAGCTTCCGGCTCAGCCTTCACCGGCGACTGGCTCATTTCGGAGGCTTGGCCATACGTTTTAAAAGAGTAACACAAGCCAGTAAGACTCCGTGCCGTTGGTACAACGCGTGTCGCGACTATAATGTCCCGCCTTACTGTGCACTGCGCCGAGGCCCCCCATGACTTTCACCTCATTCGTGAACACTGCAAGGCTGGCCACTCCGGCGCAGTTCCGCAGTAACATTAATGCTACAGGTCCCCATGTTGTGCTGGGCCAGCCCCATGGTCCACACCTTTCTGAAGAAGACTTTGCTATCCTACGAGACACACAGACCAATATTATTGCAAACAACCTCATCAGCAACGCCAAGTTGAGCGATGGTATTATCGCGCCCATCCCGCGACTGCTAGCTGAAGATGGGAACGTGTGTCTGGGTACAGATGGTGCACCCTGCAACAACGGCTACGACCTCTTCCGTGACATGCACCTCGCTGGAGTCCTACTTGCACACAAGGGCCATCGCACAGACGCCGGCCTTGCTGCCTGCTGAGCAAGTTCTCGAGATGGCTGGCCACCATCAACGCCGCTGAAGTACTTTGGAGTTGACAAGGAAGTAGGCAGTTTCGAGATTGGCAAAAACAAAAATAAAGATAAGAAATAAAAAATAAAAAAAGGCCGGCTTTGTCGTACTGGATCCGTCTGGTCTACATGCCTCGCCGTATAACCCAGCGGCGCTGCGCGATGGTAGTCTTCCCGTGCTTACTGCTGTTGTACAAGTACACAGTCTGTCCGGTGCCGATGGCAAGTTTACTGCTTTGGACAGACGAGGACAAGGTTAAGGCTGATGTCATAAGGGTCATATGTATCAAGGGTGCAGGCCAAGTCGGCTGGCCGACAAGGCGCAGCTGCTAAAGAGAAGTTGGGATTACAGTTGCGCTCTTTGCAGAGAATCCACCGCCTCTTTCGCCATGCCCCTATTATTATTTTGTTAGCAGTAGTCCGGACGGAAGCTCCAGAAAGGCACAACCTACCAAGAAGCCTGATAACCAGCACCGCTGGCACCGTAGTTATGAACGACCTGGCGTCCCTGGATAACCTCCCTCTCGATTCTCGCTCCACCCGTACGACTCGCTGGAAAGCAATTATTAGAAGAAAGAAGGCATGAACGCGGCACGGCATCAAAAGTTAGAGAACTTACGCCGGAATCCGACACTCTCCGAGATGACTTTGAGGTCCTCGGGACGGCCAAGCTCGGGCGCAAGTTTGCAGCACCGTCGCTTGATGTCCTCGGTCAAAACAGGATCGACGGTCTCGTCCCAGCTGTTGTCGAGTCGGCAACCGCCCAAGACAACGCCCCCGCGAGAACCTCGCGGGAATACGTACGTTGTTTCGCTGTCGACGCGACGGGGCGAGCGGAAGTACATGCGCTCTAGCGGGACCTTTGGCGATTCGACAAGCAGCACTTGGCCCTGGACGGCGGCGGTTAGATTTGTGCAGTCTTACTTGGGGACAACAAAAAGAAATCAGGTTGCACGTTCGACATGCCTTTGTCGGGTACAGAGCCGAATCGCGCACGTCTTCGAGACTGGCTGAGCCGAGGCCGGTACAGTTGAAGTAGGCTGTCGCGCCTGGATAATCGTCGAACAAGTCGGCGAGTTTGGTGTACACTCGCCGGTGCATGTCGACTTTTCGGAGCCGCAATTGGTTTTGCAGCCTGGAGAGAGCAGGAGAGAAAAGGAAAAGGAAAAGGCACTGGTCAGCATACCGTACCCTCAACAAAGTGTGTGGTGGGGATCTTCATACCAAGGCAAGTAAATCTGCGTATCAACGATAAAGGTTTCGGCATCGTATCCAGCCACAGCGCCAGAAGGCAACTGACTCTTTTCCAACATTCGAACGCCAGCAATCTTCTCGTACCAAATCTTCCCCGTGCCCTCACTCAGCACGTTCGCCTCCTCAAGCGGACGGTCATACACGGCGCGAATAGCAGTGCGCCGCACGCCCGTCTCGTGGCTTGACTGGGCAAGTTGGAGGAACCGATGGAAGGTAATTTCGTCCCGTCGCTCTTGGCGTCCGTTGTCATAGGCCATGGACAACCAGTTGGCGCCGGCCACGGGGGACACGTACTTGGGACTGCGATCGCCGGGGAAGAACTGGGCTGCGATGACGATGTCTGCCTCGGGATAGCGGGTTGTCAGTTCTAGGGCGGTGGTGAGGCCAATTACGCCGGCGCCGAGGACGACAAATTGGTTAGGCATTTTTTTTTTCGGTTTTTGGAATATTTTTTCTTCTCTGCCTTTGGAATTTGGGAGATGATGTTTTCTGAGTGTGTGAATTACAATTCGTTTCTTTGGTATCTTATGCTGACTGGAGTGCAGTGCACTTCTCGCGGGGGGGGGGGGTTTTAGGTTTGCTGAGTGCTTTTGCCGGCGGCTAACGAATAAAGTCGCAATGAAAGAGGGGCGGCGAGTTTGAGTCAGACTTACGACTCTCACTCACACTCTCTGTTAGAGTACGGAGCAGATTTCAATGTAAAAATCTTATTGCCAAAACCAAGTTGATGAAGGGGAGAGAAAGAAGGAACCTGAAAAAAAATATAAATAAATAAATAAAAAATAAAATAAAAAAATCGAACAAGTCTAGATCCAGTCTTGGCCCCGTCTCTGACGGCCAGCTTCCGCACTGCGATACACACCAGCCTTGGCCATCCCAAGACGCATCCTCACAAGCCAGTCAAGAAGGGGACGGCGTTAGTAGATGAGTAGATGTAGATTCGAGGGCAGAGAGAAAACTCGGAGAGCTCTTATATATATTTTCTCCAAAGATTGAAAAAAAAAGTTGCGAATTCAATACAGTGGGAAAGGGAATGGGACCTCGATCATGTTCCCAAGGCACAGGCAATGAAATACAGAAACAATTTATAGTTGATGCACGGATATACAAGTAAACGCCTAAGAATATCGAACAATAAAATGCGTCTATCTATAGGCAGAGCCTTGGCCACCTCAGCAATACTCAAAGTAAAGACAATCTCGCCCTCGCCCTCGCGCGCCTCGCGTTTCGCAAAGTGAACCAGGCGTGCCAAAAACCTCTCAATCATGAATCATGGGAAGGGAATGATGTGCAATCTACCGGCCGACTCGGGGTGCCGGATGGCCGAGAACCAGGACCCAAAGGACGCCGGGTAAGTCCATGTGGCATTCATTCTTCCAGAGCCAGAGGAACTTGTCCCACCACATCTTTTCGACTACGTCGGTTTGACACGCAGCCCTGTGGGTTGGGTTGGGATGGTACGGATAAAAAGGCCAGGGGCGTCATGTCTTCGGCGTAGTGTCGGAGTACAAGTAGTAGGACACCGACATCTCGATGAGCGAGCTGTGTGGATGGACGGGGTCGGGGGGTCGGGGCGTGGTAATGGCTTCATCTTGTAGCTGGTTTTGGCGTAGTCCGGTACAGTAGGCTTAATGTCGAACGTGTTGGAAAGGAAGTAAGGCAAACTGCCGTGTGAGGTGCTTCGTTTCTGCAAGTGTTTACGACAAGCCGCGTGGACGAATACCGCCATTCTTCTGGATATGGCTTTAACGGACTTGCATTATGCAACCGTTCTCCCTGATTTCTACAAGCCTCTACGGAGTATTCGCACGGAGTCTTCGCAATGGATATTACTATTGCACACATTAGTTCTTGCATCACTCTGCCACACAGAGGGCACAGCACAGCCAACTTTTTAAACAGCTGCCTACGCAGTACGGAGTAGAGCCCATCGTGGGCAGAAGAACCCCCCCCATGGTTGGCTGGAAACCGTACCCGGAAAATGGGCCTGGCCACGGTTGCATTAACACGAAACTTGTCCATCCATCCGTCCTTCTCCCTGGCAACAAAGTGCCTCTCGTTCCCCGACGAATAAAAAGACTGCAACTACTCCGTACGGAGTACTAGAAGCATGAATAAAGATGCCTGAGCATAATACTCCGTACACGTAGGAACTGGAGGTGGAAATACAAGTATTGACCACAGCAGGACTAGTCGTGACTTGCCGATACGTTCATGAGAAAGATGTTCAGGGCACAGCCTCAATTAAGCCTAGTAGTACTCCGTAGAAACGCCCAAGCGATGCCCCTAGAGCCTGGTTAATCTAGTTTATAGTTTACTCCGTAGAGTGATGATCGAGACATGTTATTTTTCTATTTTTGGTTGAAGCCTTCCCTGCTTGCGGATTGTTGTCGACAAATCATTTTCTGTAAAATGAGAGCAGGGCGAAGAACAACAGGTGGTGGGTTCTCGAGAGCCCGTATGGGAACCGGAGGGGGAGACGGGGGGTTTGTGGGATAAAAGGAAACAAACTATGCTGCATTCGGAGTAAGCTAGTTTACAGGTTAGCTACCCTTGTTCTATCGCCGTCGTTTTTTTTTTTTTTTTTCAAATTGGCCTGGCTCTCCTCAAATCTAAACTACCAAGTTGAATTCAACTCGAATGACATTGTCCCGTGTTTCGTTTACCCGAGTTGAGAAAAGAAGAAGACTTCGTTTCGAAGACAAAGACAACATGCCAAGACAAGATCTCGTGAAGCAAAGACACAAAAAGGACGCCTCTTATGGAGTACACGTACGGGGGTATTCATACAGTAAGCACCTAAAGTGCCAATCTTTCATAGTAAGCCAATTCAGCAAGGCGTTTGAGACCCAGACCTCAAATCATCATGCCGCGGTTGGCCACCCACCTTGACCCCCTGCATTCTATCCGTAGAGGGAAAATCATGGGTCGACAGACCTGTACTCCGTACTTTAGTAATTACTCGGTAATCCTTTCCACCCTTTCGATCCCTCGATCCCTCGATCCCTCCATCTCTTGTTGGCTTGTCCCCCGAAATTGTGTCTTGTTAATCTCTCTTGGTGTCCTTCGCTACCAAGAATCTCACAATGTCTGTTTTCTATGGCCTTTCTTTCTCTCATTCTTCCCGAGAGCGAGAGTAAATGGGTAGGATAGATCAATCCAGACTTTCTAGGAGCTCGCTCATGGGCGACATGGCAAAGCCAAAATAGAAATCAAGAGACCAAAAAAGTTCATGCTCGAGACAAATGTTGCGCAAGGTCCCATCGAATCCAATCTTTACAAGAGACACCAGGCTCTGGCCAGAGCCATAGGTCGCATTGTGGCTTGCATTGCCCCAAACGCAAACGCAACAAATTCCTCCGTAGTTTACTAAACTACAACAAGGCTTCGTATTTCGTGTTGCGTAGCCCATCTCTTCAAACGTGGCACATCTCTCTCATGCCTCTCCCTATTACTCCGTACAGTCAACCATGTAACCCTGAACCAAGCGGCAATCTAGTTTACTACTATTAATACTCCGTACTCCATACTCCGTATTAAAAACCAAGGGCTTATTAGGCTTCCATATTTCTGTCCTCCCTTGTTCCGTTTGGGTGTCCATCCACCCATGCATCTTCAAGCTACCGAGTATCCGTACTCTGTAAAAGACCCAAATGTTTCTGCCCATTCGTACGAATAACTGCCAATTTATACTCCGTACGTTACTACTTAAAAGGATTCCCTCCACTTAAGCCCACAAACACAAAAGGTCGTTTACGGGAGGACTACCCGTCTTACTACGATCCTCTACACGCACTTAAATAAACCCCAACCTTTTGATTTTCTTCTCTCCCCTCGTGTTACTGTGTTAGACTGCATTGCGAATCTTGAGAAACTCAGACGCTTTCAATCTGCTTCTTCTTCTTCTTCTTCTTCTTCTTCTTCTTCAACCTTTCAACAACACACCTCTTCACAAAGTCGACGACCAAAGCAAAACAAAGGGAATTTGATACCCTGGAGATTTGTTTCAAGAGCTGAAAAGGGTTTCGGGGGGGTTGTCTTGTCTTTCAAATCGCAACATTCGATTTCTACGAAAAGTTGGGCTCAAACGACAACACAAAAACATCCACCTCCCCCCCCCCCCCTACGTCGTGTAGAAAGAAACCTAACCCTCGACGATTCAACTTCGCTACCACCAATTCCCTCTCACGCCTCCATCTTCCATCTCAGAAAATGGAGTACTCACCACCAAACTATCCCCCCTTGGATGCCCCCTACTCGATATGGGCCTACTTCTGCTCCCAAAACCCAAAAGACCAAGTCTGCATCGACAATGTAGGCTCCTACTACGCCTACAAGATCTCCCTCGCCGCAAACGCAACATTCCTCGCCCTCTTCACCCTCTCTCTCGTCGGCTTCGTGGGCGTCTACGCCTTTACCCGTCGTGGCTTCGCTTTTGTCATTGCCATGACCCTGGGCGTTTTGTGCGAAATCTTTGGCTATGTTGGTCGCATCCTGAGCTGGCAGAATCCGTGGCTTGAGACAGGGTTCCTGATGCAGATGATTTGCTTGACGCTTGGTCCCGCCTTCCTTGCTGCTGGTGTGTATCTTTGCTTGAGAAAAATTGTGGCTACTTTTGGGTCGGAGAATTCTATTATTCCTCCCGTATATTACACGCGCATCGTACGCCCTTCTCCCCTTCTTTTGACTTTCTCTTTTGTCTTTCCGTCCTACGCTTCTGTCTAACGAGAGAGAACCCCTCAGTTCATCCCCTGCGATGTAATCTCCCTCCTCCTCCAAGCCATCGGCGGCGCCCTCGCCTCCATCGCCTCGCACAACAGCGAATCCCTCGAAACTGGCGACAACATCATGATTGCCGGTCTCGCCTTCCAAGTCTTCACCCTCTTCGTCTTCATCTCCGTATCCCTCCTGTTCGTCTTCCGCACCCGCCAGCGCGTCAAGACCCTCGGCGCCGAAGCCGCTCTCGACCAGAGCCCCGCCCTCGTCGCTGCCCGTCGCTCCTTTTACTTCCGCGCCTTCATCGTCTCGCTCGCCCTCGCCGCATTCCTCATCTTCTGGCGTTCCGTCTTCCGTGTCGCCGAGCTCTCGCAGGGCTGGGACGGCGAACTCATGGCTCACCAGGATCTCTTCATCGGTTTTGAGGGCGTCTTGATTGTTGTTTCCGTCCTTGTCCTCAACATCTTCCATCCTGCCCTTTGCTTCAAGGAGCTCATGGAGAGCTCTACTGGCTCCGGTGGCTGCTGCGGCCGTCGTCGTTCTAAGAATTCCAAGGGCTCTGACATCGATGGCACCAGCGAGCCCACGAGCGAATCTGAGTACAAGCAGATCAGGGCCTGATGACCACGTATCTTTGGAAACGGTCTCGTAGGCGATGCGATGATTTATGACCCCGCTGTTTTGACCAACTATTCTTCCCCGTATAACAAAATCCTTCCTTATGTTTCATCGTACATTATTCTAGCCACATTTGCTGCCAGTCTGTCTGTCTGAGGTCTGAGAGGAGGTACGCCCTCACTCACAACAAACAAGGAAAAGAGAAAATAAATAACCAAGACCAGATGTGGTTTGACATTCAAAGTGCTACGAGTTTCAATTGGCCAATGGGAACAATGGGAATATATAGAATTTGTTCCAGAGTTGATATCCTTTTAAATATATATCTAGACATCCCAAGTTTGCCTACGTCGACAGCCCTGCCTGCTTCTACAGCCCTGCCTGCTTCTACAGCCCTGCCTGCTTCTACAGCCCTGCCTGCTTCTACAGCCCTGCCTGCTTCTACAGCCCTGCCTCTACAGCCCTGCTCGCTCGTCTCGCACATAGAAACCTTTGAAGCACAAACATGACGGATGACATGACATACAACGCGAAGAACAAAGATAATCATACATCTCAGACAGCCGAAAACTTCAAAGTCGCTGAAATTAAACTTGTCATACACGGAGTAGACCATCGCCAACGCTACATTGGGTCTGGCCTTTTACTCGCAATACAGAAATGAATCCGTTGCACCCTCCTCTTTCGCCACATCCTTCAGGTGACCTCGGAACAAAATTTCTCATCTCCCTCTTTCTCATCTCTTGAATATAGTGCCTCTTCTTTTCTTTTGGGGCTTGCAAGTGGCAGAACCAAATAGAAGCGAGGGGCGCATTCATTAGGTATATAGTAGGAAAAAGGAATAAGAGGGTTGGGGAAATAGAAGATAGAAATTGTCGGTGGTTGATGTGGTCTTTTTTTTTCTCTTTAAGGCTTGGCAAGGAGGCCGTGTGCATCTCCGCCACTCTCGAGAATCTGCGAATATCAATTACCTTTTCAAGTCCATCGCAAGCTGCGATGTCAATCTCAAATGGAGCAATGCCCACGTTGGGGATATATCCTCGTGGAACAAATCAAGTCGTCTGCCATTTGCAGGCAATCTTATCTGTGCCCGGGACAACGGCATATCGGCCGGTGACGGGCCTGCCGCAACCAAATGGTGGGTGCTCACCAACCCTGTCCTGTCCTACACTTGAGCAAATGCTGGGCCAGATTTTGGCCAATGGCACTTGGTACGGAAACCAGTCTCTCCCTTGCCTGATGATCATACAGGTTGGGCGACGATCCTAGAAAGGGCCCATCGAGAGACGCCGAATATCTCCGATAACATAAAATAAGAGCTCGCAATGACGCGCCAAAGAAAAAGAGGTAAAAAAAAGGCAAGGAAAGGATAATCAAGACGAGGGGAAGTAGTAAGGGAGCGGGCAGTGGAAGCGCCGCGTATTTTACAAGCTGACATCGCCCAGCGGTAGAACCCGGAATGGGTCGTCAAAGAAACCTGCTCTGTAGTTGATGATAGACTGGCAAAGAACGTCGAAATCCCTGACATCATTATCTTTGGAGTTAAATAGGAGCGTGCGCAGGCCGGTAATGTACCGTTTCTTAGTCTCGCCTTCGAGCGTGTCGGAACTTCCTAGTTGAAGAAGAATCTCGCCATCTATACAGCATTGACATTGCGCATCATCTCCGTGGTTAGCTCTTGAAGCGTTGGCCCCAAACGAGAGTCATGTTAGTCCTGCCTTTGGGGGGACACTTACCGTCAAGCGATGTCAAACTCAAGTGTTGGAACTGGCAGTCCTTCCCTTTGGCACAGCCACTCGGGCCGATAAGATCGTCCGGGCACAGCGGAATTTGAGGGTCGATCTTATTGCTGTATGTCATGGACCTGAGACCCCCAGCCACATCGTGAGCGAACATGGGGTGTAACCGATACGAGGCAAACATCTTCAACGGGCTGCTGTAGGAAACATAAGCTGACCGAGCCTGTTGCTCGCCGTCGTCTGCCTCACTTTCGCTATCGTTGTCGTCGCCAATTTCCTACACACATGTCTGGTTAGCCGAGCCGTTGACCATCCTTCTTTGGGAAGCCTGGCGCGTGTTGTACTTCTCCATTCGGCATAACTACTCCCCCGCTGACCGGGGAGAGACCCCTCATGACGCCAGATTCCGGTTCCATTCCCGGAAATTTGTTTTCGCCTGTATCGTTAGTCTCGACAGTGTCTCGAGTAGGCCTAGGCGACTGGGGGGGTGAGGTGGGGATTGCCATGTCAGGGGGAGGAGACGGGATGCTGTGCTGGTACGACTCTGCGTTAGATTTCAAGTCCGAGTTGTCATGCTCCTCGTCATCGTCTGCTTGCATCTCTATATCGGATGGTGAAGTCGAGCGATCGGCCAGAGAAACAGCACGTGAACCGGAGGTTTGCACCTCAGTGCGTTGTAGATTTTGTGCTACTGACTCTTCGTGCTGAAGCGAATCGGGCTCTGTCGTCTCATGCTTCCCAGCTATGTCACCCTTGCTATCGGAGCTCTTTGTAGTTTCCCGAGGTGAATCTACATGTGTGGTTTGGATAGACGGAGAAGATGGGCCCGGGGGTAAGGCTTCATCGCCGAGGCAAACTTCCTTTGGATCAGAAGTTAGTTCTGCCGAGCTGTCATTCTCAGTAGTGGCGGGTAGTGTCTGTGGCTGTTGTGTTGTGGTATCAGCTGAGCCAACAGTGACAGGGCGAGCTGGGAGATGGGGAGAGCTGGCCGGGACACTACCGTTGATGAGACCAGGAGTGAGAACAGTGGGAACTGAAGCATTGGTAGAGTGGGAGTTGGGAGGTGAGATAGTCTGCTTTGGCGAGGCCATGCTAACTTGAATGGCTTCGGCAGTCAGGCGCCTCTTCTCGGCCAAGCCTTCTTCGACCTCCCGTTCAAGGCGAGCAATCTCTGACTTGAGAAGACGTAATTTCATAGTCTTTTCTCGCAGGCCGGCGTCGATTGTAGGCAGTTGGGAACTGGTGATACGCAAGCGCTCTTCGTGAAGTGACGAATTCTGCGCAATCCCGAGTTCAAAAGCCTTATTTGGTTTCGATGTTCCGTCGCTGTCAGGTGTAGAAACGGAGCTAGTGGCATCTTCGGGCCGGTGGACTGTTGCTTCCTTGGGTGGCGATTGCACGGTATTCGGGGCAGGCGTGGGGGCTGGGGTTATTTCCTTGCTGGAGGGTAAGGAAACGGAGGAGACGACAGCCGCTGGGGGTGAGGGAGCCATCGACGAGGAAGCGGCCGAAGATTGCTTTGCCTTCTTACGCAATTCGGCTTCGGCAATCTTACGTTTCATCTCGTCAATGGTACGAGTCATGCGGTCAAGTTCAGGATCAGGTCGTGGTCGGGGACTACCAGTATTGCTCATGGCATGATGGGTCATTGACCTGGAGTAGGGCCGCATTGGCCGATCGGGTAGAGGGTGGTGGTCGCGTAGAGAGGTGGAAGGAAGCATAGAAGTGTCGGGCTCTTCGGCTTGGGATGCAATCTCCATCTCGACGTCTTCGTCTTCAGAATCCTCACTAACATCAATAATGAGAGGTTGCTGAATACGGTTGTGGCCGAAAGGGCGTTTGACGGGCACTGCCACGGAGGGTGAATCGTTAAAGTCGGACGCGACAGGACGCTTGCGGGGATTAGGCATTGATGTTAGAGTCGGAAGGCTAGGGATGGGCTGATCGTTTGAGCGCGAGACACTCTCGTTGGTGCCCACACGGGCCAGCTGCGATACCTTTGGGCATTGGGGAGCAGACTTGGGTTCCGAAGGCTGGGGTGCGGGAAGTACGGCAATAGCTGCCGGTAGTTGAGAGGACGCGATATTGCCTCCGTTTGTCTCGGGTGCACCGCCAGACTGCGTGGCCTTCAGTGCACGCTCGGCGCGCGATCGTTGCAGAGCTTCCATCTTCTGTTGTAGTATCAGGCGTTTTTCGGTCTTTTTGCGACTCTCCTCGGGAGACAAATTGTTCTCTTTCTGCGCACTTGGAACCTGTAGCGCTAGAGGCGGGATGGCGGATTCTTGAGGCATGTTGTTTGGGGTCAGAGAGGTCGAAATTGTGGGCGAAGCACGTGGTGGCTGAGTAGTAACGGTGGTCGGGATATTTGATTTTGCCGACTTTGCAGCCAAGAGACGCGCAATACGGTCCTTTCGCTCCTCTGCCTTCTTGTCGGACGCGGTCGGGGGAGCAGGAGGCGCAGATGCATTAGGAGGAGCAGCGACTGATCCAGGTGTGCCCGATGAGGCGGGTGCAGGTGTAGGTGCAGTTACCGAGGTTGGTGCAGCGTTGGCCTTGGCCGCTTCAGGTGCTTGCTCTTGATTTTGAGGCTTTGCAGACCCCATGTCAAGTCCCAAGTCTTTAAATAAGAGCTGCACCACCCTCTCGTCAATACCCTCGTCAAGGTAATTCTGGTATTTAACACCAAGACTGAGAAGGCTTAGGATTGCAGCTTGGGCCTTCTTTTTGGCATCAGGTAACGATTGCGATATTGATGATGTTGTGAGTACTGATTTGGAGGGGTTCTGCGGTGATGCTCGATTCTCGACATTATTTTGGGGCATGTTGGGTTCAGGCGGTGTAGGTAGCGATGCGATCTCTTCTGAATCTACGTATTAGGGTTGCCGTTCTATGAGAAAAACATAACGGTTGCTTACCTCGGCTCCCTCGTCGCGAAGAGGAGGACTCGTTACGGCTGTCTATCTCTCGAGGAGAAAGATACGGCGAGTATGGGCCTATCGTGGGGAGGAATGTGAGAAAAGTGCAATAATTGTGTACACAGGAAATAAAGTGTTGGTGTGACCGGTTCGTGGTCAAATTGGGCAGGCATATGGGTCATCGTACCTTCTCCTTCAGACACTTCCTCATTTGGTGTTTTGTTTAGGGCTGGTGCAGAATCTCTCGGCGTATCCTTTTTCGGCTTGGATGTTACAGAGTTGCTTTGTGGATCATGGCGCATATCTAGGCTTTCACCAAACTCCTCTGGCTCATACAGATCTTCAAATGCACCTTCTGTAAGCTCTCCCTCTTCGTGACTATCGCTTTGAGCATCAAGAGGTGCATGTGATGAATTGCTTTTCGCTGCCGTCGGATTGGGTGGGTGTAGAGGAGCCGGGGCCTTTGCTGTAGTCACATCGATGATTGCCGAAGGATGCTGAGATGGAGGGATGCCCCCAGCAGATGGAAAGGGTGCTTGGGGGTGAGGATTGGGTGTCGCTCCAAATGAAAGACCGGGGATCATATTTCGATTGTTGTTAAAGGCATTTCGGGACAGGAATGCATTCTGTATAGGAGGTGCCTGAACATTCACGTTCTGAGATGGTCCATAGGGGTAGCCCGGCGGTACCACTTGACCCAGACCAGAGCCCAAGGGAATACCAGGAGGTTGGAGTCCCTGGGCTGGATACGTGAAGGGAGGAAGTCCGTAAGGATTCATTATGGTTACAATATTGGCAAGGCTTCGGTCGAAACAGAAACTTTACAGGGCGCAGAATGTCGTGAGGAGGACATCGAGGATCGAGACGGTGGCTCACAAAGAAGTCGCACGAGGGAGGTTGTAGCGAATAAAAAGGTTCGGCCTCTATCCTGAGTGAAGAATAAGGCGAGTCCTTGTGCTGGAATGGACTTAACCAGGGATGTTTTGCAGGGCAGTTTCAGAGAAGAAAAGTACCAACTCCCAAAGAAACGATAAAGGAGGGCTCCGGTATCCCTATGATGGATATAAGAGAGGTCTGACGTGCAGACGGCAGTTGACCATCAACGTCTCTCTTTCTCGATTGCGTGTAGTTGAAGGACAACCAGGTTTCAAAAGGATGTGAGATTAAACTGGTCAAGGCTAATTAGGACTGACTAAGGAACGATCGACTAAGGATAGGGCCCACGTGATCTACAGTTAGGTTAGAGGACAACAAGGGAGCGCAAGCTCGTCGTGCTCCACAATTTGGCTTTCGGAAGCTCGCGGCAAAAGGGCTTTCGGAACTAATACAGGTGGCCAGAAGGCCTTAAAAGGCGGATTATGTGTACGTGCAGAAGTCCTTTTGTAGAGAGCCTGATTCAACCCCAGGCTATCTGGTTCTTTAATAATTAGATAGAGAGGAGAGCCAGACAAATTTTTAGAAGGTAGAATCATAATATTTGGATGCGATTTGGTCGAGAAACAATTTATTTGTTTTCTGTGGGTTCGTCACGCTTGTAGTATTTATGGTATGATAGTGTAGAGCTGGATCCTGTACGTCCTCCTATGTCTTCTAGGGGTATCAATGATCTGGTGAGGCTGCTTCTTGTCCCTTCTAAGTACGGAGTACAGTATTAGTGCGCGACTGCGCGCGAAAGCAGAGACTTTATGGTCCTGCGCACGGTCCTCTGGGGGCAGGCCCTAACGTGTCTATCGAGAGCAAATGACACCCGGGTTTTTGCGGTCAGGTGATCTTCTACAAGACACGTGATTTCTTTTTTGGCGATTATATAATTATTTCATAATCTGAATTTGGTTGTTTTGTTTACGTATTGTTTCTGTTTATTGTTTTTGTTTACCTTTTTCCCGAAGCACCACGACGCGCCATGCTTGTTTCCTGACCCATCCTCTTTCTCCCGCTGATATTTTTCCTCAATCCTACCGTTTTTCCTCCGTACACTTCGTCCACATCACCACATCGCTGCAGCCTGTGCATTGTGCTATCATCCGGAATCTTGAATTCTAGGTACGTTCATCTGCTTTGCATGAAATTTGTGGTGGTGCTGTGCTTACTTTTCTGATGACAGCGTGGGCTCCTGATTATTCCACCTGCACATATTGACATCGTTACAACGCGATGGAACGCCGTACCATCACGATGCCGGGTATGTTCCGGTTTGTAGCTATTCCTTGATGCTTTCTGATCTTAATTTTTGCGCAGAAGAAGAGCCTGCGGTGGCGCCGCCCCTCCCCTCCCCCCATACTGCGTCAACCTCTGCTCTATTGCCAGGTAAGGAGTGTTATTCTGCTTCCAATTTCTCGATGTGTTTATCCAAACTACGCCACTGACAGGCATGGCGCGTCAGAAAATGGTGTGCAACTCGATAACCGCGTGGAAGCCCGGCTAGATCCTCCTCAAAAGGCATATTGCTCAAGGTGTGGCAGCTTGAAGCCGATTTCGACTTTCTTGATCAACAGCAGTGGCATCAGAATGAAGACTTGTCAGATCCATCGAAAAAAGCGAACCCAAACCTTTACCATGACGACGTGGACTGAGTTTCGACAGGAAGTGTTGAGCTGGAGAGATAATGTATGCATATCCACCGCTTTCACAGCCTTTCGTTTCTACTGAATTTTGGAGACGGAATTCTGATATGCAAAACAGGAAACTGGCTCTCGCGACATCGACGTTCTTTTCGAATTGGACGAGCTTCCAGTACACTTCGACGCCCTCCCGCAGTGGCAAAACGATCGACAGATCGATAACACACTTACGGACAATGACAGCCGTGCTACAACGCAGGACGTTATGGATGAAATAGAAGCCGATACAGATGAGGCTTCGGGCATAGTTGACCGCGATACGTCTTTGTTAGAGGCCGTTAAGGCGCTCTCGGGTCTGATCTGGAAGCTTGGGGGCTACAGATTTTACCACAAAAGCACGTACCGATATCAAGGGTCGAACAATTACCGGTTTTATTGTTGCCAAGACGTACGCCGCTCCAACACAAAGCCTAATAATGCTCCACAGCGCGATAGACATCACATGAAGCGGTTTGATTGCAAAAGCAGCTTGTCCATGAAGATCTCTTTTCAAGCCAGGACGCTTCGGCTCACCCTCCACCACGTCCATCATCAGGCCTACGAAGACGTCAACTTGTCCACCGACGTGCTTGAATATATTGCTGGTCGAGTGGGGAGCCATACTGCCTCGCAGATCCACAAGGATGTTCTTAGATCAGGGCTTGTTGGGGCGGGGAAGGCGACTCAAAAACAGATTTACTACCGTTGGAGGGTAGCAAATCAGAAGCTTTGGACGAGAAACTAAGACCAATACCTATCCGCGAAGGTCCTTCTCGATGAACTCGGTGTCAATGGGGTCGTCGAGTATACTCACGGTAACTGTCGCGGCTTGGCGATCTATGTTCACAAAACCATCACAGCCGTGATTTCCAGGACAAAGGAGGCGGCTATAGATGCCACATTCGGTACGAACAGTGCTGGAATGGACCTTTATGCTGTTCTTGCTGAGCTTGACGGTACAGGTATACCTTTGGCATACCTGTTTCTGGAAACACTCCCAAACGACAGTCCACGTCCCAGCTGGACACATCTCTCTCGGCGCTCATCTCCGACACACATCCGGGACTTGTCGCATCTGCCATTTATATTGGCGACCTCGGACCCGAACTAAATATATACCGACTGGAGAAACTTCCAGGCATTAACCTTTCGAAGATCGCATACGAAATTTCACTGTCCCCAAATATGCAGATGGCCTATGTGGAGAGTCTGGCTAGGTACGTGTGCTGGTAACGCATCTCTTGTTCCTTACTTCTCTTACCTAACTTATAAAAATAATGAGCCCAGCTAATTGAAATAAAAGGCTATTAGCAAATTCTTGGAATAAGGCCGATTTAGCTAGTTCACTAATTGACCGCACTGTTATCGCTGCCGAATGCTTGGACCGACTGTAAGAACTTTATTGGTCTCTGCCTCCTCGTTATAGGCCTATCATCACCAGGGTTCTAGAAAAAATAGGCAATCTGTTCACTAAGACATACCCTTTTGTTCTCACTCACGGCGACTTTGGCGAGATGAATATACTGGTTGACGAGGGGCTTGGTGTTGTCACGGGAGTTGTCGACTGGGCTGAGGCCTGTATCCTACCATTTGGCTTCAACCTCCATGCAGTAGAGTATGTCCTTGGTATAATGAGCCTAGAGGGGTGGTCATATTGTAACAACGCTTCTGAGGTGGTTCAGCACTTCTGGGCCACCTTCTGCCAGCTTACGAACCCCTCCGAGGAGCAATGGGAAACAATGCAGGTCGCAAGGTTGGCAGGAATCCTTTTCCGGTACGGCACATATACCGACGCGAAGAATAACATCATTATGCGTGGGCTCAGAAATAACTCTGACTTCTCGCTGACATTTATCGACGCCTATGCTCGAGTCCAACAGAGCAGCATCCCAATGTGGAATGCCTTGTCCATAGAAGAGAAAAATTCAGACGAACCCAAAAGTTAAAGCTCGTTTGTATAATTCAGTAGGGCCAGTAAGTGAACTGCTTATCGAGGTATTCTGCAGTATTTCATATCTCAATGCCTGCTTCATCACTAAGAAGAAGAAAGGGGCTTCTCTCTGGATCAGGTAAGAGCCAGACTGACCGGTGAGGTGAAGTATTACCAACCGACTTGTCATCATGTAGGCACCAGCAGCTTGTGTTGGTTTCCGAACCTCCCCAAGTGTAACTCTCTTTTATAATTGCCTCATTGTGCACGTAGGTTCTGCCTCCAAAAGGGTAATTACAAAAACCCTCGCAAAAGCCTACCTTATACAGTTCTTTGGCATCGTTTCGGTCGACAAAACGGCCAGTCACTGTGGTATATAAACTCTGAAATTGTCGTATATACACCTCTGTTGTACCCCATGAGTCGACTCTCGAGATTTCACAGACGAAAAGAAAGAAGTCCAACATGGTTTCGCGGGTCAGGTTCTCTAGGGTGGCCTTCCACCCTCCAAGCTTTCCCTCCTCACAGTACCTATAATCATGTCAATACGCCAGAAACCTGCGAGGGGCTCTCACCTTATAGACGTACCTTTTCCATTTCTTGAAAATGCCCGTGACATTAATCTCGGTCGCTTCCGCATACTTCGGTTTGATGAGGCATACACGCTTGAGCTGCTGTCGGTGTGCAGCGTGTTCTTCCGCAGACAAAGCCGACGGACGCTTCAAGCCTCTCTTCTCAGTTGTACGGGCATTGAAGTGGCTTAAAAAGTCCCTGCCGCCGTCAGGAGGTAGATTCGACTTTAGGGATCGAGTTGTTGCGGTTTCGGGAGGCATCGAGGGGAGCGGCTTTCGATATACGATGTATGAGGTAGATAGGCAGGAAGAAAGACAGCGAGAGGGAGCGAGAACCCAACATGAGGAGCGGACGAATGCCCCCATTTAGGGAGGTTCCCACAAGCCGCCATTTTCGGTGGTCAATAGTTGTTGGTGACAGAAAACATTCACCTTGTTTTGGGGACAAGAATTGGACCCCCCTCCATGAATAGTTAGACACAGCGTTGTACTTGCTACCTGGCTGTATACCGTAGCCCCTTACTGTTCGTGCCACTGGGATTGGTGGCAGAAAACGCTGGATCCCGTGGTATTAGCAGAGCATTCTCGCTTTTAAGAGTATTTTGAGAACGTATTTTGAGAACGTATTGAGAACGTCAGTACCAGTTCCGAAAGCCCTTTTGCTGCGAGCTCCTGAAAGCCCAAGTGTGGAGCACGAGCTCGCGCTCCCTTGTTTGACAGTTGTGAAAAAACCCTTCACATGATATGTCCTACAGTTAGCGTCGTAATTCCACTGGGACTGTTAGGGTGGCTTATCAACAGAGAATGGGCACGGACCAACACTGATCCACAAAGCCACATCCATCGGCTCTCTTCATTGGCCGTACTTTGTTTACTTTGTTCGCCTGGCAACAACGAGACAGCGGCTTTTGCGTGTAACATTCGTCACTCTCTCTTCCATCAACCTGCAATTAACAACTTTCAGACTGCTCTTCATGACATGAGTATCCAAGGTCATAGATAGTTGACTATCTCTGCCTCTTTTGTTTCTTCTTTTGCCCATCTCTTTTTTTGTTTTGGCCTTCTTATTTACACGCCATTATTCTCCGAAACACGACGAAAGCGAATGTTTACTCGCCCACCATAACGTTCTCTTTCGCGTTTCGTTTCCAACCACCCAAGAGAATAACCTCCCTCCACATTGGCAAGATCATCTTTTGGAATAAAAGAAAATCACTAATATTCTTTGCTGTAAATGACGCGCCAGCATGTCATCTAATGCCCAGCCAGCGGTGCATCGCCGCAATAATCCCTTCAACCGGGCAGGATCCCCTTCCCCAGCCTCACCGGTTGGGCGGCCAAAGTCTGCCACCTTCTCTGCTCAGCCCCTATTATCAGTGGCCTCCCCCCCCTCACATGCCAGAAACCAATCGCTAGCAACTGCACTGGGTTCTGGTCAAGTTACGCCTCGCCATACTCGATCCGATTCTAAGAACGGGACCCCTTCGTCGAATACCTTTGCTCCTTCATTTATCAAGGCCGAGGAGGCAAGGAGGAGCAATGAAACAATCCAAGGGATTGAAGGCGAGAATGATTTCTCTGGGAAGCGCTATGTGTGGATCAAAGATCAGCAGCTTGCCTTTGTAAGAGGCTGGGTTGTAGAGGAACTTGGCGGTGGACGCATTCTTGTCCAATGCGATGATGGCAGTGTATGTTGCCCCACGTTCTTCCCTCTGCTTCTGTTGTGCCCGTATATCTCTATACTACACTTCCCTTCCTCTCGGCAACTAACAGAATTCCCTTTAGCAACGCGAAGTCGAGAGCGAAAGCGTTGACAAGGTCAACCCTGCCAAATTCGACAAAGCTAACGACATGGCTGAACTCACCCACCTAAACGAAGCCTCCGTGGTCCACAACCTCCACATGCGATATCAATCAGATCTGATCTACACATATTCGGGCCTCTTCTTGGTCACCGTTAACCCATACTGTCCGTTGCCTATCTACACCAACGAGTACATTAATATGTACAAGGGGCGCAGTCGAGAGGACACGAAACCTCACATCTTTGCCATGGCTGACCACGCCTTCCGCAACCTCGTAGAAGAAGGCGAGAACCAGAGTATCCTAGTCACAGGAGAGTCTGGTGCTGGAAAGACTGAGAACACCAAGAAAGTCATCCAATATCTCGCCTCTGTCGCCCACTCAGACCCTGGCTCCAGAAGTCGATCGCAGCATTCCAACCTCTCGCCACAAATCTTGCGGGCCAACCCGATACTAGAGGCCTTCGGTAACGCGCAGACTGTTCGAAACCACAACTCGTCCCGTTTCGGAAAGTTCATCCGCATCGAGTTTAGCCGTTCAGGTGCCATCGCTGGTGCCTTTATTGAATGGTACCTCCTAGAGAAATCTCGCGTTGTGCGGATCAACCCCCAAGAACGAAACTACCACATCTTTTACCAGCTCCTAAAGGGTGCTGACAGGAAGCTCAAGCAAGAGTTCCTTCTCGATGGACTAGATGTGGATGACTTTTCCTACACTCGTGGTGGCCAAGACACTATTGTCGGCGTTTCAGACCGAGACGAATGGGAAACTCTGATGGAGGCATTCAGTGTCATGGGCTTTTCGGACAAGGAGCAAGCCTCCATCCTACGGACCATTGCTGCTGTTCTGCACCTTGGTAACATTACTGTCGTCAAAGAGAGCCGGGCTGCCGACCAGGCTCGACTCGCCGCCGACGCTAGGCAACATGCCGAGAAAGCCTGCAAGTTGCTCGGAGTTCCCGTCGAACCATTCCTTCAAGGTCTACTACACCCCAAAGTCAAGGCCGGTCGCGAGTGGGTGGAAAAGGTACAGACCCCTGAACAGGTCCGCCTGGGAATTGATGCTCTCTCCAAGGGTATATATGAGCGAGGCTTTGGTGATCTTGTCAACCGAATCAATCGGCAGTTGAACTGCACCGGCATGGGCATGGATGACTCCCGATTTATCGGCGTGCTTGATATTGCCGGTTTTGAAATTTTCGAACAAAATAGCTTTGAGCAGCTTTGCATCAACTACACCAACGAAAAGCTACAACAATTCTTCAACCACCACATGTTTGTCCTTGAACAGGAAGAATACGCACGCGAGAAGATTGAGTGGCAGTTTATCGACTTTGGCCGTGATCTCCAGCCAACGATCGATTTAATCGAACTTCCCAACCCCATTGGTATTTTTTCATGCCTAGACGAGGACTGCGTTATGCCAAAGGCCACCGACACGTCTTTCACCGAGAAGCTTAACTCCCTGTGGGACAAGAAATCCACCAAGTATCGACCCTCCCGAATGGGCACTGGTTTCATCTTGACGCACTACGCAGCCGAAGTCGAGTACTCGACTGATGGATGGCTCGAGAAGAACAAGGATCCGTCGAATGATAACATCACGCGACTCCTTGCCTCATCGACCGACAAGCATGTCGCGACGCTGTTTGCAGACTGTGCCGACACCGATGAGGACCAGGGAGGCGTCCGAAGCCGGGTCAAGAAGGGCCTTTTCCGTACTGTCGCTCAGAGGCACAAGGAACAGCTTCATAGTTTAATGTCCCAGCTGCACAAAACCCACCCTCATTTCGTCCGTTGTATCCTTCCTAATCATAAGAAGCGGCCCAAAATGTTCAACAACGTTCTCGTCCTGGACCAGCTGCGGTGCAACGGTGTTCTCGAGGGCATCCGCATTGCACGAACCGGCTTCCCCAACCGACTCCCCTTTTCCGAATTCCGTCAGCGATACGAAGTCCTTTGCCCTGATATGCCCAAGGGTTATGTGGAAGGGCAGGCAGCTGCCTCCGTCATGCTCGATAAGCTGGGTCTCGACAAGTCTCTTTTCCGTGTCGGATTGACAAAGGTTTTCTTCCGAGCCGGTGTCCTGGCCGAGCTAGAGGAGAAGCGAGATGCACTGATCAGCGAGATAATGGCTCGTTTCCAATCTGTCGCACGTGGCTACCTCCAGCGTCGCATTGCCTTTAAGCGACTCTTCCGCGCGGAGGCGACGCGTATCATCCAACGGAACTTCAACACCTACCTCGAACTCTCGCAACACCCATGGTGGCAGCTCCTCATGAAGATGAAGCCTCTATTCGGCGCCACTCTCACGGCGACTGAAGTCAAGAAGAGAGACGTCATGATTAGCCAGCTACACGAAAAAATGCGCCAAGAGGCCGACCAACGGCAGAAGCTCGAAGAGGAGAGGCGAAACTGCTACAGCGAGATGGTTAAGGTCCAACAAACCCTCGAAAGCGAACGCGCGCTTGCCCTGGACAAGGAAGAAATCTTCAAACGCTTGCAGCTGCGTGAAGCCGAACTGGAGGAGAAGCTTGCTGGTGCTATTGAAGACCAGGAGCGGCTTGAGGACCAACTCGACGATCTCCTCGAGGCTAAGAAGCGAGCAGAGATGGATGTTGAAAAGTACCGGGCCCAGTTGGAGCAGGCCGCGTCGCTCATCGGGCGACTCGAGGAAGAAAAGACGAATCTATTGGCCACTACGCAAGAGCTAGAGCGGGAAATCAAGGAAATATCGCAGAAGCAGTCGGAGCGCAGCCAGCAGGAAGCTGCCCTCGAGGACGAAATCAAGATGCTCCAGAGCCAACTTGCTCTCAAGGACCGAAAGGCTCGAGATCTTGAGGGACGTCTTCTCAAAATCGATCAGGATGCCGAGGTCAAGCTCGCCATGACCCAAAAGGAGCTCCAATCCGCCAAAGTGCGGGAACAGAACCTAAGCCGCGAAAATCGTGATATTCAACAACGTCTGTCCCAACTCTCCAAAACCTCGACCGACTACGAAGACCTTGTGCGCAAAAAGGAGAGCGAGTTGGCCATCTTGCGCGGGGACAACAAAAAGTACGAAATTGAACAGCGATCCTTTGAGGAGCAGAAAAGGGCTCTTGTTGCCGAAAAGGAGAAGGCATCGAACCGATTGCACGAGCTGCAAGCCGAAATCTCGGCCGTGAAATCGCAACACTCCCAGCTACAACGCGAGGCAGCGGATGCCAAGAAGCTTCTGGAAGCCCGTCTCTCGGAGGACGCCCAGGCCGACCAAAATCGCCAGGTGTTGGAGTCACAGATCAAAGACCTCAAAGACCAGCTTTACGCAAACCAAGTCGAGCTCAGTCGCGAGCGTCAATCGCGTGATGATGTTCTCTTGCTTGGGGAGCACAAATTCAAGACGCTCCAGGAAGAGTTCGACCGCCTCAACGAGGCCAAGATCACCATCGAGAAGGAGCTCTACGTCCAACAGGATACCCTCCGCCGCACAATGGATGCCCGCACGACAGCGGAGAGCGAGCGCGATGAAGCCCGACAGGAGATTCGACGTCTCCGAATTGCCAAAACGCAGGCCGAAGAAGCGCGCATGGAGGCCGAGGTGGCCGGTGGCCGTGCAGCCGCTCGTATCGCCCGAGAGCGCGAGGAGAGCCTTCGAAAGGACTTGGATGCGGCTCACGAACGCCTAGGCTGGTTCGAGGCCGAATGTGAGAAGCTCAACCACCAGGTCGAGGACCTCAACAAACTGATCCTCTCTTCGGGCGAATTTGGCTTGAAGAATGACCAAGCCAAAGAACGCCTAGAGCGTGAGCTGAACACGGTCAAGTCGCGATTGGCAGCTTCTGAGAATGACAACCGCGCGCTCCTCAACAAGCTACAACACAAGGGCTTAGAAATTGCTCGATCTTCTTCGCGGGCCAACGAAGCCGCTCGAGGACAGCTATTGGGGCTCCAAAAGGAGAAGGCAAGGATAGAGGATCACAATGTCAAGTTGAACAAGCAACTGGGCGAGGCTCAGATTACTATTGCCGGCCTAGAAAAGAAGGTCGAAAAGTTACAACTCAATCTCGAAGACCTCAACCACGAAGTCGCCCGGGAAGCCAAGACATCGCGAAACGCCGAGAAGATGTCTTCCAACTTTACTGTTCAGCTGTCCGAAGCTAACCGGAACCTCGAATCGGAACGCCACCTACGAAATCAGGCCCAAGGCACGGTGCGGGCTCTCCAAGCCAGCTTAGACACTCGCGACAAGGAACTGCAGGATTTGCGTGCGCAGATGCTGAAGGCTCTCAGGATTGTCGACCCAGGCGCCGATATGCCGCCCATGACGCCGACCGACAGCTCAAACGACAAGGCACTTCTAAGTCAGAACTTTGACCTCGCCCGCAAGATTGAGGAATTGCAACAGAATCTCCGTGTGCAGGTGGCCGGACGTAAGAATGCCGAGGCGCAAGTTGCCGAACTTCGAGCAGCGCGAGCCGATACCCCCAGCCGCCCCCGGCTCGAGGAGATTAGCCTCAACGAGACGGCATTAAACCGATCTCCAACACAGCAAAGGCACACCAAACTTCAGGGCCGCCACTATTCCAACGTTACAACACCACCGCGTCGCTCGCAACACCATGCTGAGGACGTGCACGAGTCTGGCCGGTCGGACCGAACAGTTGATACCGTGGCTATCAACAGCCGCATGGACTTCAAGGCGGAGGTCGAGGAACTCCAGAACCAACTTCAACTCGCGCAGATGCAGAATCGCCACCTCCAGAGCCAGCTCGACCGCGCCACGCCAGGGCCAGACAGCTTCCCCGACCAGAGTCCGTCGCTCAGGCGGATGCAAAAACTAGAGCAGGCCAACAGCCGGCTTCACGACATGTTGGACGACTCCTCCCGCAAGGTCTCTGCACTAGAGAAGAATGTTCGAACTGGAGAGTTGTCGCTGCGTGACATCCAGACACGATCGCACGAAGAAATCTTGGAGGCGTTGAACAGCCAGGAGGAGGCGCGCAAGGCTCTCCTCCACAGCCACAACGACGCCGTGGCAGAGCTGACAGACGTCAAGGCGCACTACGAGAAAATTCGCCATGAACGCGCCAAGTTGGAGGTTGACCTGCGCGACACCAAGTCGGACCTGCAGGAGATGACTCTCGCCCGTGAACAAGAGGCCGCGAGCCGCAGCCAAATGCTCCAAGAATTTGCCGATCTGCAGATTCGACTGGACGCTGAAACGTCTAAACTTGCCGATGTGACGTCGAGCCTCGAGCTTTACCGGAGCCGAGCCGACGAATACTTTAGCAAGCTAGAGCAGGCAGAAATTGCCGTCCTCAAGGCAGAGCGGGCGGAGCAGTTTGCCAAGACACAGGCACGCGAGGCGGAGGAGACGTGCGCCGAAGCAATGGCGGAGCGCAAGAAGATGGATGCAGCTGTCGAGGACCTCCAGCGACAGAATCAGCGACTCGAGGAACGACTCGAGGACGCATCGACGGATCTTGAGGCAGCACTACAGGCTAAGAAGCGGCTGCAACACGAGCTGGAAGACTACCGAAACCAACGCGCCATGGACATTGAGGACAAGGAGTCCAGCATGGAACAGACGCGCAAAAAGTACCAGGCCGAGTTCGCGACGCTTACCAAGGAGCTGGATCTGGCGCGCGAGGAGAAGCTGTTCAAGCAGGCCGAGATTGTGCGTCTACGCGAAGAGCTCGACGAACTCCGGTCCAAATGGGACGACGAAGTGCTTAACAGCTCGACGTGGTCCAAGGAGAAGTCGAGACTCGAGACGACGCTCGCTGATGTGGTAGCATCACGCGACGAGGCGGTCAACGCGCACAACGATGCACAGGGCAAGATTGTGTCCCTCCTATCGCAGGTCCGGGCGCTCCGCACATCGGTAGATGACATCACTTCGGAGCGCGATATGCTCGTGCGCGAGAAGCGAAGCATCGAGGCGCGGCTCGAGGAGGCCAAGACGGGTCTCGACGAGCTAGCCAAGGGTGAGAGCCCGTCGCTGCGGAATGCGGCGACTATGGACAAGGAAATTCTCGAGCTCCGGTCAAAGCTTGCGCAACACGAGGATGTGGCTGCAGCGGCGGTTGAAAAGATGCGACGGTCCGAGGCTCTTGTGGCGGAAATCCAAAAGGATGTCGTCACGGAGAGGGAGACAAGCGTGCAGCTTCAAAAAGAGAAGGCGGCGCTCGAAAAATCACTCAACGAGATCCAGGTGAAGCTTGTAGACTTGGAGACCAAGGGCTACCCAACGGCCAGTCGGGACATTAAGTTTTTGCACGAGCGCATTCACGAGGTAAGCGTTCTTCCTCTCATCCTATCCACCACCGTGATTCAATAACTAACTTTTTCTCTTCTATCAGCTTGAGACGCAACTTGAAGAACACGAAAGTGAACGTACCAAATCCCAGCGCTCAGTCCGCAACGTCGACCGCATCGTTAAGGACCTCCAGAGCCAGATCGACCGAAAGGACAAGCAAAACGCGCAGCTCGAGGACGACATGAGCCGTATGAGTGACAAGCTCGAGAAGCTCCTGGGCACAATCGATGAGCTCCAAGCATCCGAGTCGGCCAGCCAATTGTCGGCCCGACGTGCTGAGCGCGAGCTCCGCGAGGAACGCGAAAAGTCACTAAGGCTAGAACGTGAGGTCGAAGGATGGAAGTCGATGCGGTTGGAAAAGGGACCGTCTTCGGGCCTCGGAGGCTCGATCGGACCCGGAGGGGCAGCCAAGTGGCGGGCTAGCGTCATGGTTGAAGACGAAGACGAGAACGAAACTTCTCTTGTCGGGGGCCGACGGCGGAGTAGTTTGAATCGGGTGCCGAGCATGACCAAGGGCTTTTTGTAGAGAGGAAAGAAGAGGAGGAAAAAGGGGAGCAAGTGAGGCTATTGTCGATGGGCTGTAATCTTTTATTTTCTTTATTTTTTTTCGGTATCAGGTTCGGTTTTCTTTTTGCTGGGGGGGGATAGGGATAGGAACATACTAAGGGGTGGCATGGAAGGGAGGGAAGGGTTGGATCGTGACATTATTCTACTTTTCTCGCCGTCTGTAACGTAGAGTATTCTTGACTGGCCGATAATTTGCACATGCTTTAACGTTTACTATAACGTTTACTACCTCACATATTGCTTGTTCATAACAGACACGTCTGGCAGGCCTGACAGGTCTAGGCCTGGCACGCGCCGAGAAAGACACCATAGATGCGATTCAACGATGCAATGTCGATAAGATCTGTTGACTACCGCCTCTAGTCCTCGGGCTCAAGTAAGGATATCTTTCATACGACTCTCTATATCCTACGAATGCAGTTAACGCCCGCAATCCATCTACAGACTGCTCGGGCCTTGACCTCTTCCATTTCCCTTCTTTGCCTACTCTCCTTCTTGTACAAAAAGACAACTATTTGACTGACTTAGGGATCGCAGATTGGAGGAGCGCCATCCTCTTTATCTCTGCACTTTCCAGGTCCAGCGCATCTCTGAACAATCATCTACATTACCCACCATGAGATTCAGCTATTTTTTTTCTTCTTTCTTCCTCGGGACGAGAGACGAGAAAAACATACACTGGACGTGCCATAAGGAGTACAAAACAGCTTGGTAATGGCATCCTTCCTCTTTGAGCAACCGTATGGTTTCGCGGGATTGCAGAGTTTGCCGTTGGATGGGACGGAGGTTACTTCTGGGGAGTCGCTGTCGAGGAGGGTTATGAGGGGTTCATCTGCTGGGGGTCTTGCGAGGGTTGGGGTGAGGAGGAGGTGGATCGTGGCTAGGAATGCGATTATTTGAGTCTTCATTGTTTTTCTTTTGTTTTGTTCTCGGTGAGATTAAGAGGTTTTGGTGTCGGTATAACGAACGGTTTGAAGAGTTGGTCTATATGTTGGTGGAGAGAACGGAGAGAACGGAATCGTGAGTTGGCGGTGAAGGTGAGAATGTTGTAGAGATTGTAAGGTTAGGATATATATATACGTGGGATAGCAACATCTTGCGACTAACGTGAAGGAACCGTGGCTTCTGTAAAGGGGCTCTTCTTTCCTCGTCGCCAACGACCCTTCCGATACTGGATTGTTGGTTATATCTTAAGACAGGAGGGGTAGGGTAGGGGAAAGGGATGTGCTTCAGCTTGTACATGAACTCGGTTTCCCGTCCCCTATAAACATGCACTGTCGAAGAAGAATACAAGTATGCAAGTGCGGCCGAGGAGTAAGTACGCCTTCCAGTGTCAGGTGCAATTTCCCGTCCAAACTAGAGCTGGAGAAAGAAAGAATCTCTGTCAAGACTTCCGAGTACAACCTTAGTTTCAATGCATCTACAAGTACACGTAGTAAGGGGTTCCTTTGACTGTAGCTGGAAACCACATGCAGACTATCGTGCTCGTGATTGTAAGTCCTTCCACCCATGGAGACGCCAGAGACAAATCCACGTCCACAACCTCAACAACTGTACAGTACTTGTACAGGCCATCAACTGCAAGACAATACGGTCGATTCAACAGCACATTAATAGGTACGTGTACGGAGTAGTTGAAAGAGAAATATAAAAGTAACATGAAACGTTCACACATCATATGGGTATCCTCCACTCCTCGACCAAAAACATCTCGGTTGGCACAAGATAGTGGGCGAGTCTCATAACACTCTTGAGTCCCTCGAGGGCCCAATCCTTTGTTTTTAGTAGATAGACAGTCCAGGCTGGTTTGGCTTCACATTGATCGCTTTCCTCGGCTTCGTCCGTTTGTCTACTTACTTTTCAAAGTAAAAAAAAAGTAGTTAGCATTTTGTTTCTTTGGTCAACTCAAGTCAGCGAGAGTGAGAAATTCCGAAGAATGGATGTTAAAAAGTCATCTTCCCCGTGTTCGTTTTTCCAATGTTTATTTGGCCGAGACTTTTCGAGGGATGGGGTAAACAACAACATACGTTTTGTGTATTGCGAACGCGAACGGAATAAGACTCTTCTGGAACTTTCACTTCTGACTTGGCAAATTCTGTCTCGGAACGTGGACAGCTTGGTTCGGATCGACGAGTCGCCCGTGCAACCGAATGCTCCCTTGCGTTTTGTTTTCTTTGCTATCGTCGTCGCTTCAATCGCTCGTTTATCGGTACAGGTACGGTCACTTTCGCGCGAGGAAATAGAAATTCGACTGTTGTCCCGGCCAGTGCACCGTGTAGTCAAGGTTTGTGACAGCATGTTGGCGACAGAAAGGGTTCGTGGAAGAATCTGAGACTGAGACAAAAATTGGAAGGGCGAAAAAAGAAAAGTCCGAGAACGAGAAGAAAAGGAAAATTGAGCAAGAGTAACGGCTTTGCAAAGTAGGGATGGGTGAAAAGAAAGATGAGAAGAAGAGGAAGAAGAAGAAGAAGAAGAAGAAAGGATATCCAAGAAGATGGAGGCGGGAAGACGACGTCTAAAAGAAGAGATGGGGAAAGACAAAGGAAACAGGCGGATTCGGAAGGACTAAGCGTCTATTTTGGTTTCTGAACTATTTGGATTCGTTATTACGCTATTACTTGTACGTGTATCCACGAGGGCAGGTGTGTCTCGGGAAGAGCTCCTGAACCGAATGTTGGGTGTGAGGGAGAGCGAGGGAGGGGAAAGGGGGAGGGGAAAGGGGGAGGGAATGGGCGTAGGTATTATAGTCGTGTCTTTCCCAGGATTTCTACAAGTAGATATATATTTGTCAAAGTGACGAGACGAGCCAAACGACGGTAATTGATTGGGGTCTAACGTTATAATATTGGTCGCCGTCAAGGAGCTGAACAGTATAAGTCCGGGCTTCTGTGTAACGGGTCACGCACATCAGCATCAGGGCTATGATAAACTAGAATGGGTAACAGCTGTGGTGGTGGTGGCAGTGACAGTACATATGCATGTGCATGTGCATGTGCATGTGCATTAGGTTGACGGGCTTTCCACCCATACTACTTGTACATCATGCATATCGTCGGGAGGGGAAACTCTAATAGCCTGTCAGCTACGCAAGTATTAACAGGGCTATTTGGTCTTGTCTCACGGAGATTTGTACTCGGGAGATTTCTTTATTTACCTTGGTCTCCTTCATTCCTTGGGATGGGGAGATCAAAACAGATGAATGAGACATCGCATCCCGTTGTGCAATGCAGGGAGTCGTAGTCGTCCGGGTCATTTTCACAAGAGCTGGAATGGCGAGGATAGACAACGCAATTCATTCAAGGTAAAGAGACACCAGTCAGTCCATACTTGTATGGTAACTCCCCCCTCCTTGAAAAGCATGGATATAGTATAATACTTGTATGTATAATATATAATATAGCAAGACAGAAGACAGACAGCATGTGCCGATCACAGTTCGACCCAAAATGTTTCTCTCCACAAACGCCAAACTCCAAAATAGCCCCCTTGTCACCAACCCTGTCTACCTTTTCCATCCCCTCGACCACCTCTTTTTTCTTGTCGTGGCAGGTCTAGATGGTAAGCCGTCCAGCTCTGCCGCACTCACCCGACTCCCACCCTTCTTTCCCCCCCGACAATCCACACCATTAAGATTCCCCCGGTTCTCGACCGTAATGTCGCATACCTGTATTGTCTGAAGACATCTTCTTTGGTTGGCGATGATGACACGGTCGAAGAGTCCTGGGCAGTATTTTCTGAAGAGGGCTCGGAGACAGGGAAGACAGCCACATATGATGCCGACGCTCATTTCCACCAGGCTTTTGTCGGAAGAGAATGAAGAGAATTAGCATCTCATTCCTGTTTTGTTTTGTTTTCTAACTGCCTGGAGCTGGAGGGGATAAAATCTTGCTTGTTACCTGAGAATAACGATGATGGAGTAGGTATACGTCGAGTCTTGGTGACGCGTGGCGTACGGAACGAGCGCCATTCTGGCAACGCTGACGCCACCGACTCTAAGAATCATTTCCCTTTTCGTTAGAACCCGGACCATGAAATTAAACCAAAAAAAAAAGAAAGTAAGGAGAGAGATAATGGACAGGAGGAAGGCAAAAAGAGAGAGAGAGAGAGAGAGAGAGAGAGAGAGAGAGAAAGAAGCAGGGCAACTCACAGCCCTCCTGTCATCAAAATCCCCCAAAGAGCAACCTTTTGCCGCAAAGGAACTTTCAAGGGACTCAGAATCCAAATGGGCAACACCAAAATCACAATGTCCGTCGCAACGTTCATTGCAGCCGTTGGAAGCAACCACACCGTTAAACCCTTGCACTTCCCTGGAAGATTCATGTTCCACACGCGAGCCGCAGGCTTGCACACGAACAAACAACCGAAAATTCCAAATAGTGAGTAGATAACTGTCACTGCGAGGACTGCGTATATTGCGGCGCGCATGGCGAGGGTATGGGTGAAGCGGAGGAAGAAGAAGAGGATTGATATTTTAGTGAGGAGGATTGTTAGGGCATAGAATGCCATTGCTATTACTCCGATCTAGGATTTGCTAAGTCTTCAGCGCATAAGAGGAGGAGGGTTGGGTGTATATTATATTTTTACCTTGATGTAGCGTACCCAACAGTCTTGGAGGAGATCCCAGAGATGGTAGCCTACAAAGTTGTCATTGTCTTGGAGTTGAGGACGTGTTAGGATTGCATTTTTCTACACTTTTGAAGAGGAGAAAGAGGAGAGTACTCACGTAGTTGTGTAACTGCAAAACCGAACTGCGCAAACTATATCCTCTCATTATCATATCAGACAGCATGCCTCTTACCTCTTAGAGATGGGACTAAACATACCCATGCAAGAGTCATCACGTCTCAATAACACACAATAGTCAACAAATGTGTCCTCAGTAAAAAGTTTGCCCATCTAGAAGGACGGGATTGAGAGAAGAAATGGAAGGGGAGAAAACTCACAATCGTCAACATGAAGGTATTTCAGCACGCATTTAGCAGTATACATCCTCGCCACAACAACAAATGCACTAAGTGCCGTCCAAACAATCGTCGCAATCATGACTTGTCGCGCCATGTAAATGTCCGGATCCCCAGGTCTCGCCTCGACGCCCTCGGGAGGCGGAATCACGCCCGGGAAATCGGTATCCATGTTCTTTCAGACCCTCGATTATTTGAAAAGAAAGACAATCTATCGGTGAATTATCGAAGGCTTCATTGTCGAGGTGTATTTGGGCTAGGGTTCGTGGAAAGAAGTATAGCGATTACGTCTTTCGAACGATTTGCTCCTAGAACAGAGTGGTTTTTTCTTCAGAAGAATATCTCGACTATTTTCGACGAGAAGATTTTCAAATTATCTTAGAGAGGAGAAAGAATAGAAGAAGAAGAAAAGAAACATAAAAAGGAGGGAAAAGAAAAGGGGGGGAAAAAGTCTGGACTGTTGGGGCAATATTCCAAATGGCCATCATGAAGTCTAAAGTGGAAAGTTTATTTGAACAGCAAGTTAAGCAGTCCTTATTTTTCTCCTTACATCACCAATAACCTTACAGTGTTTAAGAATGACAACACTACGTGAATTCTACTTGTATGCGAGAGGCAGATATGGTTCCCTATGGGAAGCTTCACACGGGGCGTATATAGCGTCGCCTATATTCTTATTCAGATCCAATCAAGGCTGCTGTTTAGGAATTAGAGTTGGGTGCCCCTGCAGCATGGTGTCTCGGAGAGAACCCGAGAGTTTATTTCAGATGGGGGGGATAGTTGTGCATGGAGCTATCTACTCTCTTCTTCCTCTTCTTCCCCTTCTTCCTCTTCTTCCTCCTTTGGTTTCTCTTCCTTGGTCTTATCGACCTTCTCTTCCCCAGCCTTCGATGCCCTTTGCAGAATAATATCTGCTGCCTACACAGACATACTTGTAGTTAGCAACAAAGCCCACGAGTAAAAGCCACCAGCTGTAGAAAAAACTTACCCGTTCGCCAATAGCATAAGCTGTAGAACTCGTATGCGCCCCCGGAATCAAGGTAATAATCGAGTTATCCGCAACACTAAGCTTCTTCACTCCATGCACCAACAAATCCGGCGCCAAAACACCACCCAATTCCACGGGTCCCAAAGCCGCCGTCCCAACAAGGTGCCCGTTACTCGGATTCATCACTCTGCGAATCCAAGCAATAATCTCCTCGTCAGTAGCCACATCGGCGCCAGGAGTAATCTCCCTGGGTGCAAGAGAGTCAACGACCGCCTCGGTACTCATGAACCAACGGGCAAACTTCAAAAACTCCGTTGTAAGAACTCCATCGAGCGGGTTAGAGAATGTACGCCAGTCTACAACGGGCTCTACATTTCCACGCCCATCGCCATCGTCGTTGGGAGCAATGTAAATTGTTCCACGGCTGAGAATCTTAATAATGATGATGCTGAAGCCCTCGCGGCCGGAAAACAACCATTCTAGTTCCGCAGACTTGTCGGAGCCGAATTGGCGGGCCATTGTCTTGAGTTGCTGTGCGTATCCGGCTACGAGGGTTGGATGCGTATCTTTTGGAAGGAACTCTGCAGGATCCTGGTCGAGCATTTCGGAAATGATTTCTGAAGATTTGTTGGAGAGGAAGGAGATGGAAAGGAATGCTCCGCTGTTCACTTGGGCCGATAGGGGGCCGCTGTAGTCTTCTTCCCATTGTGCTCTGGCTTCTGATGCGTAGGTTGCGTTGCGGGCTAGCATATCTGTGTTAGGGGTAGGGTTTGTCGTGACTATGTAGAGCAAGATGGGTAAGTTTACTGTACATACGGAGCAACTTCTTCACAGATATGGGGAATAGCAAAATGAATGGAAGGAAAAGAGAGACTTACAGTCATAGCTGATAGAGTAGTGTCCGTGGTCTTGGAGATTGAATCCGACGCCGGGGAGTTCAACCTTGACCTCTACACCAGCTGCTTCAAGAACATGGCGAGGGCCAATTCCACTCCTCTGTAGAACTTGCGGAGTGTGCACCGTACCAGCCGAAACGATAACCTCGCGCTTCGCCTTGATAGGGAATGGACCATCCTCAAACATCGGGCCATCGCGAGGTGTAACGTACACGCCCTTAGCCTCCCACGCGTCGCCGCCGTCGTCGTCGTCGCCGTCAGTCTCTTCGAGAATAACCCGCGTAACACGGTAACCCGGAAGTAGATGGAAGTTTTGACGCTGGTTTGCGCCATTGTCGTAGTGGCCGCGACGGGAATAAGATCGGGTGCGGTCTTCGGGGTCAATGGAGTTGGGGCACCAGAATACTCCCGTTGCGTTACCGTCGGCGTGTTCCTTGGGGAAGGAGACTCCGTCCACTTTTTCCCAGGCTTTCCAGATGACCTCTTGATATCGTGGCAGTCAGCGAAACAGAGCTCCGAGGAAGAAAAGAGTGAAACTTTTTGACTTACGTTGCGTAGGCCACTGGAAAGGAGAGTAACTCGAATGAATGGGCGTATCTCCTCCATATGCAGCCATATCATACGTGATTCCATACTCCTCTTGCATCTTCTCAGTAGGAGGATGGAAAGTAACACTCTTCCTAAAGAAAGGAAACATGTTATCCCATCCCCAGTACTTTGCGTATTCCTCCTCGTGGTCTTCGCCTGCCGCCCAGACCCACGAATCGTAGTCCTCGGCACTGCCTCGATCAAATACCATTCCGTTGACAGCAGAGCTACCGCCAACAACGCAACCACATGCAACTCCACGTCCCGAACCTGTGAGGTGGACGAGCGGAGCCGAAGTAATGTTGTACATGCGCGTTGCGCTCGAGAGTTCACCTCGAGAAGGCGCTGCTGGCCCCGTGTTGGTAATGGAGTTGGATGAGTCCAGATAGCCATACTCGACCACGAGAACAGTGTCTATAAATATTCAATTAGTGACTGGTGTCATGTCATGCATAAATAGTGAGGAGAGGTTGGGACCCTACATTTTCCATTTTCGCTTAGACGATCCGCTACAGTGAGGCCAGCTGTTCCAGCTCCGGCGACAATAAAGTCATATTCCTCCAGAAGTTCGTCATCGCGTTTGACAAGTGCCGATTCAGCGTGGACGGGTAGGGCCACTGCTGCGCCGACAAGGGAGATAATCGCAAGGCCGGCCATTGTACGGCCTGCAACTCCCATTGGGAGATGCTTGATCGAGACCATTGTTTCCACTTTCGTATGGAGTAAGTTGCACTATACCAGAGATTTAAGATTTCGAAGCTGATCTCTCTCATCTCTTGGAAACAGGATCAGCGCCGATTCCCAGGTCAGGATCAGGAAGCCGGGCATGGGGTTGGCCGACTACCCAATATACAAGCATTCCAAAGTCAGTCGTTGATAACATATTAAACGCAGTGTCAAGCCATACTGTCTACGAATTATCGACTGACTCTGCGAAATTGCCCTCGAAATTGATTGAGGGGGAAGCCATCTATCTACATGCCACATTGTGCCTGAAGTCGCGGGTAATTATTACACAAAAGTCGGAGAAAACGGTTGCCAGAAACATGGGGGAATCCCCCGCTGCTTGCTGGCTTGGTCGAGGCGTCAATCAAAAGAAAAGGTTGACCTTGAGGCAAGAAATCGCCTAGGTTACACTCCTTTATACTTTGCGTGCATGGCGGGACATCTCGATGTGGTCAAATGGATCCTTTCCGGAGGAGTTGAGGAGCCTAGATGCCAAAGCGTCGAAGATAAACCCGAAATCAATAGTCCTGGTCCTTTTCGAGGCCATTCTGCAAGCCGGTGCTGCTATGGGACCCAGCTGCCCTCGCCAACGCCGTAATTTACGGACCGAGAACGAGTGCTGAAGTCTCTCCTCAAGTAGGAAAAGATCAATGTCAACTATATCGGCTTGAGAGGAAGAACAGCACTCTTTTATGCTGCTATGGCGTGGAATGTTCGCATGGCCGAACTCCTGCTCAAAGCTCCTGGAGTAAACGTCAATAAAGCCGACGTATAGGGCCGGCCACCGTTGATCGTTCAACGGGATGGAAATAGAGGGGTGTCGAGTCGGAGAGAGCCAAACCCACAATCCTTCCCAACGACACATGAAGGAGCGAAGATTTGGCAAAATGTAATTTTCATTGGCGGAAAGAAACCAGCCGTGTCCTAGAAATACATGCATGGTAGATATGGTAGATATGGTAGATATGGGAGAGAACTTGGCATATTGGACTCATCATTATGGAATTATAAATATGTTTGGGAATTGCATGACAAAAAGAGAAACCTAATCCAATGAGACGTCGTGATATCATACTTTATTGGAACCTGATGCCTCTTTTCCGGCAGAGGTAGGATCAGCATTCGAAGCTACCTCTTTCTCCGCCCTTAACTCTTCTCCTTTAACCAAAGAGGGAGGAGGTGCAGCCCCGGTTTCCTGTTGTGTTGTTGTTGTTGAGGTCTTTTCATCTGCTGATGACACTTTCTCGGCTTCCTTCTCTTCTGTCTCTTTCTTCTCTAGTTGAGGTTTTGAAGAATCGATGGGGGCTGTCGTGTCCTGGCTCAGTTTCGCACGCTCTTCCTCATCATCAGACAATCCCTGTTCCACTGTCTGGCCCTCGCCTTCGTCCTCGCCCTTGAGATGGACGCCTTCCACCTTGCTGGTAAGTTCTTGCATAATCTCCTCGTCAAACTGTTCGATTTCTTCGCGCATTTCGGACACGCTGCGTAGTTGTCGGTCCGCTTCCTCATCGCCAACTTTTTCACGCCACAGACGGTCGAGCTCATCGGCCCAGCCTAGTTTCTCGGCAAGCTTGCGAATGCCTGCGTCGCATGGCCCGAGCTCGAGGACGTCGTCTCGACGATGACCCATTCGTCCGACTTGCTCCATATTGAAAAGCACTCGCGGAGTGCCTTGCCTGGCTAGCTCTGGAAGGGCTGCGAATGGATAAACGGTTAAGCTTGTGCCGATGACGAGGACAAGGTCGGATTTCTCCACACGTGATACATTGTCGTCGAAGACACTGGGAAGACCCTCTCCGAAGAATACTATATCTGGCTTAACGAGTCCATTGCACTTCTCGTCCACGCATCTAGGTATTCTCGCGTCCTCGATATGTTGCTTCATTCGGTCGTCGGGAAACTCTGTCTTGCACTCGATGCATCGTTGCGTCGCAAAGCTACCATGCGCTTCGATAATCTTTTCAGGAGGCACACCGGCGGCGCGTTCTAGGCAATCAATATTTTGCGTAAAGAGCATGTCGAGGAGACCTTTCGAGGCGAGGAGCGCGACGAAGGCATGCGAAATGGTTGGGTGGAATTTGCCTGGATAGAGCTCCTTGGCAAGAACGTAAAACGGCTCGGGATTGGTGCGAAAGAAGGAGATTTCGAAGACGGCCTCGGCGTGGGGGAGGTTTAGGCGTGCCAGGTTGGCGTACAGACCGGTCTTGGGCGATCTGAAATCGGGGACTACCAGGCGGTTCTTCATTTTAGTCTCCAAGGTATGCTCGCTCTGTTTATTGGGCATTCTCATGTTTTCAGGCACTCACTTCCTGCGGCAGTTGATATTCCGGCGCCTGTTAGGACAACAATTCGTTTCGCGCCGCCGCTCTTGATATGTGAGGCAATCGCATCGAGGGTGCGATCATCAAGAGTCTCTGGCGGCCCCTCCTGCTGGACAGCCGAATTTTCTTGGCCCATGATGAACGTGGCCCGCCCGGAGAGACGTAAGAGTGCGAAGTGAATTGACTAGAATGAATTCGTTAGATTGGTGTGTGTAGCTCTATACGAAAAATTTAAAGAGTATAAATGTAAAATCAGAGGGACACGTATATAGTGCGCAAAGTTTCAGGTCGTTGGAAGGAGGAAATGCTTAAGAGGCGAGGCGTTTGATGGTGGGGTTGCATTTCTTATCTTATCAGTGCTAAAGTGCATCCGAGCTCCAATACGGAGTTCAAGTATAATTATCGTATGCTTAGGTCAACGTCGACGAGATAGCGCATACTGCACCGCCACCTGCAATGGTGTAGCAAATACTCCGTACTTGTACAAGTGTGGCAGTGAAAAGTGACATCAATAACTCGGTGCATTTTACAATCTTCTTCATTAAAATGAACCACGGGGCTTCCCTGGTCTAGCTGCCAACACTTTACATTCTCTCACGAACCAGATAGAAACAAAGGAACTAGTCGCAAAAGACACCCGCAGAAATCCAATGATAGCCTTGGCTCGAAATTACGTTGGCGCACCTTGCTTCCTTTGCAGCACAAATAGTTGCGGTGGAAAAATCGCATAAACCTCAGGAAACGTTGATTTGCATTGTTATCAAGAGTACAGGAAGAGTACAGGTTTGAGCTAATGTGTCAAGTCCACAGATGTCGCTAATTATGTGCTATCAAAATAAAGCTTCTTAACAGCCCATGGGGGTGGGTGTTTGAAGTAGGAGGTGGCAATCGACCGTGTCGGTCATGCATTGTACAAGGATCCATCGGTGAGTAGATCAGGGAGTCGCCGACTCGGAGAGGTGGAAGAAACTATCTGGTGACCAAGGTCTTTGGGGTCCTATAGTGGCAGGTTGCTGTATAGTCGGCTAGCGCAGCTATTGTTTCGAGTCGCGCCATGCTTGTCTGTAGACGAGAAGTGGTCGTCGTTGCGCTTGGAAGTAGAGTTCTTGGGCTTTGAGCGAAGCATCGGATCGAATAACACTGCCGATTGACATGAAAAAACTGCAATGGAAGAGTCAGCAATTATCAACAATGCGCTTCTCACGTCCCGGGGGATACGGACCCAAAAGCAGCACCCGATCCGGCCATGTACTGTCCGAGTGTTCGCATAATTCCGTTCGTTCCAGCGCCATATCGCATAATGTTGACTGATCCTATACAGAAAGGTGTGTTAGAAGCTAAGCTGCACAGAAGGAGCCTGGGGTCCATTGGTCCTTACCAAAAATGAATCCGATGATCACGCCAACAGCTGAAAGACAAAAGGTTAGCGGGTTGCCTTCTCACGGCATACCAGATATCAACGTACTTCCACCCATAATACCGCCCATCACCACTATTAAATCATTAGCATCTGCTTCTGAGGTTTTCCTTCCAACATACGACGATTTTAGCTGTCCACATACGTTTATCAGTGATTGAGCCCTGGGCGCCATGGTGACTTGGTGGTGGTGGCATTGTCGCGGTATGGGTTTCGAACTTGGGCCTTGGATAAAGCGTGTATACGGTACTGGTGTATGGCCTTGCGATGGGATTCTCACGAGAAGCTTCAAAGACAAAAGGAAAATGTTGTACATTAGTAGGCGTGGGCCAAGGCCGAGGACCTGTGCGATGATTTGCTTCTCCACAGAAATCCAAGGATTACGTAATTTTCGCCCATAGCCCAAGAAGGGGGAAGCTGTCAGTCTGAAAATACCCCCACATACTCCGTACTATGTACGGAGTAACTATTCGTGACCTTGATGCGCTACCAACTCACTTTTAAGCATCAACACTGTAGAATTGCTCAGGCTTGTCAATCAAAAGTAAAAAGTATCAGGCAGATGATCAAGAATTTGAGTGGGAACTTCCTCTTAGGCTTTGCTATTCGTATCGATCCCTGCCGGCCTGGCTTGGGAGATGATAAAATCGAGCTCAAAGCTACGAGATATGACTTGTCATGAAATGATCGAATCAGTGAATTTCCAACGCTACACTGCATGCCACATGGAAGTATAAGTTCTCTTATTATCACTCCCGAGCCGATTCGCATGTCTAGAGAGAGCCGTGAGCAACCCACTCGAGGTGGGCCAACTTGGCCAACCCTCCGAGAATTCACGGCACGCCGCGCCACGCCGTCCTTGGCACCCCGGCATCTGATATTGTACTTTACAAAGGGGCTTTATTAACCCCCTCCTCTTCCAACATCCTTTCAGTCAGAGTTACAGAAGTATGCTTCCTTCTTAAGTTCATTAATCCGTTGGATTCCATTTTGTCAATTCTCACAGAGCACCAATTAGCTTTTGGACTGTTCATTATGCCGACGACTGTCAGAATTGGGGTTTTCATCCCCGCTGATACGCAATTGCTAGACCTAGCTTGCGTTGATATCTTTGCTATGATGGGCAAGGATTATCTTTCGTCATTAAAAATGCTTCCTCAGCACGTCGTGGACCTTGCACCTCAAGTCGAAATCTTCTACATCACATCAGCACAGAATAACGGGAGAATCCCCACGACAGCCAAAATGGCAATCGAAGCGACTAATGTCTTCACAGACCCTGAGGTCCAGCCTGGAAAACTAGACATCATTGTTGTGCCTGGACCTAATCCCGCTGAAATATGGCAAGAAGATATGCTGAAGTTCTTGTCATCGCATGGAACATGTGGGCAAACGGATATTCTATCAATCTGCACAGGAGCTTTTCTGTGCGGTGCAGCTGGAATTCTGGACGGCCGGAAGGTATCTGGACCGCGTGGATTGCAAGATCGTCTGAAGAAGGATTTTCCACGCGCTCTTCCTGTCGGCGACGAATACCGCTGGGTGCAGGATGGAAACTTCTGGTCAAGCGGTATGTCTGATTACGGCACACTCTAATTTCCCGTTTTGCGTTTTTATTTGCTTATAATATGCGATACAGGTGGGATAACGAACGGGAATGATCTGATTGCTGCCTACGCACGCAGTCAGAAACACTTTCCGGGGCCAATCGTGGAAATAGCTTGTAAGATGGCAGATGTTGGCGACCGAGGACAATTTTACTCTCAGACCCAAACGGGGTTCACCTTGAGTATGATTTGGACAATTTTGAAGAGTTTTCTCTGGAAGGCTAAATAAGAGGCGACGCAATTCGGTAATTTGCTATTTTGGAAGGAGTTAGTAGGGCTAGGGTTTGTTTCTTCTTCGTTTCTTCTCTTCTCGAGTCTACCACGTTTAACTACTACGAGTCTATTTCTGGGGAGGTTGGCCCGACAGAGGACAGAGGAGAGCAATACTTTGAATCAGAAAGCGTATAGAATGATGTCGACAATCTAGCACTAGCATCGACAAGTGTGAATCCGTCACTTTGTGCTTAGCTGAATATTATCTCGTTTACTTGCTCCATCTTTTGGGCTGCTGAATATCCGTGTTTATTTAACGTTGGCCGCACTGATCGTCAGGGAGTAAAGAAGAAAATTCGCGACCTGTTCACGTTTAGGCAGTTCGCCATATTCGAGAGGATATGGCTGTCAATCTGTGGGATAAGGCCATCCCGTCATAGTTTCGCTTTCTCGTTGTCAGGTTCCTACGTAGTTTACTTGTAGGCACAGGCACTGATGAGCCACGAAAGAGCTTGAACCTACTACGGAGTACTCCGTACTCCGTATTAATATGTGGTTCCTGAGAAGCTTTGACCAACAAAGGGCAGAGCTTCAAGTAAACGCGAATCCTATTGACCCACTTCATATTGCTGCCTTATAAATCGGGCACTGTACTCCTGGTGCTCCTCTCCTATCTTGAAGATTTCGAATGGGGAGCATTGCATCGAAGAAATACAAAATAATTTCCAAGTAATATTTCACAAATCCTACAACGTCTATTTTCCCCACGTAGGACTTCCAAAGTACCCAATATCGTCGTAATTGTCCGTTCGTTCATATGTTCTGCAAACCAAAAAAAAAAAAAAATGATCAGTGGAAACATCCTACAGGGCTTCCGTTGAAAATCGGAGAGCCAATAGTGCTTCAGAAAAGCAGGCCTGTGCACAGACCAGGTGAAACCCCAGACCAGAAGCCATCTTCACACTGTATTATCACACTATTATCTGCCCTCACGTGAGGAAAGGGGAAACTTGATTGGAAACTTGTACTCCTTACTCCATAGTAGGGGACTTTGGGACCCGCGACAAGAACTGGATTTTGTCTGAAAATCGACGTGCGCTTATGAAATGATCTATTGATTTGACTTTTCGATAAGCCACTTATTTCGTAGTCTCATTTCTTCCCCCCCCCAACTGTTTCGCGAGGCGGAATTGTGTCTACTCTGTAGCCACGTCTCGTCCCCCCTGACGAGTCGCCCACCCCCCAAGAGCCACCACTACGCTTCACTACTAAGCGCCACCCCAGTGTGTCGGGGGCGATACCTCAATCAAAAACCTTTAATCACCTCCTTACCGCAATCTGAGCCCGGCGTGTCTGCCCACCCACGCGTCCATTTCGCCTTAGCCAGTTTTGAAAGTACGTTGTCTCGATTCATCGATCCTCTGAGCCGATTTTTTGTTTACTTTCCTCCATCATCAACCATCACCCTTGTGGTGGTACGCACAAGACTTGGTGCTACTTGGAGTCGAAAATCTGGCTGTGCTTTTGGCTGACAATTACAACCCTCGGCTTCCAGTTTCCGGCAGTTAATCCCCAGCTCAATCTACATCGCGAAAACCACACGCCTTATTCTTTTCATCGAGGCCTGCGAGTCGAACACATTCATCCGCCGCATTTCGGACTGCTGTTGCCGAGGGGGACGACGTTCCTACACATTCTCGTGGTCGGGCCCGTTCCAACTTAGCAACCATTTTGCCTTATCGACCGCTTTCCCCTCTCGAGGATATCGTCAGGATTTCCTCATGACTGCCGTGGCAAACCCTCCGACTTTCCCGCAGCTGAACCGTTCGACATGGGTTGCTAACGGAGGACACGCGCCGAACCCTGAAGACGTGCGAGGAATCATCGTTCCTCGAAAAAACCTCCAAAGATCCAACTCATCCTCATCCATAGCGTCCACGGCCTCTGACTCGTCGACAACGACCGTTGCTACCAACGGTTCCTTGTCGGTCGGGACGCCAGCCTCATCAACAGGCGAAGTTCACCTGCACCGTAAACGTCCGCAGTTAAAAGGTCAATGGGCTCCTGGTAAGGGAGATGCACAATCCGAGTTTACGAGAATGAACGGAGGCCACACACTCAATGGCGGCTTAAGTGGTAGCATGCAAATGCAGTCACCGAATGGCCAGCCTCAAAACATGGCGCACCATATGATGCCCCGCCCCCCAAGCGACATACCTGCTGGCGGCCAACCTGTCCTGTATCTGACCCCCCTAAATGGAACTTTCGAGCGGAAGACGATACAAGTTCCATTTGCTCCAGAAAGTCTGCGGATCGGAAGACAAACAAACCAGAAGACAGTACCGAACCCCCTGAACGGCTACTTTGATAGTAAAGTCCTGTCACGACAACATGCCGAGATTTGGGCAGAGCGGAACGGCAAGATTTTCATTCGTGATATCAAATCATCGAATGGAACGTTTGTGAACAAAGTGCGGCTCTCACCGGAGAATCGTGAATCGGAACCGCACGAGCTCAACACATCGGACCATCTCGAGCTCGGTATAGACATTCTGCAGGAGGACCAGAAGACTGTTATGCACCACAAGGTTTCGGCCAAAGTCGAACACGCAGGGTTCTTAACCAACACGAGCAATGTCCTTGAAATGGGCTTCAGCGACCTAGACCCGTCCACGGGCAACACTATGCAACTGCGAGGCCGGAATGGGCTTGGCCAGGGCATGGGAGGCAATGGCCGACTGGTAAACGGCGTCATGATTGGTGGCTATAACACCGGAGCGCCGTATCAGCGGCCTAGTTGGCTGAATGCTGTGACAACAGACCAAGTCGTCAAGTCCTTAAAGGTTTGCTTTCCTCCTCGGTACCCTCTCTGAAAAGTTGGCCATGCATTAACACATTTACCATAGGCGGAGTTGCATAACGCACAAATTCAGTCTCACGATCTCGCACGGACCAACGAGTTCATCAATGCACTTCTCTCTAAGGACGATGTCAAAGACATGGAACCTGTTGAGGCCCCTGAACCGCCAAAACAACCCTTGGCAAATGGAACTGCGGCACCGGCGGTATCATTCCGAGCGGAACCAAAGACACGCTTCTCTGACCCGCCCGCACCACCTCCCCAACAACCGCTGCCCGAAAAACCCGACCTCCCATCTTTGAAGAAGGCGTCTTTTGCCGATCGACCTAAGTCGCACCCTTCCAACACATCGCCCATTCGGGAAAACGATGTTAACCATATATTACAGCTTCAAGAGGATCTGCGCAACACCAAGAAGGAGTTGGAAGGCAGAGACTTGAGACTGCGCGAGTTGGAAGAATCTCTAGCACGGGAACGCGAAGCACGCTCACTCGCTGAGGCATCGTTGGCCCGAAAGCTGGAACTATCGGTGGTGGAGCGTGCAAATGGGACAGCACTGCCCGAGGCAGCGGAATCCACCCAGAACGCGCCTCGCGAAATTCCCGAGGAAGAAGAAAAAGAAGCCTCTGGTAACGATTCTGGGCCGGATAGCGATGACTCGCTCGACGAAATCCCAGACAAAACGGATGCCATTATTACATCGTTCCAGATCCGAATTGATGCCATGACAGTCGAAATGAGGGACATGAGAGAACAACTCGAAGCCTGGCAACAGCGCTGCAAGACGGCTGAAGCTGAACGGGATGCCGATCGCAAGAAACTGTCTGATATGGTACTGCAGATCCGCAAAGATGAAGAAGCAAAGGCGGCAGCTGCGGCGGCAGCAGGAGCAGTGGCAGCAGCCAAGGAGAAGAGCCTGGGGAGGTCGAACAGTCCCAGAAAAGGCAAAGCGGGCAGCGACGAAAAAGCAGCTTCGGTCTCGCCTACATGGTCCGAAACCAAGAAGGCCGAAAAGGTCGAAGAGCCTTTGCCGAAACCGTCAACAGAGGTGAAGGAGCGCCATGCTGAAACAGGACCCCCGAAGGCCAACCCCATCACACAATCGAATTTCGCCACACAAAGCATACAAGGGGTGTCGATGGCTGCTGGCCTGCCATACACCTCGATGATTGGAGTCGTTTTGGTTGGCATGGGTCTCATGGCCGTCATCAATGGCTGGCATCAATCCAAACTGGACGGTTAACTCGATTTGATGTGTATTGGATCTTTTTGGTGTGTGCGAGGCAGGTCACTCCTGCTGTTGTATATCTATCTATATGATCTTAAGGCCTTGTGTGGGTGGGCTTTGGGTCCATCACGTCTGCGTCTGCTTCATCCTTTCAACCTTGCGGGCATTTCTTCTCGGGGTTATTTTATTTTAATAACTGCACTGCGAGCACTGTCGAGCGTTTGATATTCTTTTTCCCTTTGTTGCTTCAACCATCTTCTTTTTTTTTGGGGGGGGGGGGGTGCCTTTGCCTCTTTATAGCAAAAGGCAACATCTGGATCTTGGCACGATTGGGGCGAGTTTCCCACCAACTCACACTCACATTCAGGGGAATGATGGGACGCCGGTATGGTAACGCGTATGGCAAGGGTTTCTTTTATCAGGACTTTTTTTTTTCTTCTGTCTTGGTTTCCTTTGTGGGCTTTTTAAACTTCATTACAGCGAGCGGGACCGAGGCGTTTCACCATATGCTGAAATTGTGGGATCTGGATGGTTCGCTCGAGGTCGAAAGGGCGATGTTCAGGAGCATGTTTATGATATAAAACGAGAAGATTTATTGGAGTTGATCGTTGCAGCTCTAGACGGCAACAATACATACATTGTTTCTTCTTACCAACTTATTTGGCTGATGAGCTCTTCTCCTTCTCCAATGATGCCGCGTATGGAGAGATCAACTGGATGAGACCTGAGGTCACGGGGGGGGGAGCGGGAAATGCCGACGTGTTGTTCGTAATATGGCACGATGGGCACAGGAACCCCGAGAGAAGAAACAGAGAAGCTCGATTGGAAAGCACGACAACGGGGGCTGACCACGATGGTCCAATGAGGACTCGAACAGACGACGGCAGAACAAGCCACATTCCAGGCAGCCGCTCCCAATTCCCCCATCCAAACTCCAAACCCCCATCCAAACCCCCCCTTCTTGTGCATCCTGCATGCAGAATCAATCCCCTTTATGCCCTGGATCTGTTGAAGAAGCCTCAAACCTGTACTTTGCTCGGGCCAGAAAGGTACGAAGAGCGACGCGCCTCTGATTCTGATTTGCTCATGCAACCGAGTGGGGGAGCTGAGGTTGACCGGCCCCCTCCCTTTTGTTCCCTCCAGCCCAGAAGCAGAATGTAGGATATAGAGGAATGATTGGCCGGAACAGGGAGGGCGACACTGCCTTTCGGGAGGTGCTGACCGGACATTACCTCCAATCCCACGCTTTAGGGTTATTATAAACGGCTTTGCCTCCCCTTTTTGATCTGCTCGGGGCGTGTCGTTACTTGGAACGGATTAGCCTTTGCTTTATCGTCAAGATAGTATTTGGGAGATATAGGACAACGTCCTCGGAGGTTACCCATGGGGCTTTCTGCTTTAATTTATGACCAGAGTATCGTACAAAAGTATTATGCAAACCATATGAAAATCTTCTTTTTCTCTTTCTTCTTTAAAACAGCGTAGCCTAATGGCAATATTCTCTCCAGCCTACTTTCCAAACCAAACAATCTGTCCAAAATGCCACACCTCCGGCCACTACACCTCGCATCCCGCGAAGGCTACGGTATAATCCCCGGAACACCATCGTCCCAAACCACAAACGAGACAGAACACTCCCCCTTCTTCAACCACGTAAAGTACAATAGCCCTTCGTTCCCGAGATCTCATTCTCCTCCGGATGACGTATTCTCATCGCCAGACTTTGGGGAACGAGCTGCCGGGAGAGCTTCGCCTGGGTTCTACAGAATGAATTTTGGGCTTGAGGCGCAGAGACGGGGATCGTGGGGGCAGACTTTTGGGGCTTGGAGGATGGAGCTTGTGAGTTGCTTTTTGGGGTTTAGTATTTTTGTCGGTATGATTTTTCTTCTCTTCTTCTCTTCTTCTCTTCTTCTCTTCTTCTCTTCTTCTCTTCTTCTCTTCTTCTCTTCTTCTTCGCATTTGCCAACAAAGTTCTACTCTGTCTATCTTGCGCTGGGATAAAAAGTCGACTGACATGTGACTAGGAATGATTATTGTCCTCCGAGTCTTTGATGGGAAAACACAACCTGTTCTTCCGGTCGGACTTACGCTGAATTCGGCATTGCAGTATCTTACTTCTCTTGCGAAGCTTTGCTTTGTGGTTCCTGTTCTTGAGGGAATTGGGCAGCTCAAGTGGCTTTGGTTTAAGTCGAGGGCGCGACCGCTTTCGGATTTTCAACTTTATGATGATGCGATGAGGGGGAGCTTTGCTGGTTTGATGCTGCTGTTTCGGTTGAGGGGTCTTTTGCGATGGTAGGGTTATGAGACTCTTTTTCTTTTTCTTTTTCTTTTTTTTAATAAGTCTGGTGCTGATTTTGGTTAGGCCACTCTTGTGGATTGCTGTTGTGCTTATGATCTCGGGGCTTTTTACGTCGGCTGTTACGCAGCAGGTTGTTACTTTAAAGGTTGATTTGTTCCCGCTTCCGGATAGTATTGCTACTATTTTGAGGGCGACTGTGGTGTCGCGATGGGATGGGTTCGTCTATGAACACGGTGTGTATCTTTCTCTCCTTCTGTCGTTTGAGCTTTGCCTTTGCCTTTCCGTTGATATGGGTTGTTGTTCCTTGGTCAAGGAAGCTAAGCTAATAAGCCATCCGAACCCGACCCAGATCCTCGAGACCAGCTAAGCATCGCCCGTACAATCCTCGGCACATCCCATCTGGAACCCACAGACTCTGTCCGTCCCATAGCCCCCAACTGTTCAACGGCAGATTGCACATGGCCTGCCTATGGCACAGTAGGCATCTGCGCACAAGTAATTAACGTAACCGAAACAGGCGATGCAGCAATGGACAGACAACTACGAAATTTCGTCCAACTCACTCTTCTATCGGTAAACCAATCATCGCCCAACTTCAGCATCGGTCTTCCCCCTTCATACATAGCCGGTGGCATGCCCTTAGCCTTTTCAACAAACCAATTAAGTCCCAACGTAACGGCGGCTCTGACAGCCAACATTCTCTACGCATACTCAACACGCATAATCGATGTCTCCAAAATACACGTCGAGGAATTACACCTCATGGAACTCGCACTCTACGTCTGCACAAAGACGTTCGAGACAAAAGTAAAAGAAGGCGCCGCAACGACAAAAGAACTCTCGTCCCGAAGCGTCATCCTCACGCCCAACCCAGAACCTTTAAACGCATTCTGGAACACAAAATCCTTCACCCGCGAACCAACCCTTCAATGCACAGCAAACGGAACGTCAATCCAATTCGCGGCGCCAGAAAGTCTTCAAACTCCATCCGCAGAGGAATACCGCGTTGATTTGTGTACCATGTTGATGGCGTCGAGTTTGTATAATGGGTATTTGAGCGGGTTGATCGCGTTGAAGGACACGAGGGCTGTCACGCATACTGTTGGTCGGATTTCGGGAGCTTTGGGACCGGCCTTGTTTGGAAAGTATTTGGGTCCTGTTCCTGGGCCTGAGGAACAGCTTTTGAATATGAGGGGGTTGGCGAGGAATGTTGCTGACGGATTGACCAATTTGTATGGGGGGGGGTTTTTTTTTTCTTTCTTCCTTCTTCTTTTTACAGGCCTTGCAACTGACGAGAAATGAAAAAAAAAACTTAGAATCCGCGCAACGGGACCGGATTTTACGGCTGGTTCAGGTTCCGTAAACGGAACCACCCTCGGAGCCCACGCCGTCGTCCACGTGCGCTGGGAATGGCTCGCCCTCCTCGCCGCGCAGCTCGTCCTAGCACTGCTCTTCATTGCTGGCACTTTAATAGTCACGCGACGCGGCGGATTGCAGATTTTAAAGGGCTCGTCTGTCGCTACGATGGTTGTGCTTGATACTGCGACTAGGGCTTATTTGGGCGGTATTGGGGATATGAAGGGTCTTGGACGGAGGGCGGAAAAGTTGAATGTTCGGATGGAGACGGGGAGTTCTGGGGCTGGGTTGTGGTTTTCTATGGTTGGGAGTGGGAAGGGGAGGAGGGGAGGTTGGTGAGGTTAGTGATGGATTGGGCTCGGCTGGTCCGAGTCTGAAGATATGATTTTTTTTCCCCCCTTGATATTACATTTCTGATCTTGTCCCAGCTATCGATGACTTGAAACAAAATTGGCATATTACCAGTGCTTTTCATCAATTTCTACAGAGTTGACATCGACACCATCTTTAAACCACCTCTCCTCTTCCGATATCTTGACATCGTTTCCACTCATCTGTCTCTTGCGCATCAAACCGTTGTCTGCAAAAGTCCAGTCCTCGAGTCCATAGGTACGCCACCACTGACCGGCTTCGTCGTACCACTCGTACCAGAACTGAACAGCAATCTAATATAACAAGCCTTATTAGATGACTTTCTTTCTTCTCGTCTTGTTCTCTCGACTATTCTCGCGCTGGGAAGCAGGTGTCCAAATTAAGCTTGCCTTGTTATCAGTGAACGCAAAGAGCTCTTTGCGCAACCGATATCCATTTTCCTTAGCCCACTTGTTTGTGAGGAAGGCTTCGATCTCATCGCGGCCTTTGAGGAAGGTGTCTCGGTTACGCCAGATGGAGTCCGGAGTGTAGGCTAGCTTGACTTTTGCCGGGTCTCTGTAGGGTCGTTAGATGGACTTCTGTTTGGGCAGACTTGCAAGGAAATGACTTGGGCTACTTTGTATTCCATGCGTCTTGCGCAGCCTTGACCTTTTTTGTTGCCGATTCGGCGTCCTTGAATGGTGGGAGAGGTGGCCTGCTTTCACTTGCCATTTTTTTTTCTTTTCTTTTTCTTCTTTGGCAGTTGTCACGTTAATGATCCGAGTCTGGTTCTTGTCCTCGACGCCTTTTGAAGTATTTGCTACGTGTACGGGTGTACGGGTACGGGAGACTCGAATGATTTCTTTTCAGTTGTGGAAATACTGCTAGCTCAGTATCCAAAGCGGGTTCCTAGAAAGAGCCATCATTGAGACAGTCATTAGGTTTACGCCTTGTCACTGACATCGCTGACGTCGGAGGTAAGCTGGAAAATATTCGGCATCGTACAAGTATGCTCACTCGTCATGAACTACCAAGTACAAGTACTATGACGCTCTCTCACACACTTGTACCACACCTTTCTTAAACATCTCACATTGTCACCAAAGATGAACAGAAACTGAGGGTCCTGCCACACCTTCAATGGGAATGACAATTCTTAAACGGTCCAGGCCCTAGATTTACGGACGAGGCTTGAAAACCAACCAATAAAGTACTCGGTATAGTTATGGGACTCCGAAGAGAGGGGCAATAATGCGAGTCACAGAAGAAGCACCATTGGCATCTACTCCGGACTTGTATTTGTGCACAAGAAGTAGGGGGGGACACCATCCGGGTGTGAATGTTCCTTGATAAACGCTGGATACTCCGTACTACATGCAAGCGGAGCCCTACTCCGTAAAGTCCCCTCAAAAAACCCCCCCCCAGGCTCCAGCATGACAAATCTTTAGTGTCGACCAACGTGCCAACTTTCTCGCTTGCGTGTCCCATCACGAACCTTCGGCGACCACGGAGCGAAGCGTTCAGGGCGCGAAATCATGTGACAAAAAGAAAAGAAAGAAACGTATCCAGTAAAGAGTCTTGGCAAGCAAGGCCCATACTTGTAGAATGAGAGATACCTCGGATTGTTTTAGTCCCGGCGAAGAAGGCCCGTCTCGAACAAGTTTTGCCCCCTCATTCTCATCACTCCATATCTAGATTCTTCGGCCCGGCAAGAAATCGGCCGGTCATCGGAGTCAAGACACGAAGAAGGGTAGAATTAGGGGGAAATCTTTGCAGCTGTTGGAATGTTGATGTGCCCCCCACTATGGTGAAATGGCCAATATTGCGAAACGTGTGCGGGTTGAAGGTGGGAAAGGGTCAAGTTCTGATTCTGGGCTGGGTAGGGGACCGCAAAAGGAGGGGGCCCCCCTCTTCCCCCACCATTCCAGGTTTAGCTATATAATAGATGGCGTCGTAGAACCCTCTGTTCGCGTCGCCTTCTTTTTTCACTTTACTTTATAGATAACCTCATATTCCCTCCAATTCCGTGATTATCACTATCCGTTTTCTTTTCTAAGAAGTGCCACTCAATCTTAACGATCGAGTTTTTATCCTGTTCCTAGAACAAACAAGCCCTTTTTTTTTCTAAACCGAGAATCTACCCCGCTTGCCCACCATGCCTCTCAACGCTGGCGACGCCTTTCCCGAGGGAGTTGTTTTCAAGCACTCCCCCATCACCCCCGAGAACAGCAGCGTCCGTGCTTGCACTCTTCCTCAGAACTACGATGCTAGCGCCGGTATGAGCCCAATTCCCTTCTCCCCATACGCCCGTACGGGTTAAAGAACTTGAGAGAAACAATAAAGAAGATCAAGATCCTCAAAATCTTCTTCCGAGCTCTTTATTTCGTCCATCTCCAGTGAATGAATGCCATTTAACATGTTGTTTCGTCTTGTGTGCTTTAGAGTTCAAGAACAAGAAGGTCGTCCTAGTTTCCATCCCCGGCGCTTTCACTCCCACTTGCTCGGCAAGCCACTTGCCCGCCTACCTCGAAAAGTTGGCCGAGTTCAAGAGCAAGGGTGTCGACTCCATCATCTTCATTGCCTACAACGACCCATTCGTCATGGCTGGTTGGGGCAAGGCTAACGGAATCACCGACGACTCCATTGTACGTTTACTACCCGAATCTCCAATTCCCTCTAGACCTGGCAAACGAGGAGAAGAAAACAAGGCCAAAGGCTAACTGAATATGATTTGTAGCTATTCATGAGCGACACTGACGCTGCTTTCTCCAAGAGCATTGGCTGGACCTTTGGTGAGAGGACTGCTCGATATGCCATCGTCGTCGACCACGGAAAGGTTACTTATGCTGGCATCGACTCCGAGCCTGGCAGCATCGAGAAGTCTGGCCCTACGGCCCCTCTCGCTCATTTGTAATTAGTTAGACGTCGGCCCATTTCGTCCTCTTTTCGAATAGACTTGGAGAGACTGCAATTGGCATAGATAGAAGAGGCATAGAAAGAATCCTTCTAGACGAATTAATATAGAATACCAAAAGACAAAGCTGATGGCCCAATCTGCCCGTCAATGAATGTGCTGTTCTTGAAGATGTGTGCCGTGACTCGGAATCTTCATAGATCAAATTGAAAAGAATAACACTGGGAATATGTGCAAATCAAAGACGTCATGTGCGCACTCGTCAGCATTGTTTTTATCTATCAATGCTATCTCATGCCCGAGCGTAAGGTATTTTTTGTTTCCATGCTATTCCGTGCCACCATAAACTGTGCAGTCTCTAAAAGACCTGTAGGAAAGACAAAAAAAACTCAAGAACTCCTGTCTCTTGCCTTAACGTACGGTCCGTCCGTCCCGAAAGTCCCAATCCCCAAAACCAACGCGCAGCTCCAGAATTAGAATCGCTTGCCGGCGGTAACCTTGGTAGGTGCGCCCCGGGCGCCCTGCTTGCTCTGGATGCGGCTGGCTTGGCCCTTGGCGGCCTGGGAAGCGGCCTTGGCCTTCTCGGCCTTCTTGGCGCTGGCAGCCTCCTGCTTCTTCTCCTTGGACTCCTTGATGGCGGCGGCACGGGCGGCCTGGCGGGCCTCGGGCCTCATGGTTCGGCGCTCCTTGATGACATCGAGAGAAGCACCAACGATAGCACGCTGCGACTTGACGGTTCGGCGGGTTCGCTTCTTGGCGACTTCCTGTAATTGGGAGTCAGTTGACACAACTCTTCAAGATTTGTTTCTTCAACACCTCGTGAATCATTTGCATCGTTTTTCTTCCTTCCTTCCTTATTCTTCCACTCATAGTCACATCCACCAGTCAAGCCCGATTAATATGAAGGGTGCGGAGGGATGGGGTATCATGTAGGGCGGGCGTAATCGTACCTCAGAGATACCCTTGCGGTGCTGGCGACGGTAGAGGGTGGTCCATGAAATCCGGCGGGGGTTCTTTCGTTGAAGGAAGAGAGACTCAGACTTTCCGTTCTGGAATCGGAAGATCTTGCTGTCGCCTCGGACGTAAAGCTTGCCCTGTAAAGAACATCACAATTAGATTCAGATCAACTCTCCTTTCCCCAGTATTCCTCCATTAAAAAAAAAACCACAATACGTCCGCCGGGCCCGGGAAAATTGATAAAACGAATTCCCCTATATGTTCGTTGCGCAAATTTCGAGATCGGATTGGGTGGCGAGGCTCTTTGGGGCGCGATATTGATTTCCGGCCAGGCCCGCGAGTTGTGCAAATGACGGAGGGAAATGAGGCATACCTTTCCAGGGTAGATCAGCTCTCCGCTGAACGTGTCGTTGTAGAGACGCATGGCTACAGAGAGTTATTCGTGGTGATGTGCCGAAAGGTTTGGAGTCTGAGAAGTGGTGAACTTTCTATTTTCTGCACTTAACAGAATTTGGTTGCAGAGTTGGTGGACTCGCTTAGGGCCAGGCTCCTAGCCAATCAACGCCACTCTATGTGGGTCCCACGCACAGCATTTAATAGATGCATCAAACCGATAATACGTCCTGACCCACCCGACACATTCATATCGCGTATAGAAATATTTAATACCGCCTCTCTTCACCAAAAATCGTTAAGCTGAGATTCAAAAGCTCGGAAGAGTACGGAGTAGATAATCATGAATTAAAATAAAAATCGAACGCGCTCAAACAACGATCATTTAATCGTTGGCATTATACTCCTCTCTACCCTTCTTTGCTTGTTCTGCCTCTTCTACGGGTTGACCTGGAGCATGCAAAAACGCCATTCTACCCCACCCTTCGGTGCCCAGGCTTGTCTGGAGGTGATACTTGTCGGGACGCCTGGTCAGACTCAAATGCCCTGTTCGATTGAAATATGTTCCTTCGATCATCCAAAAGTAGCCTCGATATATCCATCTCACTTGAATTGTTACCAGTATGGCTAGTGGTGAGGTCTGAAGATTCGTTCAATTGCGATTCTGTGTCGCGTCTGGGCGTCTCATCAGCAGAGCTTCGCCGACGCCCTTCGCGAGGTGTCGGCCTCGACATGTTTAGGGTGTTATCGATCATGGTATTAACGGCTGGCTCTAGTAAATCTGTCCCGTGAGAAACTTCTTTGTTCTGAGCGGCCGACTTCTCCAGTCGTTGGTAAATGTTGGGATATTTATTGCGTACACGATCACGCAAATCGGTAGGCTGTCGATTGGAGAGATGAAGCCGTGCATCCCTTTGTATTTTAGTCCAAGCGGGGCCATACATGTCGAGACCTTGAAGGATCTCTTCGTCGTCTTGTTCAGTGAACGGACGCCGCTCTCTTCGCTCCGACTTTCTAAATGGCCCGTGTATACCAAGTTCGGCAAGGTCGTCCATGTTTTTTCGATGTGCCCGGCTCTTTCTTTGCTTTGACGTCGCACCAGTGCTATTTTGCTGAACCGGGGAGGTGTGTGTTTGAGAAGACTCCTCGTCAGAGTCGATTAGGATGTTCTCTGACCAAAGGCCCGTCTTGGCCTTCTGCTTGGGCTCGCTGCTTGTTTCCTTGACATTTCGGTCTGTTGGTGGCGAGCTCACTGAACTTCCCTTTCCTGTACCGAGCAACTCTGCACGTAGCTCCTCTGGACAGCAGGTACGAAATCGGTCTTTAAGATCTCCCGCTGTCCGGTCATTGAACTTGAATTCTTTGTCTTCGAGGATGATGGTCCACTTGCCGACTCCGTGCCGGCTCACTCCTCTCAATAGATGATTAGTCTCTTCCTCCGTCCACTTCTTTCGCGGCTTTGCAGCACGCCTCCTGGTTTTTGGAGCTGGTTTCGGAGCGTCTCTACTGGGACCTGCCGTCGTGGATTTGTCTTCGGATATGTTCACATACTCGCGGAGTAGTTTGAGTTGGCTGACTTCGGACTCGGTAAATGAGTTTGACGAGATTGGCGGGAAGAGTGCAGCGTCTGGGGGAGGTTCAAGGAGACCATTGATAATGGGCGGCATGACTTGGTGCTGCGTAGCTCTTGGTTTCTTCACTGGCTGCGGGAGATGCATGAAGTCGTCCTTGACTGCGATGCCTCGCTGTCGCTTTTTATTAGAAGCATCGTCGCCTTGATTTGAGCCATCTTCTAGTATCCTACTGAGAGAACTAGATGGCTCGTTGTCCGTCACATCACTCAGTAACATACGAATTGGATAGGAGTTTATCGGGCCCATAGAAGAAACCTTATCGCCACCAGATTCGAGGCCATCTCGGACGTGGATATTCCTCACGGGCAGAGACTCCTCGGGCTGAAATGGAGGCAACACAGGATTGACTTGTGACTGACCGAGGGCGAACACATTTTCCCCTTGTGTCTGGCTCGCATCTGGCTCGAGAGGGGATGGACGATCTGATAGCGGTTGGTCAAGTCCGGGTTGGATGGGGGGAAGATCAGCCGGGGAGGTTTGGGGAGTTGTTGCATCGTTGAGCAGATGAATCAGACGAGGTTCTATGGTCGCCATGTTGCTAGCCAGGCCAAATTTCAGCACTAATCCTCCCTTCCGATCCTACAAGAATCATAGTCCTCCCGGAGAGTGGTTGACGATTCAACGAGGATGTGTTGCCAGTCGTATAAGACACTGGGTCTGGTAGGTGGTGCTGACTACGGTGCATATAAGTATATGCGGCGGAGACGGGCCCGGATGAGAAATAAATAGGAGATAGTATGCTGTAGCAAAAAGTGTGAATTTATGCTGCCAATCACATATCAGCTTAGTTTTCTTGTTGTTACCATGTGGAAGACGTTTGCTAAGACTTTGGGGGGATTTCGCAATCGCTCCCTTGTATGCCGAAACCTGTCCCGCCCACCACAGGTGGGCAGTTATGTAATATTTCCTAGCCCCATCCTGGTAACGCTAATATTACAGGTGGCAGTACGCTGAGGCTGGCGGGTTCAGCCACTCAGAGCGAGGATAATGGTGCTGTCATTTCCACTAAAATGTTGAATTCTTAGGTAGCTTTCCTATGTGTCACCCTAAGATCCAGTGCATTTGGGGTGTACGGGAGTACGGTACCAAGCATCAGAACCTGTCAAACAGGGGCCCGACCTGGACGAAACCCTGTGCACGTCTCCTGAAATGCGCAGAGAATGATAATGTCTGTCCAACTGCATATCAGTCTGCACAAAGTGCACATGACTGCATTCGCCATTTGAAGTATTTCTTTACTTCATGGGGGTCATACCCCCGCAGTGTGAGGTCTGACAGTCCATCGACTGAAAGGCGAGAGCAATCGATAGTGCAATTGTCTGTCTGTCTATCCAGGGTAATAGTGTACGGAGTATTTATGTTGTAGAAATTTGGGGGTCTATCCACGCCTTCCCAATCTAAAAATAAGAGGGACTTGGTCCGCATTCGTGCAACATACGTACAAGTACGCTACAGTTCTGGAGCCAACAGCATTATCAAGTCAATTTTTTGGCTTTTTGTGGCCGTAGGACATCGGGTCCGAAAAAACCCAAGAGATGTGCGGTGCGTGTCAAACACAGAAATAACTACAGTTTGTTAGTGGCTGCCGGGCTTTGGCAAGCGAGGGTAATCCTTACAGTGGCACCAACATTCCCCCAAGTCATTGCATTCCACTGCATGTAGTCCAGAGCGAACTCGCGACCTAAAGCCCACATTGTCAGGCCGATATGGCCGATATCAGCAATCCAAAGAGCAATCAGATAATTTCGGACAACTTTGGGTTCAGTCGTAGTCGATAGGACTGCAATCCCAACCATGCACATCAATAGATACATGTTTCCCAGTTGCAGCGCAACGAGTTGACTGTTGTCGGAAGAACTCTGTGGTTCGCTAGAAGGAATTTGCTGTTGGATGAACCATTCTGGAGACCAAATGGTGCCAGCGAATCCACCAATACTAATAAGTCCACTTATCAGCACAAGCGCAGGCTCGAATTTACGAGTATCTTCAGGATCACGAAAAAAGAGGGGGATGGGTCTGCCGTATTTGGATCTCTGGGCGCGCAGGAAATCCCCTAGTTGAGTGACCTCTCGCTTGGACCGAATACTTACAGTGATATTGGCTCCAAAATGGTAAAAACCACTCTTGGAAATGTTGGCAAAGTTGAAGTCATTTTCAGGGGGCTTCAGCCTGACTATCGCGAATAATGGCAGTGTGAGAAATCGAGAGACCCTTCCTCTATTGCTGTTTCAGATGTACTCTCTTCCCTTCATCCACGTGACAGGCTACCAATCGAAACGGGATGCTTTACTTCTGTATCTTTCAACTTTGAGCACTTGCCCACAGGGTTTGATGTCGGAATCCACCAAGGCTGCCAGGATAGATACCCAACCCAGTTGTTCAATGTCAAGAGATCTACCCTACTTGCCTACAAATACGTCTCTGGCCATAGGTAGGGGCCTGATTCTTGAGAAAGTAAAAATACCACATAATGCCAAGAAAAAAAAATGAGTTTCTGTACTTGGTATGCGTCAAGCTATCGAACACGCATTTGGCGGGTGTTCAGAACCTACTGGGTTATTCTTTAAACGAAACTTCCGATTTATTGAAATAAGTAATACTCCGTACTCATCTTGCAAAGTCAAATTTGGTGGATTCAAACCAATTTCTCCGCTTTCCAGGGCGATGCTTAATCATCCAACCTGCTCAGGCACTTTATCACACTTTTATCTTATCATTTGGCCAGGCCCACCAAGCCCTACACTGTCACGTGCAGTGCATTTCATCCACCAGAAACCCGAATTATCCTAAAATTTTCGTGGACTTCTTTGGGACCCCTTCATTCTACAACCACTCATCACATTGCCAACTATCACGACCGACTTGACGCAAAGATGGCCCGTGGAATGTCAGTATACATGCAATACCTATTTCAATCCTTCCATATTGAGATTTACCATTCTCAATTTCAACAATTGCTCCTGTCGAAACCTGCGCATCGATTTGGAAACTGACAATTATCACAGCAAGAAGCACCAGAAGCGCCTTTCCGCGCCCAAGCACTGGCTGCTTAGCAAGCTCGGCGGAACTTACGCCCCCAAGCCCAGGTAATTTGCAATCACTTTCTCGGATTCTACGAGATTGCATTACTGACGAAATTATCTTCCCAGCGCCGGTCCACACAAGCTCCGCGACTGCCTTCCCCTCATCATCTTCATCCGTAACCGTTTGAAGTATGCCCTCAACTACCGCGAGACCAAGGCTATCATGATGCAGCGCCTGATCAAGGTCGACGGCAAGGTCCGCACCGACATCATGTTCCCCACTGGTTTCATGGACGTCGTTTCCATCGAGAAGACCGGCGAGAACTTCCGTCTTATCTACGACACCAAGGGCCGATTCACCGTTCACCGGATCCAGGCCGAGGAGGCCGAGTACAAGCTCGGAAAGGTCAAGCGCGTTCAGCTTGGTCGTGGTGGAATCCCATTCTTGGTCACGCACGATGCAAGGACGTAAGTTCTGTCAGACATCATTCAGCCGTTGGATCAAGCTTTGGTCGATTCGAATTACCCGACGCGATTGGAGCTTTATTTAATGGCTGTATGTTCCTCGATTTCCCCCTCGTAACTAACAAGTGTGCTTTTTTAGCATCCGATACCCCGACCCTCTCATTAAGGTCAACGACACTGTCAAGATTGACCTCGCCAGTGGCAAGATCACCGACTACATCAAGTTCGACACTGGTGCCCTCGCCATGGTCACCGGTGGCCGAAACATGGGCCGTGTTGGTGTTATCACCCACCGTGAACGCCACGATGGTGGTTTCAACATTGTCCACATCAAGGACGCTCACGATAACTCTTTCGCCACCCGTGAAAGCAACGTTTTCGTCATTGGACACGAGAAGCCTTGGATCTCTCTGCCCAAGGGCAAGGGTATCAAGCTCACCATTGCTGAAGAGCGTGACCGCCGCCGTGCTCAGAACTAAATATTGTATTTGAGCTGATGATTTAAAAAGGGGGCAGACCCGGTACGGAGGGCAATGAGCATTACGGTAAAACGGAGTCATGGGTACCTGCTTTGTAGTTTTTTTTTAACTTGTGCCTTGAGCTTATACCCATCAAAGAGAATGAGTAGATAGTTCGTCGCCAATGGCATGAAAGGAATTAAAAAGAGAACAGCCCCATGTGCCTATCCATACAGTTTCTATTTCTTTTCCATTGTTGGCTTCTTATTGACCCTTTCAAAGACGGCCCGTAAATTCAGACGATGGAATTTGTGCTGCAGAGGCAACTGAATAATCAAAGGCAGCACTAGGTATGTGTGGTGAGACCACCCCCACTTTCGACTTTATGGAGTACAAACAGCCCGTAGCAAAGTGTTTGCTGAATACCTTGGAGGCAAACCCAAAGTGTCCTGCCTCCTAGGAGAAGTGCAATATTTTTCTGCTCTGTTTCTTTGTCTATCGCCCAAATTAACCGAAACGTGATGCCAGCAATGATGGGTACAGCTCCAGTCCGTTTAGGTCGCGTGGCCAGCAGGATCTCGAATCCCAGGCATGTCTGGGCAAATGGAATCCATTCTGCTGGAGGTTCGCCACGAGCTTTACCACGAGCTTTACCAGTTGATCGTAGATTCAAATATCTCACAGCTGCCGCCATATCTGGAGCAGTAGGCCTCTGGGGGGCCAGCTCATACAATAGTAATAATATACTACGCCTCGACCAACAAACAAAGGAAAGCATAGACTTCGAACCAGGCCCTTCGATGGACGACATAAAACGCATCTTGACTGATGGTTCATATTCTAACTCCACAACTAATGTTGCTGGCGTCAGTCGATATGACGGGATGCAACTGCCTTCCAACAACCCTTGCGAGGATCGATTCCTTCACGCTTCGCTCCCTCTCCTCGAAGACGGCAGCCCCTGGATGGCTTGGGCAGTCTTCGATGGACACGCGGGTTGGCAGACGGCCGACATTCTGGAAAAACATCTCTTGTTGTTCCTACGACACAGTTTTCGGGAAATACGAAGAGCTTCGGGAGGCACTGGTAAATTGCATGATCAACTTGCTCGAATCGCCATAGTACAAGCTTTCTTGAACCTCGATGATGCTCTCATGGACCCTGCCTTTTCCATTGCACAATCCAACGAACCATTGGGGGACAAGATCGTCAAGATTGCTCCTGCAGCCGCCGGCTCGTGTGCTCTGCTGGCCCTTTACGATCCCGAAACGAGAAAGCTTTATGTAGCCTGCACTGGTGACTCGAGAGCTGTTTTGGGACAGAAGAGGGAAGACGGGACGTGGAAGACAGTGCCTCTTTCGGTCGACCAAACAGGCCGAAATGCCGACGAGGTTTCAAGGCTACAGGCGGAACATCCTGGAGAACAGGTGGTTCAAGATGGTCGAGTCCTTGGGTTGGCAGTCTCGCGGGCCTTTGGCGATGGTCGCTGGAAGTGGCCTTTGGAACTACAACAAGATTTAAAACGACGTTTTGGCTCCCTACCACCCCTGACACCAAAATATGATATCAAAACGCCCCCTTACCTCACCGCGGAGCCGGTGATTACTACCACACTTGTCGACCCGGAGAAGCCATCAGTTCTCATCTTGGCCACAGATGGACTGTGGGACTTGCTTTCTAGCAGCCAAGCAGTCGGCCTCGTAGGCACGTGGTTGGCTGCTAGGGAAGGTGATGTGGTGATATCGGTACCAGAGACAGTAGAAAGCCCTTTCGATTTCGGGCAGTTCTGGAAGGGCGTCAACTGGAAGTTTACCAAGGAAAGGACGACAATCCAGGATGACAACGCGGCAGTGCATCTAGCTAGAAATTCACTTGGTGGAAATAATCACGAACTTTTAGCAGGGCGACTCGCTGCCGTTACACCCTTCTCCCGTCGAGTTCGAGATGACATTACGATTCAGGTGGCCTTTTTCAATCAGCCAGGACTGGAAAAGGAGTCCCCAAACAAGACACGTTAGAAATACTGGCTATTTGAAGCTCTTTCCATCCATTCAGTTGTTGGTTGATGTTACGGTATTTTGTCTTCATGAAGACTACATCACCCGTTTGTCTGGCAGGTGGTTGCCAATACGACAAGAAGAGTCCAGGTGATTGAAAAGACAAAACAGCCTCTTCCAGGCGAAGGACATCATCTTGCAGCGGCCGAAACCACTGACCAACTTCATTCCCTTATGATATGTCCTAGTTGCTCTTGCTGATGTCACTTGAGCAGACATCTCGCGATACAAATCATTCCATCTTTCTTATTCTCTGACGTCAGGCTTACCTTTTTCTTGCCATCTCTGCATTTGGCAATCTTGTATGCAGAAATTTTACGAGTTTGGGCCAACACCCGAGCCTCCAAGTTCAATTAATGCCCTTATGTCTACCATGGCAAATGCCTGTTGTTAATTCAATTACCACAATACCACAAAAAAGAATAAGACGTGCCATATTTACCACTTGGCAGCATCCTCGCCCCTAGACTGCGCAAACAAAAGCAGAAAGAAGCGGTGAATCCCCTAAACTAGCGGTCTGCATCCCCCAAAAGGCGGGAATAAATGTATGTCACTATGCATCAGATCTTGTGATTCCAATTACCATTCCCCCATCCCACCCAACAGACTGTAACCCCCGCGCACACCACCCTTTTGAGTAAAAAGCACTCACGCATATGCCTTCCTCTTCCAAAGCAAACAGATTTGGACATTCTATTACGAAACCGTTGCTTACCCCACTCCGCTCGTATTACCAATTGTATAGATTGGTTTTCTCACATAAGATTTTGTTGATGATATGGGCACTGGTGTGGGAGGCGGTAGGTTTCTCGTCAACTTCTTTTTTGTTTTAAATGACGTCCTCGAGCGGGTTCCTTTGGCGTTTCTGAACCCTTCTTTCTTGCGATTATTTTCATATTTATCGCCATTCTTGCTGTCATTTAGAGCTCTCTGTAATCCTGCTAGTACAGTCGGGTCAATCTTAGAATAGTGCATAGGGCTGTTGGACTTCAGCCTCTACGTAAAATGCAAAGCTGGGCTATTGGATACTACATGTGTAAGGACGTGGTAATAATATTGCTTAGGAGAATGGGGAAGGGGGGTTGGACCCTGATTTACGGGCGCGGTGCATGCTCCGAGAGGACGACCAGGGACAGGGTTAGTAGAGATACTCCGTATCCCTAATTCGGTGAAAGAAGTGATAGATATGCAAGACTACTCACATCTTGGCAACGCCCCCTATCTTGGATACACCATGCAAGGATACGGAGTATTTTGCGACAAATTGAGGTCGGAAGGCCAATTTCTCTTTCTCATAACCTCGGCCGATATCTTTTTTTTTTCTCTTTTTGTAGTGTGCAGTTCTCCTTGAGGCAGGAAACCAAAGCCAGAAGATGGCCTGCCTCCATCTTCTACAGACGAACGGTCAAAGGTTCGTGTGACTGTTACCTAGTAAATGCGCACATGATCATCGCCAGTCCTCCCCAATTTGTTCTTGAACTAGCTAGGACTGTTCATGGTGGGTGTGGTACGTTGGCCGCCGGTATGCCGTTGATGACGAGCCAATCGATTTGAAACTATTAGCTAATTGTACAGCCATTTCACTCATCCAAGGAGAAAAAGTCCGGGGAAGGGGCGACAAGGACCATGATCCTGGGACGGAAATCTTCGCGTCAGTGAGATCCGATTCGCTGAGATCAAAACTGTGCTACACAGAGGCATGAGACAGCACGCCGGTCAAACCCAAGACCAGGAAAATTGTTCCTTGTAATACGGAGTACTCCATAGACCCTTTCCCTCACACCGCCCTTGCCCCTTGTCCCTTGTTCACATCAACATACGAGGTTGGCTTGCCCCAGGAGCAAATGAAGCACACGACCATCCCCACCCAATCCCGCCCAGACTGGCTTCGTCGTGGGCAGCATATATTGTTGTTTTGAGGCGATGTACGTGTAGACTGCTCAAGGAATTTGTTGAGCCGAAGACAGGACCCGGCTTACTCCATATGTTTCGTCGCCTTTGACTTCACAAGGGTATGTCGCCGAGGAGTAGTACCATACCATGGACGGGTGAAGCCAAGATGACGCCCCGCGGGGCCCCGCAGCGCCCCGCAGCGCTTCAGTTGTGCGGCTGTTCTAGGCTCGTTAGTGTTCAGTTTTAGTGTATTTTAGCAAGCCAGTGCACTGCGGAGTATTACTTTACTCAGTAATTGCCGTAATTGCGATCCCCAGTGGGCGGCGGAGACAACCGTTCCCTTGGTCAATATCAACACAGGGCTTTTTCTTTGACCTTTGAACTAATCTGCGAGAAGCAATAAATCCGAACAACTTTATCCTCAAAGAAGGTAATCGGGGAGTACTGTACTCCGTACTCTTGGTTGGGATAGGGGCTGTATGGACGACTGTTTAACTCCTCTGATTCCAAACAGGAGGTACATCCCACGCTGCAACTCCTTCCATCTGCCACATGATCTGTTCCTGGTTACCTCTTTCCTAAAGAGAGGGGATACTGTAATGCCCTTCTATCGCTGCCCAAAGGTAGCCTTGAAGAGAAACCGAGTAGACTTGTCACATTGACTGAAGTAGAAGTAGCGTGCCGAAAAATTTTACACCTAAGCCCAAGACCTCAGCCTGCCGCACACCCTTTTCACCCTTTTATGTGGGAAGTAGACCTAAAACTCTCTCGCCGGAGAGGTATCTCGTTGGACGTCCAATGGGTAGACCAAGATGTGCTGTTCTTTGGTAATATGTTTCCACCAGACACGATCCGTTGCCTCCTCATTACAACCAGAGCCGATATAGATTGAGTATCGCATCACTCTTCAACCCCACCTTATCCTCCCCCCTTCGTGGCTTGGCCAGCCAGCCTATCCATCTTTCCTTACATTCCCATTCCTAACCCACCCTCATCCCACTTATAAGTCCAGCCCGCGCAGTTAACGAACTGTAGCAATACTCTCCTTCGAGACACATTGACCGCCCCGCACCTCTCTTCCCCCGCTTTTCATCTTGGGCTGACACCTCCCTCACCTTCCCCTGAGGCGGTGGGGTTATTCTACTATGGGTGGCCCTGTCCGCTGGGATGCCGTTGATCAACAATGCCCAGCCAAACTGGCTGGCTAATTAGGGAAACTCCTGCTCATCAGCCAGGGCTGGACACACCACAGACATAAAACACTTATACCCATGTTTGTGCAGCTAGACGACTGGGTAGTAAGTTGAGTATTGGGTATTCCAGAGGGCCAAATGAGAGGTAGTGGCCTTCGTCCACCTTTTCAGTTTTTGAGCTCTTCCGGAGTCAGTTATCAGATGTTTTCAAAAATCCCTGCCATACCCATCGCGAGATGTTTATACGAATAATCGGGCTTGCACGCCCATGGGCGTACGCTTTCCTATGGCCGCTACAGTCGTCTTCTCCTCTGCCCGCAACCACGTCATCACCACTGCCAACATCCATCCTTCTCTTCGGCTCGCCTGAGTGCAATAACGTCAGATACTGCTCGTCATCTTTGCTTCCGAGTCCTGTTACCCTATGATCGCCAGCCCAATACACCACCCCCACGAGTTCCTACGGCTCCACATTATGATTTTTTTTCTCGTTTCGAGACTCATGCATCTGGCCTGAACCGGGTGAGTTCGTTTTTGTGATCCGTCCCTTGAAGAAATGTTCTATTCCCTCTACAATGGTCGGCATTTCCGTATTTTAAGATCGACCCAGCCAATCTGAGGAAGCGGAAAATGGAGACAAGAGCATTAGCAAGCCCAACCTTGTATCTGCCGCACACCACAAGCGAAGTTTTAGTTCCACTGCTCTGGGCTTAGCCCATTCGAGGGGCTCCCAGCGTACTTTGTTACCCTCTCATGGCCAGCCAGCCCCCAGCACGTTAGCGGATCGACCTGTTGTGGTCTGAGACTAGGCTATCCGCCGCCTGTTTCCACTTTGTGCTGCCCCTACGAGATGGAACAAGCGGATACAAAAACTCGTTGACGACTCCTTCGCTCACTTTAGTTTTCCCCTCATCTTCTGCTTGTCATTTGCACTGAAAGTCACTCTCAGTTCCATCAATCCGTCCAACACTCTGAGCTTTTTCGCACAGGCATTTCTCACCCAGCTCAGGGTGGCAACTCAGCTGTCCATCTACGATCAAGCCAATCCGCTTACACATGCATAGAGCATGCGCCGCCCACAAACTGACTTGAGTTAATATTGCCAAATTTCTCTGGCTCGTCTGATTCTCTCGCGGTTAATAATTGCCTTATATATATCCTTCTCTCCGAGCCATGCTCCCAGTTGGCCATTTTGGAAATAGTTGATCCTCAAAGTCAAAGAACAATAATCCAAGCAAACACTGTTACTAGGGTATGTATGAGGCAAGAATCAGTCACATCTCAATTTACCGGATCGCCGTGATCTGGACCCAGAACCAGAAAAACGGCTCGAGAAGCCGGGCCCATTATCAACTGAAGGAAGAAGGGAAAAAAAAGGACGAAAAGAGGATTGCATTTTTCTCGAGCAAAAACATTCGATTAGACCACTGGAACGTCAAAGAAGAAACAAAGAGAAAGGAGAGCTAACTAAATAATGAGCAATAGGGTGTTGGAGGACTTTAAGAGCCCATCGGAACCGAGTCCCTTTTTTTTTCCCTCCAACTTCGGGATTTTTGGCTTTATTTGGCTTTAAACTTCTATCCGAATACCTGGTGTCATCATCTCAACAGCCGTTATTGCCGCCAATTCGCCATAGCACTTGGGTTGACTTGCATGCAACGTAAACCATGCGGATCCTCTCGTCATGCACGCTCGTCAGAAATGTCGCAGCACACACCTCATATAGACCTCGGATTGCCATAAAAGCAATACCGAAGATCGATGGTAGCCGCTTTTTGACTAGCACGCTCAAACGTTCCGCCACCGAGACGACGGATGCCATGCTGCCCAGAAATAAGACTGCATATCAGTGGTCGGGGATGACGGTTTTGGCTGTTGCTCTCGGTGCTGGTGTTACGGGATGGGCCCTTGCGTCCGGTCTTCCATCGCAGTCGACCCCCATCCTTCTAGAGAGTAAGAACATACGACCGCGATACGCCAGCGTTTCTCAGATGGAACATGTATGCGCCCCCTTTTCTCTACTACTTGCTGCAATAGAAGAATGCTCGATTGTATTCGATTATACCCCTATAATAATGGCATGTTGTACTAGGGCAATATGCACTTTTTTTTACCACACGCAAAACCTGGGGCTATTGCGCTTCCTGACGCTTATTAGACTAACGAGAATAGGCCCTAGGTGAGATACGGAAAGCAATTGATGAGGAAGATATTCTATCAACCGACCCGGAAGATTTACACAGACATGGCTATTCCGAGTGGTCATCAAGCAACCCGGAGGGCCTTCCGGTCGCTGTAGCCTATCCTCGGTCGACAGAACATGTTTCCACGATAGCAAAAATTTGCTACAAGTATCACATTCCCATCATCCCGTATTCAGGCGGAACCAGTCTCGAGGGTAACTTTGCCGCACCGTATGGCGGGGTCAGCATCGATTTCGCTTTCATGGACAAGATTGTCAAGCTCAACAGAGAGGACATGGATGTGGTTGTGCAACCGAGTGTGGGATGGCAAGACCTGAACGCAAAACTCGCCCAGTTGGGGACTGGACTCTTCTTCCCTATCGATCCCGGTAAGCCAACATTCATTTCAACACCTCAGGAAAGCAAGTGTGGCCGTCAGAATGCTTGGACGCGCTGGACTGACAGGAAGGAACCCCTCATTATTTAGGTCCAACTGCTAAGATTGGTGGCATGGTCGGTACGAATTGTTCTGGCACCAATGCTGTTCGATATGGCACTATGAAAGACTGGGTTATTAATCTAACTGTCGTCCTTGCCGACGGGACTATCATCAAGACTCGAAAGAGACCGCGAAAGTCGTCAGCGGGATATAATTTGAATGGTATCTTCGTGGGCTCGGAGGGAACATTAGGTATTGTAACCGAAGGTGAGCATAGATTCGTTACCTTGTTTCCTTGCATTAATTCATTTGCTCATCGACAAAAACCATCCAGCTACTCTCAAGCTTGCCGTGGTTCCCGAACATTATTCGGTCGCCGTCGTCAACTTTCCTTCCATCAAGGCTGCTGCCGCAGCTGCTGCAGGGGTGATGCAGGCCGGCATCCCCGTAGCGGCCATGGAAATAATGGATGAAGTGCAGATGAGAGTGGTCAACCTCGGACAAGCCACAGCTCCACGAGTGTGGAAGGAGCGGCCGACAATTTTCTTTAAGTTCTCGGGCACAAAAGCTGGAGTCAAAGAGAATATCGAACGCGTACAAAAAATAGCCAAAGTCCACCAAGGAGGCGATTTTGAATTTGCACGGGATGAAAAAGAACAGGCGCTACTCTGGTCCGCACGCAAAGAGTCCCTCTGGTCAATGATGTCTCTGCGCAAGGAGGGGGAGGAAGTTTGTAAGTGTCCGGTCTTGAATGGCCCTCGGTCCTTTGATGCCTTCCCGTCTCGATAATCTGCGCATGCACTGACTCAGCGCGCGTTACGCCGCTTTCATAGGGAGTACTGATGTTGCCGTTCCATTTAGTCGACTCGCCGACATCATCGAAGTAAGCAAGAAAGAGATGGACGACCTAGGCCTGTTTGCTAGCATCCTCGGACATATTGGCGATGGAAACTTCCACGAGAGCATCATGTATAACCGCCGGGACAAGGCCGAGCGCGAAAAGGTCGAAAAATGTGTCAAGAATATGGTCAAACGGGCGTTGGAAATGGATGGAACATGCACAGGCGAGCACTCAATTGGCTGGGGAAAGAAGGACTCGTTGCTCCTAGAGGTGGGCCCCGACACGCTCGGGGTTATGAAGGCTATCAAGAGGTCTCTCGATCCGCTCTGGATCATGAACCCAGGCAAAATTATGGACATCCCAAGTTAGACGAAAAAAAAAAAAGAAAAAAAAGAAGGTATGTCCGATATATAGATCTCCCAGGAAAGCATATCGCAACACGGTATAGAGCGGAAATTTCCTTTCTGGCAATATTTTAGTATCTGACTTCACCTACCCATCACTCTTTCAAGGCTGTTTGTTGCTTGGTTTGCAAAGCTCTAGCAACACAGCATCCATGTGCTACCTTCTTTCTTATAGGAGGAATATCGTGCTACAAACAGATCAATTTCTCCTGCCAAAACTAGTGTATAATACGTAGCTAGTACGCAGGGCAAGGGACTAACAAAAAGAAAACAAATCGGGAAGCCACAACCCCCCCCCCTCCTGGGAATACTGTTTGCTCTACTTCCTTCCCTCTTGGTAGCAGAACCACCTCCTCCTTCTTCTTCCTTTCAATAGAGATCTTTTAATTTGTATTCTCTTCTTTTCCTTCTACGCCCCCCCCCTCTCTTCTCTTCTACATCTTGTTCACACCCCAGCCTCTCCTCTTGACACTCTTCCCTATCATATTAAGTTCCCTTTCCTCATGGCAAAAGTACTTCGTAAAGCCGCTTAATATACGAATCAAACGGAGAGCTTCGGGCTTGACTTGATTAATTACCGCTTATGATTGTATTACGCCGCATCTTCAAGTGAGCACTCGATCGCCAAATCTGCTCCGTCATCAACAATGTTACGAGCAGAGTCACCAGCGGCTCTGATAGGTAAGCGAATTGTGGACATGAGTACTCGTAAAATACAGGGGCAAAGAAAATCATCTCACATTCTCTTGACATAGAGTCCCAGCCCGCCGATTTTGATCCCGGAAACGATTGGAAGTCATGGCCAGAATTGACTCTTCGGCTCGAACAGCTGCCACTTGATGTTAAGCTGGCCGACCTACATGCTACTTTCGATCCCCAGGAAGGTTCCATTGCCTTTATGGAAATACTATACCCTCGGGGGCCCAAGGCTCCTGGCGTCGCAAGGCTGAGATTTGTACCCCCTCCACAAAGAGCCTTTTGGATTGTGGGCAAGTACGAGGTTCGAGTCAAGAATCTCGTCCACCGCATCCCAATGGCTGTCGAGAAACCACGGCGGCGCAACCACGACGCAGTTCGCAGTCCCTCTAACCCAAGACGGTGGTTTCCCGCTCGCATCATTCTGAAGCCCCATGCATTGCAATTTGGCGTTTTGACGCAAGAAAGGGCAATGGCTTTGCGAAAGACTATAAAGGACATCGATTCCCAAGCCAAAGAGAAGCAATTACGGCTCACGGTAGACACACTCCGAAAGCAGGTTAATGTAAATTTTGCCAGCGAAAAAGGCGGTAGAGGTAAATCGGCGTACACCTCAACAGCCTACAAATTTCGCATTGACTTTTCCCACTTACGGAAGCTTTACCATGTTCAAATGGCTGATGGCAAGTGGATTCTGGTGTTTCCGCTCGAGTTTCCTCCGGCTTATTTTTGGAAGAGGGACGACGCGAGTAACACATTTTTCGAAGGTCGTTTGGCTTGGTCGGCAGAAGATCTGTGGCACCGGGCAACCGACATTGTATCAAATGAGGAGCGTCTGTTTCGCCAGCCCCTCACGCTCGAGAACCACGACCCCGACCCGAGCTTCATCGACATTGGCCGTTGGACGGCAGTTAGCCTTGTCATGGACAGCCAACAGGAAAGTTCAGTAATGCTGGAGGCATTGAGCGATTTCAATATTACAATAGAGAAACTTGACCACTTCGATATCATCCCAGCTCAGCGACCGATTATATGGCAACTTCTCAATAATGGTCCTGATACCACAAAGTCGACCAGTAACATGGAAGCCCTCACTCTTTTATCGAGTAACGCCCCAAGTACCGGCATGTCTTTCGGTCTCCGGTACCAACTCGAGATGTGTATCTCGCGAAACATCCTTGTCGATCACACGATCGGTCCCGATTTCTTGACAAAACTCTTGAGCCTGGGCGATGAGCGTGCGCGTCTGATCCTGGAGTATTTCGCTGATCGAGGAAAGAAGGTATACGATCCAATGAAGATCTTTGAGGATACGGATGCTCATCTATGGTGTCCCCATGCAGTGATCCCGTACTATTGTGCTGTGATCCGCAAGGTCCTTGTGACCCCAACTACGATGCATTTGACTACACCCTCTGTGGAAGCATCGAACAGGGTGCTTCGAAAGTACAGCAATCTCCACGACCGTTTCTTACGAGTGCAATTCACCGGAGAGTTTCTCGAGGGTCGCATTTATTCCCAAGCTGATTCCGCCAAGGACGATGACCTCTTCAAGAGGGTGTATCGGGTGCTAGACCAAGGAATTCAGATTGGCGACCGCCACTACGAATTTCTAGCTTTTGGGAACTCTCAAGTACGAGAGTGCGGTGCCTACTTCTTTTGTCCAACTCACCACACAAAATGCGAAGATATTCGTAGGTGGATGGGCGACTTTAAGCACATTCGGGTCGTTGCCAAATACGCAGCTCGTCTCGGCCAATGCTTTTCCACCACACGCGAAATTCGAGGCATTCAAGTCCCCGACATCAAGTTTATACCCGAAATTGAAAGGAACGGATACTGCTTCTCAGATGGTGTGGGAAGGGTTTCCAACTTTCTAGCCGAGATTGTGGTTCGGGAGATGGGCATCAGCCATGATTACGAAAACGTCCCTTCAGCCTTTCAGTTCCGCATGGGAGGGTGCAAGGGAGTGTTGGCTGTATGGCCCGAGGCCAAGGGAATGGAGGTGCATATACGCAAGTCTCAACAAAAATTCAAGTCTGTGTTCAATGGGTTGGAAGTCATCCGTTGCGCTAGATATGCTGTTGCGACCCTGAATCGACAGACGGTTACGGTTCTCCAGTCCCTCGGTGTACCAACCTCAGCCTTCTTGTCACTTTTAGACACACAACTCAAAGGGTACCAGGAGGCTATGGTGGACAGCCCATCGGCTATGAGCCTGCTGCAAAAGTTTGTGGATGAGAATCAAATGACGGTTACTATTGCTGAGATGGTCCGCAGTGGTCTGATGGACTCGCAAGAACCCTTTGTCATGACCCTTTTGCATTTGTGGCGAATCTGGTCTCTTAAGCTTCTGAAAGAGAAGGCCAGGATTATTGTTGACCAAGGTGCTTTCGTTCTCGGCTGTGTGGACGAGACCGGAACGTTACGAGGTCACCAGATTGAAACGGAGGGGTCCAAAGAAAAGGATATCAATAAACTACCACAGATATTTCTGCAGATAAGTGACGCTACGGACAGCGACAATACCAACATAGTCAAGGGACTGTGTCTGGTAGGGCGAAACCCATCCTTGCATCCAGGGGACATCAGAATGGTGCAGGCCGTAGATGTACCAGCTCTCCGTCACCTCCGCGACGTAGTAGTCTTTCCATCAAAGGGTGACCGGGATTTGCCAGGCATGCTCTCGGGAGGTGACCTTGACGGCGATGACTTTTTCGTCATTTGGGACAAGACCCTTTTGCCACCGGAATGGAATTTTCCACCTATGAATTACCAAGCGCCCGCTCCTCCGGAATTAGACCGCGATGTCGATGTTGGCGACCTGCGTGCTTTTTTTGTCCGTTATATGAAGAACGATATTTTGCCGCGAATTGCGATCGCACACTTGGCGCTGGCAGACTTTCATCCCGAAGGAGCAAAAAATCCAGCATGTAAGAGGACACCCGGCAAATGTCATAAAATAAACGCGTTTGGGTGAAAGGTCAGCTAACGAAGACGGGGATGAGCTAGGTCTTCAATTGGCACAGTTACACTCGAAGGCCGTTGACTATGTCAAGACAGGTGAGCCAGCTGAAATGGATAGATCGTTGCGTCCCCGACGATGGCCACACTTTATGGAGAAGAGAGTGGCCAAGGAGCAAGTCTACGAGTCGCGCAAAGCACTCGGCCAAATTTATAACAAGGTACAAAGTGTCAAGTTCAACCCAATCTACACCAACCACTTTGACCAAAGGGTTCTGGATAAGTGCCCGAACGATCCACAATTACTCAAGAAGGCACGCCAAATCAAGACACAGTACGATACAGTCATCCGAAGGCTCATGGGTCAGCGCGAAATCGCAACAGAGTTCGAGATTTGGACGGGGTTTGCGCTATCTAAGCCCAGAGTTGGGTCGGGCTATAAGCTTCAAGAGGACTTAGGACGCGAATCGGCTATTCTGAAGCAGAGGTTCCGGGAAATCTGCTCGGAAGCCGCCGGCGGTAGCACCTCACTCCACCTAGAATCCTTTGCAGCGGCCATGTACAGGGTCACGCACGAGGAAGTCAAGATCGCACTGTACGAACGACGGCAGTCGAGCAACAACGCGGGGATGATGTTTCAGAATCGGGGCGACAACGCAAGATCCATGCCGCTAATAAGCTTTCCATGGATATTTCACTCGGTGCTTTGCCGGATGGTCTCAGATGGTCGCAATGGTGTAACGAGCGAGGCCCAAACACACGATGATAGTGTTAAACAACTGATAAAGAAATCGTCGTCAGAGCGGCCGACCGAAAAAGAGATGGAGGACGAGTCCGAGGTGACATATCTCGACGACGGTAGTATTATCCACCGTGGTGAACTGCTAAACCTCTTTGAGACCGATGGCGACGGGTATGACGATGAAAATGGCCCGAAACAAAGACCAGAGCCCACCAGCTTTTTGGAACAGACACACTTGGTTCACAGGCAAGCCGGCACCAATGCAGAGCCTTTGTCCTCCTATCAATCAGTCAACGGGGTTGCGGAGATTACGTCTGACCAAGTAGATACTGTGGCCGGCTATCATGGCAAGCTTCCCACATCGGAAACTACTGCGTTGGCTGAAAAAGGACAGCCTGTTCACGAAGAGGGAACTGCGATGATGCCTGTAGAGACAGTGGATGAGATGGAGGGAGGAGAGGAGGTGGAGTTTGTCTTGGAAGAAGATACGGCGATGGATCAACTGTGCCGTTTCGGTGAGGAGTGATCCGTAGCGGGATACGTCGGCAATGGCAGCCGAGTTGATACCCCCCTCTTGTCGGGCACCATTCTGGTGCATTGCTCGGAAGCCATTTCAAGACAGTTTTGTGTGTATCTTTGGCAAATACTATTTGAAACTTGGAAATCTATCGCTGAACACAGATGTCGGTTCGCAGAATCCATTTCTCACCGGAAGTGCTTTATTAAAGACTGGTTAGTGGGATAGCCTCGTTTTGGTTCTCAAATAGAGGCCTTCAGACTTACACTTCTCGACCCTCGTGCTGTTCAGGCTCTTGTCAGTGAACTGTGGTGTTGGGAGCAACAATGAGGGTTTGGCTACTTACAAGCATGCAATCATGGCCATGACGATGGAGAAGTAACATTCCAGTCTCGGGACTCACAACCACGGCGTCGCGCGTTTTCTTTGGGTTGTCAGTAGGGTAGAAGACGGTTTCGCCACCGATGCAGCCCTCGGTGGCGGAGTTGAGGTAGAGCAAAAGAGTCCAGGTTGTTTTGCACTGTTGAACGATCGGTTGGGTAAGAGTGACGTTGTTTGAATCATCGTCTTTTGGTTGATTTTACCGCCCTGTTAGATAGTTCTTCACTTAAACAAGCAGGGGTAAGGAACTTACAATGACAATCGAAAAACTGGCCCTTGGAATAGCGGTATACACGAATATTCGAAGAGAGACCAACGATTTCGCCTCCCCTGGCCACCATATTAGTCTCATGAAGCAAGCATCACAGCAATTAGAACACGAAACATATAAAACATACCACAGATCAGAAAGCTCCTCCGCCCGCAAAACACGCTCAAGACCAGTTTCCCTTAAAAGGCGCCACGCAAAAGCCTCGTCCTCGACCTGGAATCGATCATTTACGCGCACGGCGTCGCCGCGTCTAGGTTTTCCGGGGGTCGTGGTCAGGGGTAGTGTGCGGAAGAAGTCTATGTAGCGCTTACACTGGGCCGGGGTGAAGAATTGGCGGAGGATGAGGATTTTGGTTGGGCTTTGGGGATGGGGGTTTAGGGGGGGGAGATAGCTTTGGGGAGTGAGTTGGGGCCATTTTGGAGGGGTTTGGGGGGAAGGGGGTATGGGGGGTTGTTTTTGCTTTGTTGGTTTTTGGGTCTTTGACTTCACCATTTTTTTCTTTCTTTTTTGGCAATATTGTTCTTTGGTTATTGATGTACGGTGTGTTTCTTTTTAGTATGTTGGAGTTTGAGAAATTACGGGGGAATTCAGTGTTATTTTCCTTTGCATCTGAGGTCTCGCAAGATGTTCACAGATATTCGAGGTCGAGGTCAGGGGTCAAGACTGGAGAAGTGCAAATATTATGTCAGCAGGATGCTACCCTGGATTTTTTGCTCCAGCTGTCAGATCCCACTGATCCCCTTGAACTTTTTGCCAAAAAACTCCAACCTAGCGAATCACCCAAGAGGAAGAATCTGTCCTCGCAAAGAATCCATCTTTACCTCCTTATACAGCGCCAATTCCCTATTCAAAACAGAAACCCACCTCTCGATACCCTAAACGAACGAAAAAAATAAACAAAAATGTCACAAGACAATTCCCCCCCAGCGGTGGCAACGCTCCCAACCCCCCCGGAACCACCAAAACCCTTCCTAAACGACCGTTCCAAAAAACAACTCGGCCTATTCTTCGCAGGCGCAGCCTTCATGCTAGGTTCAACGCTCATAACCCGCCGCGCCATAATTCGCCGCACAAAAGCCGCGCTCCCTAAATTCCACGACCCCAACAGCAACCTCATCGCCCCTCGACCCGACCCCCCGAAACCCACACTCTCTTCTACTTCCACACATCCGAAAGCGCCGATAGAAGGCGCTTCGGAAGGACCGTTTATCGCGGCCGAGGCGTTGGGTCTCGCGACGTTGAACGTGTTGAGCTTTGGAATCATGGCCGCGGGGGGCGTGGCGTATGCGTTTGATATTTCGTCGGTTGCCGATTTGAGAGCTTATGCTCGGAAGTCGATTTATGGGGCTGCGCAGGGGCTTACTGATGAGGAGGCGGAGAAGGAGGTTGAGGAGTGGGTTGCTAAGATTTTGGCGAGGAAGGCTGGGAAGGAAAAGGGGGAGGGGGAGGATAAGAAGGAATAGAAGGGGACTCGATTTTTTTGGTTTTTTTTTTTTTGCTTGAGATTTTTATCTTGGTTTGGGAAATGTTTGGCGTTTATAGGTGTGTTGATAGGGTATGTCTATCCCCCCCTCTATTCTGCTATGGGGAGAAAAGCTTGTAGGATATGAAAATGTATGGTGTGGTGCGATTTGGCCACCATTTACGACATGACGCGAAGTTTCAAAACTGGTGTATTGTCATCCTGGTCGACTTTTGTGTGTTTTTACCGCATTATGCGAGGTAAAGGCCACAGGGAAGCATATGTGGCGAATACCACGGGCTTCGACAACTCGTCCCTTGAGCTTCCCGGATCCGTCTTTTACCCCTCGTCACAAAGAACTCGCGCCAGTGAAGTACTGCAGCAGAAGATTTCAAGGAAGCTACAGCTCTATTCTAAAAATTCTCTTGATATTTCTGGAGACAAGAAAAAAAACTTCTATCTAGCTTGACAGATGGCCTTCTACATCCTAAACACCCCGAATTTCGTCTGTCCCGGCTCGACTTTATTCCGGCCGCCCATGGCAGCCATAAGGCCCAGACCCAAATAATGTCTCGTGTGTTGCGGGGGAATAATGCCGTCGTCCTGTATTTCTCGTTAGCAGCCGTCATAAGCAGAAAAAAAAGAAAAAAAAACTAGAATAGGCAGGAAGATGGCTTACCCATAGTCGAGCAGAAGAATACGTCGCCTCACTCTCCTTCTCAATACGCGTCCTCAAATCGGGATCTTTCTGTCCAACGGTCTCCATGACGCTCGCCAATTGCTCGCTGCCCATGACGCCTACCCTCGCGTTGGGCCACATCCACAAGAACCGCGGATTATACGCCCGTCCGCACATGCCGTAGTTACCCGCGCCGTAACTTCCCCCGACGACGACGGTAAATTTGGGTACCTCGGCGCACGCGACGGCGGTGACGAGCTTCGCCCCGTGCTTCGCAATGCCGTCGCGTTCAGCTTCGCGACCGATCATGAACCCGGTGATGTTCTGCAAGAACACGAGGGGAATGCCGCGTTGGCCGCAGAGTTCAATGAAGTGCGCGCCCTTGACGGATGATGAAGCGAAGAGGATGCCGTCGTTAGCGACGATGCCGACGGGGTAGCCGTGGACGCTGGCGAAGCCCGTTACGAGCGTGGTGCCGAAGTCGCGTTTGAACTCGGAGAATTGCGAGCCGTCGACTATGCGGGCGATGACTTCTCGGATGGGGAGGGGTTTGCGGAGGTTTGTGGAGGCGATGCCCAGGAGCTCGTTTGGGTCATAGATGGGTTCCTCGTAGGACTTGGCGGGGGCTGGTGTGGAAGGGGAGCGTGTTGGCCAGTTAAGGTTCTTTACGCAGCGGCGTGCGAGAATGAGGGCGTGGGCGTCGTCTACTGCTAAGTAGTCGGTGACACCAGAGACGGATGAGTGCATGGCGCCGCCACCTAGTTCTTCTGCGGTCACGACTTCACCGGTTGCGGCCTTGACGAGTGGTGGGCCGCCGAGGAAGATATGACCCTGCTCTTGGACGATGATGCTCTCGTCGCTCATGGCGGGGACATAGGCACCGCCGGCTGTGCAAGGACCCATCACGACGGAGATTTGAGGGATGCCTTGGCTGCTCATGCGCGCCTGGTTGTAGAATATCCGGCCAAAGTGGTCGCGGTCAGGGAAGACGTCGGATTGGTGGGGAAGATTGGCACCGCCGCTATCGACAAGATAGAGGCACCTATATTGAAGAAACAAATATTAGCTATTCGGGTCTCTGTCAATGTGTCTAGCTAGGCATCGAAATTTCGCACTTACGGGAGCTTGTTCTCTTGTGCAACCGCTTGGGCCCGGAGGTGTTTCTTCACTGTAATCGGGTAATATGTACCGCCTTTCACAGTGCTGTCATTGGCGACAATGACGCAGGTAACGCCCTCGACGACGCCGACGCCGGTAATAATACCACCAGACGGAACCTCGGCCTCGGGGTACAATTCGTGGCCAGCCAAGGGCGACAGTTCCAAGAAAGAGGTCCCCGGATCAATCAACGCAGCTACACGATCACGCGGCAACATCTTCTTCCTCGCCAAATGCTTCTCTCGCGCCTTGGCCGAGCCACCAACCTGCACCTTTTTCGTCAGGTTCTCCATAGACGCCATGACGTCGGCCATTTGGCTATGGTTCTCCTGATACTCTGGTGATGACGGGTCGACATTGCTCTGGAGTACAGATATGGAATTTGCTTGGGAAGGGGTCGCAAAGTTTGCCGCTGTGCGAGAACAAGAAGGCGTGGAGGGATGTGACAAGGGGCGAACGAGGTTGTGGAGGCGGGGTCTATCGCGGGTCAATTGGCGCGTAAGCTGCTGCACGACCCGGCCTCGGGTCGAAGACAGCATAACGAGGAAATTAAATAGGGAAGAAGACTATAGATTCAGTAGATGTCTATTGAAGCGGAGATGTAAAAGGGCACGATATGTCGAATTGACAAGTTGTTAAGAGGTCTCGGCATAAGAAGGAAAATCGAGGTGGCTGTCTTCTGTGGTAGCTACTAAGTATGTGACGTCGGCTTAAGGAACCTGGGGAAGCTACTCCGTACTTTGTATTTAGTTTGCATAGCTGTGCGAGTTGTGGGGTTTATAGTGGACGGGAGTTCGCGGCTGGTGTCCACTGGCAACTAAGCCCGAAACAAGCCGCGCTATTCCGCCTCCATTTCCCCCTCCCCCCGCAGCTGCAGCCAGGCCGAAAAAAAGGCCTGGCATAACGAAGCTCCTCGTCCATTTGCTTGTGTCTCTCATTTTTACAGCCTCGCTATTTTTCGTTTTTAGTCCGCGCAATTCACGAAAAGAAATAAACAAAGCGGGAATATCCAACCAATTCTATTCTTTTCTTCTTTTCTTCTTTTCCCCTTTTCTCCGCTCGTCTTGTAGCGTAGCAATGGCCTCTCTTAAACTCCTCCGACCTTTAGGCCGCTCTTCACAAGCTCTGCTGCGTCGTCCATCGCGGCTGACCTCGGCACTACGAGCATCCCCAGCTCTCCAAACCCGGCACTTTTCCAAACACCCCAAGAACTTTGAGCCACCATCTGCAGAGGACCTCGCTGAACTCCGCGAAAGAGTGCAAGAGTTTACGCGGCGCGAGATTCCCGAGACCGTCGCCGCGCATACCGATAAATCAAATGCTTTCCCCCCCGAGATGTGGCAAAAGCTAGGCGACGCGGGCTTTTTGGGCATCACGGCCGACGAGGAGGTTGGCGGTCTGGGATTGGGATACCAGGCGCATTGTATTGTGCTAGAGGAGCTTTCACGTGCTTCTGGGTCTATTGCTTTGAGTTACGCTGCGCACTCTCAACTCTGCGTCAACCAGATTCAGCTCAATGGGACGGAAAGCCAGAAACAAAAGTACCTACCCGGTCTGATTCATGGCACGACTGTTGGCGCTCTCGCCATGTCCGAATCTGGATCTGGGAGTGATGTCGTTAGCATGCGCACCACGGCCAAGGCCGTCGATGGCGGATACCTGATCAATGGGTCCAAGATGTGGATTACCAACGGACCAGACGCCGACTTGATTGTCGTGTACGCGAAGACGGAACCCGACAAGGGGTCCAAGGGCATGACTGCCTTCCTAGTTGAGACCAAAACAGAGGGCTTTGCCTGTGCGCGCAAACTTGACAAGATGGGCATGCGAGGAAGCAACACGGGCGAATTAACATTTGACTCGGTATTCGTACCAAGTGAAAATGTCCTCGGCAAAGTCAACGGCGGAGTCCGCGTCCTAATGGAGGGCCTCGACCTCGAACGACTCGTTTTAAGCGCCGGACCTCTAGGGCTCATGCAAGCATCTCTCGACCTCGCCCTTCCTTTCACGCACCAACGCAAACAATTCGGCCAACCTATTGCCCACAATCAACTTGTTCAAGGCCGTCTAGCAGACATGTACACAAAACTTCAAGCCTCGAGGGCATACACTTATGCAACGGCCAAGGCCATTGACGAAGGCGGCGCCATTCAAACTCAGGATTGTGCTGGTGCTATATTGTACGCTGCGGAGCGGGCGACTGAATGTGCGCTGGATTGTATACAATTACTTGGTGGTATGGGATACGTTGAGGAGATGCCTGCATCGCGCATCTTGAGAGAGTAAGTCTAACCCTCCCAACCCGTTCGTTTTCTTTTCTCGGTGTCACCATGTTTAACACATGTTTAGTGCAAAACTATACGAGATTGGTGCTGGAACGTCGGAGATTCGGCGAATGGTCATTGGTAGGGCGTTTAATAAGGAGTATGCGCACATGGCCAAAGGCACATGAGCTTAGCAAAGGAAACTCGATTCTTTCATACCGCCAACGGATAAATGCCGAAACCCGTCGCATACCGCCGCCACCGAATACTCCCGACACCAAGTCTGACGTCTCAGGACAGACGCCAATTACCTGGCATACATGCCATGCCCCCCTACATAAACAGGGGACGTTTCGGGGATGGAGTTGGCAGGAGCGAAATGGATACCGTATGTAAATGCAAGAGAACTAGATTGAGTGTAGAGGCAGAGATAAGATGTGTATATAGGATTTGGCTTTACAAACTCGAATGCTTCCATTCTCTCTAGGCAAAATGATGGCTTTGATTATATCCCCATGTTCGACTACAAGATATCAGGAAAAAGAACGGAAAAAAAATGGTATTGAATCGTATTATACATTTCTATTGTATTAATGAAAATCTATATGCACCCCCTTCCCCCCCCCCCCCCCTACTACTCCCCAACAGCAACCTCATCCCTCCCCACCCTCGCACTCTCCAACCCCTTCTGAACCCTCCTCTTGAAATCTTGCACAGAAGCCTCTTCCAAACTGCCCCTGCGCCCCCAATTCCTCGGCTGCCGCTTCAAAAACGCGCCCACGGAACCGAGATACCCCTCGTGGCGCAAAAAATACGCCTGGCGGAGGCCCTGGCTCCAGAATTTGATGGCGTAGCTGAGGGTGTTGATGGTTTGGCGGTGGCCGCGGATGAAGCTTCCGCCAAAGTAGATGTGCGAGAGGTTGTGGATTCGGGCGTGGAGGTGGGCTAGTTGGCCTATGTTGTTGGATATTGCGTAGAGTAAGGAGCGGGAGATGTCGGAGGGGCTAAAGGGGGCGTCTTTGTCTTCGGGGAGACAGCCGTTTTCAAAGGGGGGGAGGGCGGCGTCTTGGGTGGGGGGTTCGTGGTCGTAGGGTTGGTGGTTGTGGTGGCGGGAGCCTTCGGCGTGGTCTTCGGCTCGGTCTTCGGCTTCACGCTTCATGCGGAAGACTTTGCCAAAGGAACTGGCGATGGTGGTGGATTTGAGGCCGATTTTGCCGTAGTCTGTGCCGTAAATGTCGCCTACGAGCATGTCGACGCGGGTGTTGTCGCCGCGTTCGGCCATGTCGAGCATTTCGTCAAAGGAGCGGGCGCCCGTGAGGAGCGAGAGGAGGCCCCAGAGGGTGCCGCCGCCGAGGGATGTGCCGCCTACGCGTTGGTATTCGCGGGGACCTGAGACTTTGAGGAAGGAGACGCCCGAGCCGATGTTGACAAGGAGGTAGGGGTAGATGTTTTCTGAGGGGCTGACGAAGTGCATGGGGTCTGTTTCGCTGTAGGTGAAGACCTCGCGGGGGATTTCCGTAATGAAGAAATCGAGGCCTGGGGGGGAAGGGGGTTGTGAGTTAGTAAGGTTTGAAAGAAAAACTAAAGAATAGTCAGAGTTGTTGGAGGGGGGTTAGGGAAGCATACCGATTATTAGACATTCCATCTCGTCCTCGCGGTGGACATCGACGTTGAGAACATGACGAATCCTGTCGTAAAACTTGTAGGCGCCACCGCCCGTAGCCATGACGCACAGGTCATCCTCCTTTGCATCGCTAAGTGCCAATTGCTTCTCTTTGAGATCCTTGATGAACTCGATGCAGTCGTCGATGCGATCCGTCTCAAAGTTCAAAAAGTTCAAGCGGCCGCCGGGCTCGGTGGAGTGGGCCTCGCGCGAGAAGTAGACGAGCTTGATGAGGGATCCGCCAATCTGGGTTGTGTAAGTATAAGTAAAAAAGTAAAATTGGGGTTATGCACGAGGAGACAAGGGTTATTTTGGGGGGTTCATGTCGGAGGACATGTGAGTGAGTTGGATTGGACATGAAGAGTCCCAAAAAAAGAAGGGGAAAAAAAGAAGCGAAAAAAAAAAAGACATACATCAATGGCAACATGGCTCACAACAGCCGTGTGATTCGGCAGTCGAATGTCGCTCGTCTCATGATGCGACGGCGACCGGCGCCCATTGTCGCGTGCCGGAGAACGTGCAGGACCATCGGCGGAGCTCCCATTGGGCGAGCCCGAGTTGGACTCCACTATGAAGGCACCCTCGACATTGATGCGCACGGCGCCAGGCCGGATAATGGTGCTGTCGATTTCTTCCGTAGACGTCGGCATCGCGTCTGTGGCGATGGCGGGAACAGAGAGGGAGATAGATGCGTCGGCGGGAGAAACGGTGTTGGGAACGGGAGCTTGGGGGTGTGAAGGCCCGTCTTGGGGGAGCGGATCCGCCGTAGCGGGCGTGGTGGCCGGTATAATCGGGTCTTTGTCGACCGTCGAGTTGCCACGCATCGGCTCGTTGCGAGATATGAGCATGAGAGGCCTTCGATAGGATATAGAATGGACTTGGGATGGGCAGGTCCAGATGTTAAAAAAAAAATTAAAAAAAAAAAAAGTCGTCAGGTGGTGCTGTTAATCAGGAGATGTAGCCAGAGGGGGCCAATAGGGCGAGCAAGCAAAAGAAGTAATGAACGCGAATAAAAGAGATTAAAAGAACAGTCTCTATTGTTCTGCTCAATTACTCTCTCCCTTTCAATACCAGATGGTGTCAATGGGACAATCCGAGAGAATCGGCGATATGGGATATGGCAATAACGCTGAGCTTGCTCGCAGTGTCAAAAAACTCAAGGGCCGGCGGCATAAGCTCGCAGCTCCGACTCGTTAATGACGTACGTGCAACAGGGCGAAAGAAAAAGAGTTCAGCTCGTAGCACTGTGTACGGAGTAAGGATGCGACATCCCGTTTGCGTTGCTCAGTCTCGTTCCCTTGCGAAGAGAAAACTTGTATTCTGGCCCCCTTTTTTTTGACTAGATGGGCCTTTTAGGGGGGGATGTTTTCTAGGAATTGAGAAATGAAAAAGCCCTCGTGCACAATGTGCAATTTTTTCTTTTTTATGTGCGCTTGTATGATGAGGATTACCGCGTAGGTTTGGGAACCGAGGGTGGTTTTTTTTTTGGAGATTGGAGATCTGAATGCTCCACACTTGCTACAGAGTACGGTGTACACTTACAGAGTACTCCGTACGGAGTACTTGTACTCTCATTCTCCATAGTTTACTGAGTACACCTTAGCCTCCACAAGGTACAAAGAGTCTACCTCGATTCTTCACTTTTTTGGTGGGGTAAACCGGGGAAATATGCTATTTTTCGTCCATTTCCAGCCCCCCTCATAAGTATTATCCAAGTACATGTATGATTACTCATTTTCGGGGAGCACTGTGGGCACACCCAACCCCTCCTAGGCCTCGTCGAGGTTTTGCTAGACAAAGTGATTTCTGACATTGGTTTCGTTGTCCTTTTCGCTTTCCAACCTGTGTTGTCAGCGACGCCGTGTGCATATCTCCGGAATAAATGATAGAATCATGGATTGTCTCTCTGCAGTCTCCTTTCACTGCCACTGATGCTGCTGAAAGCTTATCCCCCCCCCAGCAAACTCTTTTGGTTAACCCCGCCCGCCACTGTACGGAGTATTGCGCCGCACAACAGTGCCCCCCTTGCCCCCCTAAATTGATACTTGTACAGCAGTTTTTGTACTCCATTTCAGTGGTCACACGCTACAGAGTACAACCAGAGTGCCTTCCAGGGCCGAGGAATACCACTCGGCAATCCACCGTACCTGTAACCTCGGCGCCTTCGGTTTCCCGCCCGCCATGCTACTCCGTATTCAGAGTTTGGCCCTTCCTTCAGCGGGGGTTCATCGCACTTGGAAGCGTGTCGAGGTTTCTCTTGATCGGATATATCAGCGTGAAAACATGGCTTCAATCAAACAGAATGGCCCATTTTGCTTGTACCTCGTCCCTGCCCATTGGCATTCACCGTCGTTGACCGCAAATGGTCTTTGCATGGCGAAGAGATGGAAGAGATGGACCTATGGTTGTAAGCATGTACAGGCGGGTGGCCAGCCCTTGTCTGCCCATACTTGTACGACGGATTCCATGCTACCATCCATAGAGCCATAGGGCGAACCTGAGAAAGACATGGGAGCCTCTCCGGATGCCCGACGCCAGATACATTGCGGATGGACGCCCGCCGTGCATCTAGGCTCGTAGGCTCATACAACTACGGAGTAGACCGCTGGCCCTACCAAAGTCATTCGGACTAATGGGACATCAGCGGCGGATGGGCTCAAAGCCCCGTGTGGGGGTTGGGGGTTCGGGAGCGGGGTGTGGGGATTGCGGGGGGGCAGCCAACCAGGAACGCCTGGAACAATCTGGATGGTGTGATAGCTTTGTTGCGTAGTCTCGTCCTATGCTGGCCTGGCCATACTTGCATACTTGTAGTCTGTCGATAGTATCTCCGGGGATCCGACGTAGTATAAGAAAATACCAATCCTCGTCTTCAACATAGTGCAACACTCACAGTATCGCAAAACTCTACGTCCGCCGGTGAAGCCATGCCAGCGTGACGTGCTCTCCTGTTACATCCGGTATACCTAGCATTTGTATCATTTGAATTGTGCAAACAGCTGCTCCGATGCCAAATACGGCAGAGATGTCGCCCGACTTCGTATAGCAGCTCGCTATCATGTGAGGTAGAGAGCGGTCGACTCGCCGCCAGAGGGACAGGTGCATCAGAGATACGGTAACCTCCGCCGTGTTCATCTGCCCAATCACACGTGCCTTTATTAGGATACTCGACTCTTTTACTGGCCCCCCTTTCCCGGGTTTTAATTGATTTTTATGATCATTTCAATCATACGAGCAGTTGCAAAAGCACCCATCCATACCTGTACACCAGCTCAACAGATTGCACACTTAAACTCATTGGCCCAGCCCCCCAGTCGCGTAGTGAGAACCCCGTACGATCTGAATCTCCCGCATTGGCCTTCACATCAGCCCCGGTCCGTCCAAGCTCCTTCCCCTCTCTCCTCTCTCTCCTCTACCGACGGGATCCCCAGCATTGACCACGTCGCCAAGAGACACAATTCTGGACTTGTCCAACGGACCAAGGCTGTAGCTCCGGTGAGAGCAGGACAACAGCATCTATGACCCGTTTATCCCTTTCACAAGCGAAAGCAACGGATAATTTGTCCTGGCCTCTGATCAAGGGGGACACCCTGTGTTGTAAGACACCTGTCGACAAGGTCCGATTTGAACCATTCTCGCCACTGCATCGCGATAAGGTTTAAGGAGCACCATTCGATATTCGCATTTCTACGCTTACACTGCTGGAAATAAAAAGGAAATAAAAAGGAAGGGAGGGGAGGTTGATATTAATAGCCAGATGTGCCACATTTGCCACATTTGCCTCATCTGCCTCGAGACAAGTCGCAAACTCTACTTTGAGACATACGTCTCTTTGCCTCCGAAAAGCACAAGCCCTCGGAAACTTAGAAGTAGCTCGTGGGACTAATGGCCAAGTTGCAGACTTGTCCTTTGCTTTTCAGCTCCTAAGACCACAAGGTGCGAGTCAAGCGTCGTTGCGTACGTAGTTTAACGATTTCGCGTTATCGTGCCCCTTTCTCTGAGGATTTTGTACTCTGTAAGAGGGGTAGAAAGAGTTGAGCTCTTAATTGAACACCACGTGGACGTTGTGAGTAGATATGCCCCTCGCGCTAACGAAACGAGCGTCGTCCGTCGATGCAAACTAATCAACCTTGGCCGTGACTTGAACCCGTTGATCAGTCGAGTTTTTGGCGTGCAGCAGTCCTTTCAAGTGTGAGGGAACCAGCTGAAGAAAACTGGAGAGATTTTCTTTTCTTTCTTCCTCTTACAGAGTACGTCCTCTGACGACGATGGCCTCTTATCGCCGTTGCATTCGTCTGCTCACCCCCTCTTCTTGGACGATAAGATCTTGTCCACTTCGCATCGACTTCTAGGACGGCATGTCTGCATATCTCGTATCAAACAAAAGACAAAATGATGAAAGGAGATGAAAAAAGTCTGTGCAAAGGCGTCAGCCAAAGCGTCAGCCCCCATTTCTCGCCGCTCAAAATGTCTCAACTGTTCTTTTCCCAGGCTCCTAGAAAACTTTAAACAGTGTTGGGGTTAAAAGTGACGTTGATTGGCCGAGGCGGAAGGTCTGGGGATTTCGATTGTCTTAGCTGACGACACTTGTGAGAAAGGCCACTGTTGGAATAGGCTGTAGTCCTTTTCGGTCTTTAAGATCGGAAATATTCCGTACATCTTGATTGCATTTTTGGGATTGTATGTCGGGATCGGTGAGATTGCTGAGTGCTGGTCTAAGTGAATGAGACATAATATGATCCCCACGCCGAGACGCCGAGACGCCGAGATGTACAGAGTAGCGTAAATCAAGAAGTCACAGTTGCAGGATCAAGAAAGTTGGCCAGTTGATTGTAAAACATGTTTCTTCTTTTTTTTTGTATGAGTTTGATTGTATGGTAGGTATCTTATGTCTGGGTTGTCCGAGACTTGTAATAAAAAAGGAACTGCCCAATTGACTCTCCATCCGTGAGAGTGTGTCCCTTGTCCCAATAAGCTGGATTGGTTTCCGAGCTTCCTTTTTCCCCCGATAAAACTCCTGTTGGTACAATAAAAGAAAAAATTGTCTCGATTGGAGACGCCGACGCCGACGCCAGGTATAAACAGAAAAAAAAAAGAAAGAAAAAAGACTAGGAAAATATCCAGTGTGGTAGCTGCTGAGGCTGGGGTTATCTAAGAGGAGTAGGAAATGTGTAATAAAATAAATAAGTAGATGGAAGATACAGCATAGCTGAGGAATCGGTTGAATAGAAGAAGATTAGGAAATGGAATAGTGAGTGAGTAGGTATTCGGTTCAATGGCTCGATGGAGAGGAGAAAGAGAGTTGTATGTCTCTTATGGTGTTGTAAGTTGCCGTAGTAGAGTTGAGGGTAAGCGAGTGGTGATGTTTACGAAATGGTGTGAGCAGACGTCCGGTCCGAGCCAGTATCGGCTTCAAATACAATGCCGCGACGCTTCCAGCCACCACGCTTGATAAAGTTCTCGACGTCGTCGGTGCCCATTTGGGGCCTATGTGCGACCGTGTTGCGCTTGTACGAAAAGTTCACATAAGGAGTCGCAAGACGCTTCGTCACCTGCACCTCGGGCTCCTCAAATGAGTGGGAGAGGAGCTCGGTAGGTGTGTTTCCGCTGCGCGGCCGGCGTGTGGCGGGAGACAGACCCTTGAACTCGATATCGGGGGATTGCGAGGCAATGTATCGGGGCGATGTTGGTCTATCGTCGTCGACATCATCGTCGACAAAGGACACCGGTGAAGAAGATGGGTACAAGTCCAGCTCGTCATCGTCGTCCTCCGAATCCAGGTCTAAGCTCTCGATGGTCGACTCGGACCAGCGACTGCATTGCTGGACAGGTTGGGTTGGGAGATCGAGGGTGAGGTTGAAGCGGCCGCCGGCGCGAGGGATTGTGCGTTCGTAGTCGGCTAAAGGTGTGGGAGAGGGGGAGGAGGCGGGCGACATGTCCATACCGAACTGGAGCTCGAGGTCTTCGGTAGGACCGGAGCCGGGCCGCACAGGAAGCGGTTGCTCGATGATGGCCTCCTGTCGGGGGTACATGGGCATCATCTCGTCCTGCTTGCCACTCTGGTATTGCAAGAAAGGCCGCTCGGAAAGAGGCGGCGGCGGCTGGTAGGTGGTGTTTTGAACTGGGTGGAGAGAGAGGGGGTTGTACTCCAGCTGCGTCTGCAGTCGGGGGTGGTGAGGATGAGCGAAGCTGGGGCGTACGGGAGTGCGAGGAGAAGGCGAGGAGATGGTGGAGAAGGAGTCGGACCGGCTGGTCTTTCGGATGTGAAGCTGAGGAGGAGCCATGATGGGCAAGTCGAACGACGTGTCAGATCGTTCGGAAACTGGCGATGTTGGAGTCGAGGGAAGGAGGATTGGTCCTGTAGGGCCGGCGACGTGGTATGGACACCGGGGAGCCGAGCAGATCATAGGCGAAGAAGATTGGTTTCTGATATCAAGAAAAGTGAGGGGAAGTGAGTTCATATAGTGAACAGATATGCAGTCCAGAGCGCTGATTCTGGATGCCTGTTGAGTGGGACGAGTCAAATGGCTTATAATGGAAGCCTAGCAGTTATGGCGGAGGAGGATGCCAGGGGATATAAGCAAAGGCTTCATGGCCCGAGTTCTCGCCAAGTGTTGATGTGTAAGACGATGTCGACACAACTTCTTGTCACTACCAGAGCAGTGTGTCGAAGGAGATGATTGTTGGGTTTGGTGATTTGGAGGTTGAATAGGTGGGATGTGGAGAGAGGGCATCGGGGATGGTTATATGATATACTTTGTAAATGGAAAGAGCTCTTGGCAAATCTACTTTTTTCGAGTATTACCAAGTACGGAGTACTCCGTATACCCATGTAGATTTTACGCCTGTTCGGACCTTGACCTTAGCGGACGGATATGGCGGTGGACAGGGGATCCCACCCTGGTTGGAAATCATGGTTAGTGGAGATGCGGGGCCCACACAGGCCCCCTCCCCCCCCCTCTCCCCAGCCCAGCCCAGCAGGTACCTGGTCTGCCTGGGACGCAGGCACTTCGTCATGATCAGCACCCACCGCCGTTTCTTCTCCCTCTGTGCAGGCTAGTGAGGTACCTCGAGATGTGGGATGGGGGGGGGTGAAGGGGGGTATGAGTGAAGAAGGGTGTGGGAGCCTTGTTTTCTTTTTCTGCTTGCGGCGTGCATGGCAGACTTTCGGTGTCCTCGGGTTTCTTTGTTTCTGATGAGACCAAGTAATCTAAAAACTGGTCTCGTTGCTTTTTTCTCTTGCTTTTGATCTTGCTATTCGCATGTCTTTTCTGGCTTCGCTTCTTTTCTTCTACCCCTGGTGCCTGTTCCTGAGTTCAGGTGGCGTGTAGGCGTGTACCCTTACTTTTTATTACTCCGACAGCCTCGAGTTATCCGCTGCATATACTCTGTAAACTACGAAGTAGTTTAATTCGAGCTACCAAGGGGGGAAATGAACGGAAGGCGAAAAAAAAAAAGAAAGAAAGAAAAAGTACACGTACCACCAGCTGAGAGGACTTACTTGTACAGAGTATTAGATATCGACGGATCGTCAAAGACGGAGTGCCCTTTTGCTATGGGTACTTTGGCTGTGGCCAGGCCAGCCAGTTTAGTTGGAGAGAATTGGGGGGAAACCGTCTACCCGCTAAGTTACAAGAGGCATCAACTCCAGCTCTGAACTGCAAGTACGGAGTAGCCTGGTTGTCTTGTCTAGTACCTATGGAGTACACTCGGTGCACTAAACTTAGGCTTAAGCCGCTAGAGATCTCGGCCGTCTCGCTTTTTCTCTATCTCTCCCCCCTCAATTCACACACACTTTTAACTCGACTGTTCACTCTGATGATACATACAAGTAGCCCCGAACCGCGATAGCTGACAGGCCTTGACCGCCATCTCGGCCGCTTAGGTCGCAATGACACTTTAAATGGCAATCTAAAATAATTCTCCCTCTAAGCACCCCCCACCATACTCTGTACTTGTAAACTAAACTAGTATTATACGGAGTAATATAGTTCAGTTTTCGCACCCTCTTCTCTCTTTCTGATGCTCAATTACGGTGTGTATTACGTGCACCTCACGCAATAGCTTATCAGGTTGTAAGTTTGTAACACATGTCAATGTAGCGAGTAAGTTTCAAGTACCAGAGTATGGTGTTTTGTACCAGTCTTTCCTATGTCCCCTTCGACCTGCAGGTTCGAAACCAGGAACGACATCATTCCACACTCATTCCACGGCCTGGCCAAAGATGGAGGGCTTCGCAATCTCGCTCTTTATTACATCTAGAGTATGTACGTGAAGTCATAAATTGGATGATATTTTCTCGCTTTTCTTTTTCCTCTTCGTATGATAAGCCACTGCTGTGAGAATGGAAGCTCAATAATGCACCCCACCATCGAGAACAGTGCCTGCCAACCAAGACGGATTCCTCAAACCCGGGCCAAAAAAGAGCCCTCGACATATCCAAAGAAAGACATGCCACCACACCGCCTTAGAACGCCGCCGGGTTCGGTGATTCACTTACCCGTAGTCACTCCGTACGAGCGACGGCGCGCAAATCAAAGCAAGAAAAAAAAGAACATGACAATTTAAAAGCCCCGAAACCAACGAGTCAAGCGGTGAAAGGTTCCTGATGCCTTGCGCCGAACACCTCTACTAGTTTACAAGCAAGGCGTCGTCAAACAGGCCAGTGGCAAGTTCTCCACGAAAGAAGAGAGTAAGAAGGATGAACTTTTTTTAGGTCTAGCTGCTTTTCAAAAGAGAATAAAACTCCGTAGTTGGACAACCTTTCAAATTTCATGTCTCACAAAATGCTCCAGGGAAAGAATAGATGAGTGTCCACGAGTCAGGCTGGCGTTTTCACACACCATTACACAGAGCGTGCAAAACTCGGGTGATTTCCTTCACACCCTCTTCCAAGAAACTCGAGTCCAAAAAAGACGAAACTACAGATACGGGAAAGAAAAAAAACGCCATCTCATGGTTCTCCCATGTATTTCAAAACTTACTTTACCGAGACTCCCGTATAAAAACTCAAGCGAAGGGTATCGGAAACACGAATCAGCTGACGATACCTTTTGAAAGGGGTGGGGTGGACCGAAAAAGAGAGGTGTGTGACAAATATGGCCAAGAATCATGGCCGCCTGACCAAAAATGTGACCTGGAAGTGACCTGGAAGTGGGCTTTCTAAACTAAAATAGTTTAGTGCCAGGACCTAGTGCGTTCGTGATTTGGTACCTAGCCCATTTGCCCTGTAATTGTACCAGGGGAGGGAAGAAGGAAAAAAAGAGTCAGTGACCTTGGAGAAGTGAGCCATCGTGGTGAACTGGAATCCAGGAACCATCTGCAAGGTACCGTCCAAAACTGGGCATTTCTTCTTCTTTTCTTTCTTTTCGTTAGGGCCCTTTTTTTTTTTCTTTTCTGTCCGTACCTTGCATATCGGTATCGGTGCCCTTTTTTTTTAACACTTGTTCTAGTTTAAATTATTGGTTTTCGTTTTTCATTCTTCATTGCCATATTGATGATTGCTCCGAGGAGAATATCCCATGTTCAGCATACAATGATGCATTCCTAAGCCTAAACTACAACGAGGCAAAGAGAAGCCTGCCCGTTTTGAAATGTCTTGGCGACTTTAGTCTGCGTATTTGGTGCCTTGAACCCACAGCATTAAACGGCACGCTTGTCAAGTAGGATGTACATGTGACCGCCTTTTTTCACTTCCTCTTGTTTCAACAACTAGTATCGGTACGGGGTGGTGTGCTGATTCACACACATTCACACACATCACATTTATGACGGACATGTTCCATACCTCCAACAGTGGAGAGGGTTCCGTAGTGCGGGGGCCGACAGTTGCCCCCAAACTCCACATCCTCTCCAGTAAAGAGGGCCTTGTAAACTACTCGGTAGTTTAGTTTAAAACGATGGCCCTTGGTGCCGCTCGGGGCGTTCTCAAGTCAGTGCTGGCGAAGCACTTACGGAGTATTCTCCGTGGAGTAAGAAGGATGATGAATATCTGCTCAGGTGACTGAAAATAAGAGGGAAACCATTCCAGTCTGGGCGGTCCCGAAGGAAAAAAAAGGGACAGGGCAATGGTTAGCCTGTAATTTTAGCTGCCCTTCTAGTTTACTCCGTAAACACTCTGCTTCGGGATACAAAGGTGGTGTGTGCGATCACGCGGGAACGGGAACGGGAGAGCGGTAGAACTCGGTATCAAAAAGTGCACAGAAGTAGTTCAAGAAATCCATTTTCTTTTTTGGATTTGAATTCAGTTTCCGGCACTTCGCATTATTACGGATGTACAAGTATGACACTGGCAAGATAGAGTGCGTGCATGCATGCATCTTGATGTACTCCGTGGTTTGCACTGCTTCCTTCCCCCCCCCCCCCCCCGTACGTTGCGAGCACCCCTGTTCGTTTGGAGCCAAGTACGGAGTACAAGTATGCAGTGAATATGCAAACTGCGAACCCCGCACTTACAGAGCATGGCGATGCGGAACGACAGGTTTGAAGGATGTTGGGCATCGTCGGTCCATCAATATTAAATTGTAAAACAAGTTGTTTCTATTGCGACGCGGTGCCAACAGTACGGAGTAAATCAATGACCAAGTCTGGACCCCTCTGGAATTACATCATTTACTCCGTAGAGAGAAGTTTACAGAACACGATTGACCTGCAAGGGAACCTGGGGGCAATCGCCCCGCCTAAAGTGGATGGTTCATGATGTAAGAATTACAGGGGTTTGACCGACGTATTCTATTCTATTCCGTACGTCATAAAAACACTAAAAAACTGTGCCACAGCGACCGCGGCGTACCTTTTCTCTCTCCCGCTGTAATACTCCGTACTCTGTGCTCCGTAGATACTCGTACACTGTTGAACCTCTCACACGTCGTCTGAATTATGCCTGCGTGGCATCATCTGTTATCAATCTGAAACGCCAATATTTGCACTTGATTTCGCCACCATTGTGGTCCGTCCCTTCACGTTGATCTCGATTGATATCATCGCTTGAAACGTACAAGTACGGAGAGTATGGTGCATCCGTAGCAACGGTCGCGAACACGAAATAGTTTATTGGCAGATAATTTCCAAAAAAAAAAATTTTTGTCTAGTCGCTCGTAATTGAGGCGAAGCAATTTTTGTCTACTCTTTTTTTTCTCGTGTTACTACTACCTATTAATAACCCACTAGCGAGGAAAACCTCAGCTGTGCAAGCTCGACGAATTAAAGCCCGGGAATTGAACAAACAAGGCTCGGTCTTTCCTCCCAGATCTGGATGACAAAACTAAACTACACCCCAGTTCCCCACTACGACTGACATTGAGAAATTAGAGTCTAACAAAGAAAAATCGCAAGAAAGAACGAAAAAGAAAAAATGCCGACGGTCGCTGGAATAAAGATGTAAATCCGCCCGTAGCTGAAAAGTCTATCACAGATCTTCATGTCGTCGCTTCAACAACCTCGCTAATCGTCTCGTCACAAAGAGCCGACGCCCAAGATCTTCAAGGTTTCGCCAGCTGCAGCGGACCGTCCTCAGGGCTGGCTAACCGTAACAAATTGGAACCCTAAAAAGACGCCCAAAAGAAAAAAAAAGAAACGAAAGAACTTCCTTCACCGCCTCTGTTGATTCTATTCAGCCCCAACTTCTTCATATCAAACTATCCAATCGCCGTCCTGTTACACTAAACTACATATTCCACTTGAACCGTCGAAAAAAAGAAAAAGAAAAAAAAAGGATGGCCGGACCTAAGAACCGAAGACTAATAAAGCGTTTTGCACTCCCCCATTGAGGGAGCCCCCACTCGAGTATTGAAAAAAAAAAAAGTTTGGCTGCCAGTGTCAAGTCAAACTTTAGAGACAATGACATACAGTATTTGAAAAGAAAATTTCAGAGTCTGGATTCGCTAAGGTGATCCCTTTCGGGACTAGTGTGGGAAACAGATCTGCGGCTCAGATATCTGGTTCTACGGAGAATATGTTTCTGTTCTTTTTCATCGTAGTTTAAGAGTAAACTACTCCGTATTTAGTGTCTTATTTGGGAATACGTGCAAGGGAGGGCTTGTTTCTGCCCATTTCCCATTTGTAATTGTAAAATACGGAGTATTGGCTTTTTGGGCTGCGTGATCCCTACCCCCAGCCACGAGGCTCAACGCCAAGGACTTTCATAATCTTAAAGTCGATAATCCCCTTGGGTCCAGTGAACCCCTGTTCAGCGCACCTGGGCTCTCGCTAGTCTACTGGGGCCCCCCTGTTGGGTCCCCTGGAAGGTTGATCTTTCACGATGGGGCTAGTGATCTGATGACCGCTTTCTGTCCCCGCCTACGGTTTGGATCGGGTATCGCTGGGTTCGGAAGTTGACCTCTAGCTATGTAAACTACTACGAGTACTCCGTATTACGAGTACTTGTACAGAGCAGTTGAAGGCAAAGGTGTCGACTTGGCCATCTCGCTACCATTGTAAACTACGGAGTATCTTGAGGGATGTGAGTTTGCTTTTTCTTCCCTTTGGATAGGTGAGCATGGCCAAGGGAGTGTAAACTAGAGTTTCTAGCTTATGTCTGAGGTCCCTGGTAAAACAGCATGAGGAGCCTGTGTCTCTGTAATTTCGTTAGAAGAGGCTTGAAGATTTTCGAAATTCCCAGGTACAAGGAAACAAAAGGAAAAAGAAATTATTCCTACTTCAAGTGTCAATAAACTACACGTACTTACTCCGTACGTCCAGGTAAAAGCAGTCTTGTCTCGCAAAGCAGCCTCAAAAGCTTCCATGTTCATATCCAAACGCAAAGTCTCACACAATTATCTCTCATCACAAATCAGAAATGAGAAAGAAAAAAGTCCACGCGACGGACAGGTAGAGACAGTGATGGCGTGGTAGCGCCACGAGGGCGAGACGGCATACTCCGATCGAAGCTGGTGGACTGTTTTGTTTTCATCAAAGATTAGACTTGCCTTTTTTCCATTCGGTTGAACGTGAGCTCTACTTGTAGACTAGACTAATCCGAGGCAGCCCAACAAAAATGAAGAAAAAAAACGGACAAACCTTTTCTTCGTGGTGTGGGTTAGAGGTGCTAATAACTCCGTACAGTTCTGTCTTGGCCAGGCCCTCAACTATGTTAGTCCGAGCTTCTAATAAATCCCGCTAGTTTGGGCTGGCCAGTGCATTCCATCATTCCCCCCTTCCGCACGTGTTAGAGTTTGGCTTTGCGTTTCCAGCGAGCCACACCGCCCTAGACTTTGATACATGACATTGAACGTGACAACTGGCGTTGGCGTTCGTTGGCGTCGAAGAAGATGAATGAATCAGGCCACGAAATGGTAACGACAGAAGAGGGCTTCTAGTCTCTACTTGGCTTAATTGAGATGTGACAGAATGAGGGGCGAGTCTTTGTGCGAGGCAACAACGCGCGCCGTGGTATGGCGCCATGTCACACGCACACTTGCAGAGAAGGACAGGTGGTTTTGGACAGAGTCCACCGTACTCCGTAAAGGGTACTCTATTCATGGCACGATGAGACGACAATGAGTGAGTGCATACTCGGCAATCAAGTGCGGAGTAAAATGAAGCCAAGCCGTTCTAACCGCCATGCAGAACAACGGAGACGAGAGAGGGGGTGAGAATTCCCAGAAAAAAAGTAAACGATAGCCAATTTGTGGTAATCTCGGAGTGCATGTTACTACTGCACGAGATGACAAACTAAACCTGAATTTCGCAGTTGAACACTCAATGCTCTGTACGTGTACGGAGTATGAAGCCTTCACCGCCTTCTCACGAAAAGCGGAGTTTCTGCAGAGGAAATGCAGAGCTCCACCCGTGGTCCCTTGCATGTCTCTGTCGTGCATCTGCAGAGGCCAGGCCCCCATGCCTCTTCGCTTAGTGTGCATATGGGTGACCAATCGCAAACTAGGAATAGAAGACAAGAAGAGTACGGAGTACGCAGGTACCCAGTTGCCAGCTTTTCAGCGGGAGGTGTTTTGTGGTTCTCTCTTCAGAGGGCAAGTGCCAAGGGGGTGGAGGGGTTGTCCCCGCATTCCTAATCCGAGTTCGTGTTTTTCGTAGAGTCCATCGTGAAAGGAAAGGGAAAAAAAAAAAGTGAAGCTCGAGTCTTTTTTTGGCGGCACTCTCGCCAGCCTGTCGCCGGTCCTTCAAAACGACCCCTCAAAGCGCCAGAACCCCCGTCTATCAAACAGGATTCTGGAAGCTGAAGGCGTGGTCTCGAGACATACACGTCCAGGTCTGTCTCTAAAAACCTCTCCATAGACGACCGGAAGGATACACTTCAGCCCCAGGCTGCAGCGACAAAAGACATTTGATTCACAATTGAAAGAAAACGAAGCCATGATTTCCTCCCAAAAGAAGCAAGAATTACGGAGTCGAGAGGGGGTAACGACTTGTGGCGGCGGGCTGAAAGGTCTTTGTGAGACATTCTCAACCTTCTGGAAATGAAAGTGACATCTTCATCGCTTCCTTCTAGGCTTCCACTTCCATTTCCGTCTCGTCTCACCAAGCCACAGGAACGAACCCCCTAATACCCCCTATTTTCTTCCCCGTTTCCTCTGCCACGGGTAGAAAAAGCATGCTTGAAAAAGGAGAAGAGTAGAAGCTCCTGTAAAGACATGTCTTGCCCTGGACTGTCGGGACACTTTTAACTGAGGCTGAAGAAAAAACGAGACTTGTCCGTTGCCACGAGCTCTTCTCATGTCAACTACTCGGTAGACAAACACCCCCACTGCCTGTCACAATTTTACTTTCTTGTTCCTTTGTTATCGCCTCGCTAAGGGAGAGACTTGGACTACTATCATCGCAGAAACACAGATAACGAATGGATATCGAGACATGAATCTTTACCAAAAGTCTCCGAGGAGCACTGGATCGTTGACTATCAGCAGTTGGATCGAAACGGTTTTTGTCTAATGGTACATCTCGATCAGGACCTAGCGTCCCCGTTCAAACTAATTCGAAACTGGGTCCCAAGTCTGATTTTATCGCTCCGCGGGCGCTGTAAAGTGGAGGCTTTACTCCGTGATCCTGATCCTTTTGAGATAAGTATTAATACTCCGTAGTTTACTTCTCATTGAGCTGGCTGGTGCCTCATTTCCACGCCTCCAGTTGGCTGGTCTCTCGTGGAGATACGCCGTATGGATGGCACGGACCCCTTGGCGGTGATCCCGCCGCCTTTTCTTTTGCTCTCCGTTCGCTAGCTTAAACCCCTGGTTGTTATGGTGCGCTGAACGTGGCTCGAGCCAGCTGGTCAATACTTGTACACGTACTTTTCGCTCTGGGAAGCGAGGGCTGAAGGGCGGTTTTCGTAATCGGGTTTGAATTGCATGGTTCAGAGGTTGAGTCAGTATTGGGAAAGAAGATTGTTCATCTCGCTAACTTTTTGTCCTGTTTGGTGAGTATCGTGTGTTGGTACCGTAAGTCTATGGCTTTGTGGCCTTTAAATCGTCAATGGTGAAGCAAGCCTCGTCTTGGTTATCGTAGCATAATTGTACACGTATGGAGTACGTTTCGCCCTTCCTGCAATCACTGAAGGAATCCGACTGTGCTCCGTAAACGATTGGGGGGGGGGGCTCCCTGGACCATACGGAGTAGTAGGCCTGTTCATCTGTGCGCCACAGCTCTCTAGTTTAGCTCAATCAATTGTTCGTTGGCGTAACATTGACGGGCCAGCTTGTGGACCGACCCTGTGCTACTCGCAGATCACCCTTCAGCCGAGCGCTGACTACCAACAACCCCGGAAAGGTCTCGACTTCTCTAGCGAACATGCCAATTCCCTGGTCTGATTACTATTTTGCATGATAAGTGCAAGGTCGAATGACCATGAGCGGTAGGGTGACCCTGTTGTACTGCATTTGGTGTGGATGGCATTGTACACGTAGGTTGCATCCATCACGATGCGCTATTGGCCAGAAGCAACATCTGACCTTGATGTGGGCTTGACTACTGCTCATGTTCGTCGACTAGATGAGATTGAGTTTATGACTTTTCATGATAACAGAATTGTAGTTTTGCATACTTGTAGCCTTTTCAATTATCCGATCCGGTGTCAAGAGCCTGTCGAACGGAGTTCGGAGGTTGTTGGAGTCGGGATGGAATTTTTTCGGCGTTCGCATGGATATTGCGCCGGGAGTCATATCAAGAAGTTTGGGAGCCCGCACAAGAATATAGTTTACTCATATGAGAGCGCTCTAGTAGCTCCTCGGAAGGTTGATCTAGTAGCTCCTCGGAAGGTTAATCTAGTAGCTCCTCGGAAGGTTGATCAAGGCAACAAACGTGTAGTTTCTTACCGTCCCTTCGCGGTATCGATGCAGGCTTGTTAAGTCTACGCCGCGCGCGTTCGCCACGACGCGATGAGGAACCATTATTCGATAACAGGTCGGTTATTCTCAATCATTAGCTTGCCGAACCCCTCGTGTGGCGTTGGTATTACTGGGGGAAAGAGTTCTTGGGCTGGCCACGTTTGATTGAAGGTGCTAAAGCACTCTTCTCTAGAGTTTTCAAGTAGGTCCTGCTAACACCATGGCTTATCTCGTGGATGGCACAATCAAGCTTGAGGGACGAATTCGTGTAAACATTCGATATCGCCACGTCCTTATGCGCAGCCCCTGATTCACGATATGTAGGAACGCTAAGTTACAAGTCGGGATATGGCAGGGCCTCCTAGAGCTGTGTATCGAGTTGTCCAGCCATTCAAAGCCCATCCCAGCCCATCTCAGCCCATCCCCAGACATCGTCTAGCTAAACTTTTTCCAAACCCGGGAACCATCCTAGTAGTTTGTTAACATAGCCCGACTGATCGACTGAGTCTTTAGAGAAACGAGGGGGGGGGCGTGATACTCTTCAGCTACAAGCATGGTGCGACACAAGCTAGCTTTCACCTTGTTTGTAACTGAGTTAAAGTGGTTTGCTGGCAAACGCAAACACAACTTCAGCCCTGCTCCTGGCCTTGCGAAGGCAACGAACTGCTGCAGATCATGGATAACCGTCGTCTAATGCATGCACCCCTGAGCGGCTGTCCGGCAGATCACCTGAGGCCAGCAACATGACCAATATAGTTTTTTATTTTTAGTTTAATCAATCCGGTCTTACCATAGCAAAGTACGGAGTACTAGAATCAAGATCCTCGCTAATCGTCAAAAAGGGTGTGAAGCAAAACGTCAAAAAGCCAATCAGACAAAGAAGACCACCTAACAACAACAGAGTTTAGTATCTCGGTAAAGTAGAACAACACACCATTTCCAACTTGAAGCGAAAAAAAAGATGTGCCACAAAAACTAGACCCAAACTCTCAGGCATACAAGACTTTCCCCCACACACACATCACAGCACTGTCGCGATGTCAAAACTTTTCAAAAAAAAAACTACGCCCCCTCGCATCCCAACTATTGTGGTTCCTGAAAAAAAAATTTAAATAAACTCAGAAACTAAAGAAATCGCCGTAGCCAGCCGCCCTCGGGTGCCAGTTAGTAACGGGTGGCATACGCATTTAGGTGGTTGGGACGGAAAATGGAAGCGTCATTGACATCCAATGTGAAAAGAATGAAGTAACAAGAATTGACATCTCCTTTGGGGGGAACAAAGAGGCGAGGAGATGATTGAATAGTATTCATTTTGTCATGAATGTGATGGTTCGTCACACTGTCACATACATCCATCCCACTTTCTACCCCTCCTCCTTCTGGTCTTACTCGGGCGACACTCGGTAAAAGTGAAAGAGAAAAATCAAAATAATCGTACTCCTTTACGGACTAAAGGTTCCGATCGGGCGGGCAACGAATCAGGATGTCAGGACATGTTGAGATTCAACATTCCAGAGAATGTGGATCGTGTGTGCTCGAGTGTGCGTTTTGGCTGCTTATTGGTTGCCGATAACTTGGCTTGGGAACGGCCCTTGCATCGCTGGTTGGCCAATCACGGTTGTTTCTGTTGTCATCCTGAGAGCAGATCGGCCAAATGGACATGGTTTAAAGCGTAAGAATGAGTGAGGGATTTGAAGTCTTTGGAATTTATTACACAGGGTACCTAGAGATAGATACCTTTCTAGAAATACAGGGTGCGTGCGGAGGAATGAAGAGGACTGATGCTACCGGGCTATTCGTGACATGGTGTGTCGCCTGTTCATCGAGATACAAATTTCATCGGTACGACAGAACCGCCATGGCCGAAAAGTGCTCACTTGCATCCACCCCTTGTACACCTCAACACAAAGGAACCATTCCCGGTGGCTGGCTATGCAGAGGACGGTTCCGAAGATCAATCGAGGTGACCGACCTCTTCATGTGTCCAAAGGGCCTAAATAGTAGAGTACGGAGTAGAGATCTCGTGGGTAAGCTCATATGGAAGAGAAAACCGGCTCCGAGTCGTCCAGCCCAATCGCGATGCTTCGACGACAAGCTCCAAGCAAGCGCAGTGGTTAACTCCTTGAACAAAGTCCATACCGTTGAACTGCACGGCAATTTCAGCGGAATTCCCGGGAGCTGCATCTTGCGCCAGATTCGTCATACGTGCTCCAAGCGTTTCAATTCCAGGATCGAAACGCGTGCACACCAGCCCAGACAGTCGAGCAAAGTGCGGGGTATGCAGCATGACACCGATGCGTCAAATGGTAAAAGCATTCGTCCTTTACAAAGTACCGTCGGGCTCGCCAGGCAGTCGCTTCACGCGCTGCTGTGACCAGTTTTCAAGATCTTTATCAGCTCTCAGCTTCTAGCAAGTCGGGACGTCCAGTTAGCACAACAATATCACAAAACATCAGGCTGCGCATCACGCATGAAACGAAGAGCAAAATAGTCAAGTCGTACGTGGTATTCCTCCCTCCAGTCCACACGTTTCGGGTTTCTCCGCACATCGAGCTCCTGGTCGCGCGAGAGCTGCTTGACCTTGCGATCGTGTCGCTCGTATCGAATCGCCGTGGCGGGCGTCAAGACGAATGAGCCAGCGACAATGATGGTTATGAACGGGAGTCCAAACATGAGGAACGGATGTCGGGCGAGCGCCGCACGGTATTTGGCGGCGGCCGAGTTGGCCTCGGCTGAGCCGACAAACTTTTTCGATTGGAAGGCCATGGCCGAGATGCGCTGACGGGGCGGGGTGATGGAACGGATGCTCGGGGCCAAATACGGGGATTTATGGAGGACGTTTCGCGTTTTGTCTGGAGCATCGAATTACTCTGTACAAACGACTCGACTGTTCAGTAGGATCGTGCGGTGACTGACAGCTATCAAACTGAAATGAAATATCAAGCTTTGAATGAGAGTGGGCTGATTGTTGATTGGGCCAGCTTGATAGGATGGTCCGTGCACACAGTATATATGACTGTGCCAGTTTTGAAATTCGCACTTTACCGCGGATCGTTGGTCAATGCTGCCTGTTCTTCGCCAGCTTGAGCAGTTTGAGGAATCGAAGGAATGGAAAGGAAGCACATTGTCAGAGGAGCCGCAAACAATTGTTTTACTTTGTAGAGCCAGACCTCGTATTCCAGATCCCGGAGCCATGGAATGATAGCCCCCTTCGTTTCAACCACCTTGCCACCTTTCAGGTTCCAGATTGGCTCGCTGTCAAACGGCCCAGCACGACTGACGTACGGAGTATTATCTCCTATCTACATACATTCTTTTTCGTTTCCATATATCCCATAAGGCCATGTCATGGCGGGGGGGGGCGGATCTATTGAACTCTACAGGCCGTGCTCCCATCTCTTATGAGCAGATGGTGGTCTGGTGTGGCCGACCCTTCCGATGTTACACGTCATCTGTACTTTAGATGCAGGACGGCTCTCCTCGTATTTGGTCAGTTTAACACCATCAATAATTGATTGAAACATGTAATTCAGGCGGGCGTTTGTTATTAAATGATTCCAGCCAAGCCAGCCAAGCCAGTCAAGCCGTTTTGTTTAGCTGTTCAGTACGAGCCCCATTGAAGCCAAAGCAAGTCGATTGGAAACCGATTTGCGGGGGGGGGGGGCAAAAGACAAGGGGGGTTTCCACTGGAAAGGACAGTGGCTGGCCCCAGTTTCAAAACGTCTCGAAGAGCCTGGGATCCCAAAACGAAGACGAGAAGCAGTTTACTGTCCCCAACATTGGCATAACCATGGTATAACCTAGTAGCCTAGTAGTCCAATACTGTACTCCGTAGATCGACAGCAAGTGTCATTCGCTGTCTAATCTATTCTCACCTATCAAAGGTTAAACACACATAGTCGGAACAAGGGAAGGGGACAGTGAGACATGCTACCAGCTGCACACACGGGGCTTGAAGGTGACAAGGGTTGGTCCCATTCTCCTGACCGAAGCTCGCTGGCTCCACAGGAGCTCGCCCTCGGACCTCATCCAACCCGAAGTGCAGTCTCGACGATCTCGTGGATGCCTGGCAAAAGCCACGCGTTGACACCAGCAAGGCACCGGCGCTATCCATTACGACGGCTATTGTAATCCGTATTTTTTCACAACGGCGCGCGCGCGCCACACAGAGCCTTCGGGGGGGCGTCAATCAAACGAGCCTGGAAATCCCGATGGGTGCTGGGCACGGAGTACGGAGTACAAGGCCAACCTATCCCAGACACCTTCCCACGCCATCCTCCATTCAGCCAAGTTGTGGAGACATGGAGACACCTCGCATTCGCACCTGACTTGAAGACAAAGTCCCCCAGTCTGGTTGTCCCTGCAAGCCCTGCGTTGGTTGTCGGGTGTCTCACTGGTCAGAAAGGGGGGCGTGTGTGTGTGTGTGTGTGTACTCGTATGTGGACGGAGTAGTACGGAGTATTAATATGTCTGTGTGAGTTGTGTGTGTGTGTGTGTGTGGAACAGTTGGTTGCATCCTAGCAAATGCATATCTTGGGGATAAAAAAAGGGATAGCATTATCATGTCCGTATAAAACTGCCTGTCCACCAAGCTCTTCCGGACTAACCTCGATTCTTGTTGGCAGCTGGCTGCGTATTTTAGATTGATTGCATCTCTTCCCCCCCCCCCCCTTCTTCACTCCTTTCTCTTCTCATCACCTAAGTTTGATATCTTTCTGAACCATTCTTCCCATCTTCACTATCTACAATTCATCTCGAATCTTGGTGCCCACTCCGTGAGCTATCCTCTCTCGTTTTCGTACACAACGAAGATGGCGTACTACTGCTCCAACTACTATGTTCGCAACCCTTCTTTTTTGTTTTTTACTTTGCTCACGAAAAAAAGAAACCAGAAAGCTAATATGTCAATGCCGTCAGGGCCACATTCATTGCCAGAACAGAGTCCCTCAATTTGGCGAACGGTGTAAACTCTGTACAGTTCGTAGCCACCCAACCCCAAACCCTATATTTTCCCATACCTCTGTTCTTCAGCTCTAGGATCAAACGGTCTAGACGCAGAGCCAATTGATGAAATGGAATTTCTCACTCTTACTCTTCTTTTCGAACCAGGTTACACGTGTCGGAGCTTCGATCAGCCATGGCATTCTTCCCCCAGAGATAACCCAGAGAGGCGACAACTTGAAAGCACCGCGAGACGACAATCGAGCGAGAAACCACTCGCGAGGACAAGTCTCGCAACTCAAGTAATGGACACAAAAAGAGGCCAAGACTACAATGTCGTGTACACCAGTATCAAAATAAAAACTGAAAAAAGAAGAGGAGAAATGTTGCATACAATTGCGAGTTAAACTTTATTGGAAAGGGTTAGGGGAGGGGTTCAGGCGTTTTAACATATGGGTTGACAACTTTCATCACTACAAGAATGGATTAGAACATAGCATCGGATCATTTACAGGAAACATGTCACAAACAATAGAACCAAGCACATTCAAACATTGCTTGCCTCGTTTCGAATAGCTGTCCTAGACGCCATATTCATCCTACGCTAAGATACATATGGCATCTCATCCGTTTGTCTGTCCATATACAATAACCCAAATAAACCCTCAGAAATCATTGTCCATACCGTAGCCCAAAATTGTTGATAAACATATTCCAATTCCAAAAACGCCGTAAAAACGCCATTACCATAGTCGTCGCTGGTAAGCAGGTCCTTCAACGTGAGAGAGTTTCTTGATTTCCGCCTTAATCAGACGTCGCCTCTCAGCTCTGCTCAAGGGACTTTGGTCCTCTGCTAGAGGATCAGGGTGAGGCTGTATCTTATCGAGTTGATTCTTGATGTTGATGTCTCTCACGGAAAGTTCCTCTTCAGGAAGCTCCTCGGTAGGCTTTTCGACGGTTATTTCCTGAACATTTTCGACTGCGTCCTTGTCCCCCCCCTGCTCTTTTTCGACTTCCTCGGCAACGTCTTCCTTCTTTTCCGGACTCGTTGGTTGAATCTCAATGTATCGCGGCACCATGGCGGGGTCGAAACCTGCAGGGCCGTCGCCTGGACTGACGATGACGACACGGCCGTCCTCTAGTTCGGTTGTCGTTTCGCGGAATCGGTCGGGGAGGTAGATTTTGGGTGACGGTTCGGGGGAGGGTCGGATTGCTACGCGGATTTCTCGGAGTGTTCGTCTCTGAATGACGCATCCGCTGAGGAATAGGGCTGTTGTGAAGAGGAGAACTATGTCGTGGGAGAGGTTAGTTAGCGGGCAGTCGCGAGGGGGATGCTCAGGGAATTTTTTTTTGTTTTTTTGCGAAAAAAAAAGACCCAGTGTATGCTAGATATGTAGTGATCTTTTTTTCAAGAGATTGACTTACGGATACCAGAGGTAATCATTACTGAGACTTGGGAGGTGGTAAGGAGAAGCTTCCTCCTGTAGCGATACCGACCAATCACCGAAGCCATTTTCGCACGATTTCCTCGTACAAATTCGTCTTTGAGGTCTGAAATTCGGAATTCTTTCTTATTCGAGTTTATTAGAGTACAAAGTTTGTTCTGAAAAGACGTGTGCAACTTTGATGGATCGAGTCTGTCACGGTTCTTGATGGGACAGCTGGATGATGTGGCGTATTTACTCTGGTCGCGGGGCAACAATCGATAAGCCGTCGCAGCCCCACCAAAAAACCACTTTAAACCCAATCGTCATCTTTGCTTCAATTTTTTGGGAGCTATTATGCTCCAGCCCATCGGAGCCATTCCTCCTCTGAGCATTCCCATCCCTCGTGCCAAAAGCCCATACAACAAGACGCAGTTCGAAAAATTCGTCACAAAAATATCCTACAAACCATGGATAAGCGCGATACCGTCGCCGCCGATGAGCGACGCTTCCTCGACGAACGCGGCAACGACACAGCCCTCGCCCCCAACGGTCTCAACCCAGCCAACATTCTCGAAAAAGCCATGCGCGGCCGCATAGTAGACAGCTACTTCTACCAAGAACAATGTTTCGCCCTCAACGAAGCCGACATTGTCGACCGCGTCGTCGAACACGTCAATTTTATCGGCGGTACCTACGGCGACGCCCAGAAACCCTCGCCCTTTATCTGTCTCGCCTTTAAGCTTCTGCACCTCGCGCCTTCGGACGACATCTTGCGCGAATATCTGGAATACGGTGGCGAGAATTTCAAGTATCTTCGTGCGCTGGCGCTGTTTTACGTGAGATTGACGCGCCAGCCTAAGGATGTGTATTTGTTGCTTGAGCCCTATCTAGAGGATTCGAGGAAACTTCGGCGCAAGGGCGGGAGTGGGACTACTCTTACGTATGTGGATGAGTTTGTTGATGACTTGTTGACGAAGGACCGGGTGTGCGGTACGAGTCTGTTTAAGATTCCGAAGAGAGAGATTTTGGAAGACCTGGACCTTCTTGATCCGAGATCGACGAGTGATGTGGAGGATATGCTTGAGGAGGATGACGACGAGGATGCCGATCAGTCGAGAAGAGGAGAGGAGAGGGATGGTAGTCGGCTGGGGAGTGAGTCGGGAGAGGAGGTTGATCGCAAGGATGTGGATATGAGTCGAAGTCCGACGCCAACTAGTCGGGACCGTTCACCGTGAGTCAAGAGTCGGTCGAAGGGATCCAAAAAATTCACCTCGTGCGCTCCAAAGAGAGCTGGAACGACTGGACGCCATACCTCATCGACACATAAACGCGCGCAGATTCCTCGGGCCGAAACCGGCAGCGGTCGCGCCGTTAACTTTGTTATGCAGGGTATGCGGAAGATTCGCTTACGCACTTGTTGCCGTAAGCTTCACCACTATTATTAGTCTGCCCCTGCATGTCGACAACGGGCTATTACAAAAAGACGTGCCTATCTGTTACGAGTTCGAACGAAAGAGCACACAATCCAATCCAACATTTTTTTTCCATGTTGATGATAATAGATACACTCGACTAGGTGACCACCCCGTCGCCGATTGCCGCCAGGCTGAAAAAGTCGACCTCTACATATAATGATACAATATAAGATACAAACTATGCTTGCGACATCTCTTCCATGATAGTTTTCCCCATAGCGAGAACACGCTCATCGTCCCAGAATTGGCCAATGACCTGTAAACCAGCGACATACGCCCCGTCCTCATCAGAAGGCGAGCCGCCGGGAATCTGAACAGGGACACTGATGGCAGGCAGACCAGCTAAACTTCCCGGTACGGTAAACACGTCATTCACATAAACTGCTACCGGATCTTGTTTCTCGATGTCACTGATGCGCGGCGGAAACGTCGGGGCCGTAGGACATAGAAGAAAGTCCACCTGTACAGGGCCACGCTTGTTTTCGAGCGAAATAGACTCGGGCATGGAACTTAGATCAAATGGGCGATCTTCGTCATATAGAGGATTAGGTATTTTGAAAACACGGTCAAAGTCGCGCTGGACCAGTCTTCGAACTCGCTGCGCCTGGAGGAAATAGTTGTCTATCGCTTCAGAGCTTAGACTGTAGGCGCCAAGGAGGATGCGACGGCGCACTTCTTCGCCGAAACCGACACCTCGCGTTTTGGCATAGAGTACATCGTCGCCAGGACCAGCGTCACCGCCCTCGGCACGGTTTCCGTAGCGGACGCCATCGTACTTTGCGAGGTTGGAGGAGGCCTCGGCTGGTGCAATGACGTAGTAGGCCGAGAGTGCGTGCTTCGTTGTGGGTAGGGAGACGGGGACGACCCGGGCTCCTTTGTTTTGGAAATGTTTTGCGGCGGAACGCCATAGATCTCGTATTCGGGGGTCTAGCTCTTCGACGTTGTATTCGGCGGGAATTCCGATGGTGAGGTTGGCGAGATTAGAAGCTCCAGCAATTGATGCTGCGGTTGCGGATTGGTTTTCGCCTACAATCCGAGAGCATCGCTTGCGGGTATTTTGGGATAGAGATGTTGGGTCATTTGGGTCGTGTTCCATATAGATCCCGGACTCGAATAATATGTCATGTATTCTCTTGGTATCTTGTGACAGCAAGCCGACTGTGTCAAGTGAGTTTGCATATGGAACGACACCCCAGCGCGACAGCATGCCGTACGACGGCTTAAACCCCACGACGCCAGTATATGCTGCAGGTAGTCGAATTGAACCACCGGTGTCTGTGCCGAGAGCCAATTCGGCATCGCCCACCGCGACGGCAACGGCGCTTCCGCCTGAACTCCCGCCAGCCGATCGAGGTTCAAGAGGTGGTGGGAAAAGTGGGTTGTGAACTGGACCGTGGATGGAATTGATGGAGTGAGATCCCATGCCAAATTCATCCATATTCGTCTTGCCCACCACGGCAGCACCATGGGCGCGCAGTTGGCGTACAATGGTTGCTTCGAACGGGCTTCGGTAGGGGTGGAGGATGGCGGAAGCACATGATGTCGGGAGGTCGGCGGTCGCGATGTTATCTTTGACGGCGAGGCGGAAAGAAGAGTCGGAGGATGAGTCGTAGAATGAGCCTTTAGTGTCGGCTTGAGTAGCTAGGGTAGCTTGAGGGTCAGAAAGCATTGGTCTCCAATGTTTGAGCTGGTCTTCCGAGGAGACACACCTTTGGACACGAAGTGGTTGAAGGAGCTATTGTGCCGTGATTGGGAGCAACATTGTGGCTTGAGCTGTGAAGGCAGCCCCTTGGGTAGGCGAGGCACCCGCCGTGAAAAATTCATAGACGTAGAGTGTGCCCCTAGGCAGGACGGCTGCCATTTAGAGGAGACGTTTATGTGAAGGAGATTTTTTGAAGCTATTCTGATCTTTTTATGACTGGTAATGATTGAGTTGGAGTGGGTGGTATAGAAAGGTACTTATTTGAGGGTGTTGGTACATTCCTAGTATGATATTTATTCGAAAGTTTCAGCGAAATAAAGTACCTCTAAGTATATACAATCACAAGGGTGGGTAACAAGTGCGCGCTACAGGCTAAAATTTAGTGGACAAGACAGGACCGTTACCCCCCCCTGTATGATCCGAAACCCCACAGTACTAGCCTAATGGAAGCCTGAGCACAAGCAGATCAGCTGGCTGTCAAGGCCCAGCCCCTCCAAGAGTCACATGGCCAGGCACTCCGTCCATCAGGGTCCCCCGTCAAACTCCAACCCAACATTCTCTCTCAACTCATTGCCTGATTTCTTTGAAAGTAGAGGAAGCTAGTACTCCGTACTCTCTCTCAAACTCTCGTTTATTTCTAGAATATATTCCGTATTTACCAATACAACACGACATCGAAGCCATCCATCACAGACCAAAGAAAAGAGGCCGGCTCGGTCACCCCCCGCCACCATGCTCATCAGACGCACCCTCATAGGCGCTCTTGCATCTTCAGCCTTTGTTCAAGCTTCTCAGCCAGATGCTGTTGATCCCATCAAAGCGCCCATGCGGGATCTCACCTGGGGCCAGCTCAACTTTCTTCACACAACCGATACCCATGGCTGGCATGGCGGTCACCTCCAAGAGTGCGTTTTCGCCACTATATCCTGCTTCTGGACCATAGCTAATTTATTTACCTTGCTCAGGCCCCAATACTCGGCCGACTGGGGAGACTATGTTTCATTCGCCGAACATATGCGAAAGCGTGCCGACAAAGAAGGTGTAGATCTACTTCTCGTCGATACGGGCGATAGGGTTGAAGGAAACGGCCTATACGACGCGTCGAAGCCCAAGGGCCTCTTCACCTACGACATATTCCGTGAGCAGAACGTGGATGTTATAGCTTCGGGCAACCACGAACTGTACGTCGCTTCTACTACCGACGAAGAGGCCAGCCGCATGGTGCCCTTATTCAAACGCAACTACGTCGCCTCGAATCTCGATTACATAGATCCGAAGACCGGGGAACGAAGGCCACTTGCACAACGATACAGGAAATTCAAGACGAAGAACCAACGACTGCAGATCGTTGCCTTTGGTTTCCTCTTCGACTTCACTGGGAATGCGAACAACAGCGTTGTGCAGCCTGTTGGCGAGGCTATCAAGGAAGAGTGGTTCCAGGAGGCCATCCGCGAGAAGGCAGATGTATTTCTTGTCATTGGCCATATCGGCCTGCGCATGCCCGAAATGAGGGCCATTTACACTGCGATCCGGAAGCAGAACCCCTTCACACCCATTACCATCTTTGGCGGCCATGCCCATGTGCGTGACGCAGTGAGCTTTGATTCCAAGGCGTACGCCATGGCCAGCGGCCGCTACTTTGAGACCATCGGGTGGATGTCGTTGGATGGCGTCAACAAACAGACCAAAGGCTCCTCAATTATGGGGAGCGACGTTGACACGACTTCTTCGTCGCCCATTTCATTCACTAGACGATACCTTGACAATAATCTTTTCGGACTCTACCACCATACCGGTTTGAACGAAACCACGTTTCCCACCGAGAAGGGAGTTCGCGTCTCGAAGGATATCTACCGTGCCAGGAAGGCCTTGGATCTCGATCGCAAGTTCGGCTGTGCACCTCGGGATCTCTGGACTAACAGGGCACCCTACCCCCACAACCACAGCATCTATTCCTGGCTTGAGAATGACGTGCTGCCGGGTGTTGTCACTAGAAAGGACCGAGCCCACATTCCTCGTCTCGTCCTCTTCAACACTGGTGGCGTTCGGTTTGATATTTTTAAGGGGCCGTTTGCCGTCGACAACACGTTTAGTGTTATCCCGTTCGTCAACAGTTTTGTGTATCTTCCCGAAGTCCCCAGTGAAATCGCCAACAGAGTGATTGACTTTTTAAACGGCGGTGGCCACATTCTCTCGAGCGTTGCGCCGGACACCAGATACCTTGGTCCACCCGAGCAGTGGTCGGCCCCCAGCCATTATTTTACACCTCCGCCCGTGGTGCCCCCTGCCCTCACTGGAGATGAAGACTCGCCACCACCCATTCATGAGCTTCGTGGTCTATCAGAGCCCCAGCACCACATGTCTGGTGGCAAGGACACACCTGATCTGGTACCTGGATACACAACTAAGGATGATATCGGCACAGACGGCGACGACACAGAGCATTCCCCAGTGTCTTACTACTCTGTACCAAACTGCATCCAGAGCAAGATTGGATTCAAGGACGGCGAGAACCCGGACAAGGTGGATCTCGTTTTCCTCGACTTTTTGATTCCCTGGATGTTGGGTGCTCTCAGACTTAGTGGAGGAGAGTACACGAGAGATGATCTGCAGCAGTACACGGATGAGAAGTTCTCATACCAAATGGCAAGCTGGATCGAGAAGAACTGGAAGGGGAAGTGTTAGAATATGTCATTTAGAATACCGTTTACCTTGATACTTTGGGCAAGGCGGGCGTTTGAGGAACACGGCTTGATTGCAGGGAGTCGGAACACAGTTACGGAACACAGTCCCATATTTTCCTCTGTCTTTTGCAAACGAAAATGTTTTGGGAAGGAAGAAAATATTTCTCCCAGTCTCTTTCCTTTTTTCCTTCCTTTTGTATATGTAGGTAGTTTTTCGTCTATATAAACAGTCCACACATTTTCCCACCCCCTCTCTTCTTTTTCTCCCCTGTACAACTCACGCTTTCTTTCTTTCCTCTTTGGCAGTCTTTCCTGGCGCTTTCACCTTCTTATACCTTCCATACCGAAGGGATGACTTATACATGATATATATTTCGAAGACTTAGATGCAAAATCTCCCAAATTCCGGAACCCCTCACAGGTTGGGCGAAAGCCTGCTCCAACACATGACAGAACTTGATTCTCATTGCCAACTATAACAATACACCTGAACATGGAAGTCGATCACATTCCACTCACCTACACGCTGCAAGATGCAAAAATGTTACTCGATGACAGGAACTGTGGGATAAAGCCAAAGCTTCAACGAGCAGACTTGTCCAGAAACTTTCTGTCAGCCAGTTAAAAAAAAGCAAAAGACGAGCAAATTGTCAACAAATCCCCAGATATATTTGAGGACTATGTTGCATCATATGGCATTGCAATTTATACACTTTCGCTTCATCAAAGAAAGCTGGTTCTCACTACTCGATCCCTAAAAGTTATCAGGGTATGTTTAGGAGGCCCACAATCTAAGGAAAAGCATATTTGCGCTTTCAAGTAGTCAACAAGATATTGCAAGACAAACCAGATGGATAGATCCTTTGGAAATGTGGCGCGAATACGCAATTCGACGGCACACTGGAACGAACGGCTAAGTTCTTAGGAACATCGAACTCTTCTCGCCGTGATGACATTTGCGATACATTGAGAACCACGAACCCATTCCATGGACAGCCACATACACCTCACCGTAGCAGGGCAAATGCAAGGAATTAACCGCTGCCCCTGTCGTCTGTCGTTCTCGACAGAGCCGAAATGCGGGCCACAGCACGTCTTCAGCAGATGGCGAAACACCTCGACCTCGAATGTGAATGAATAAAAGGATGGGGTCAAGCTCGAACAACAAATGCGGCCAGGAGTTGGCTGGAATTACCGGCCGCCTCTGGCGCTTGCGCTTGCTCTTGCGCTTGCCCTCACAGTACACGCAGTATTACACGATACTCACTCCAGCGACCAGCTTTAGGTGCGACGATGGGCGGTTTCGAAAGAACGGCTGGGGACAAAAGTCACTGAGGAGGAGGTTACAAGAATCAGCGAAGCAGCATTGGTGAGTTTGGCTGCTCTTGAAGCGAGCAGTTCGACTCGAGACTCAAATTCGATGTAAATAAACCGGAACCAGTTCGTCTGGTATTTCCATAAATTAAAGCCTGTAAAAAATGAAAAAGAGAGAGAATAGATTGGAAAATATGGTTTTATATGTGCCATTCCGCGCTTGTTGAAGAAACGGACCGTCAATGATAAAAATGCCTCTAATGCCGTGCCTTTTTTAACCCCCCCAAAATACAAATACACGTAGAAAAGAAAGGAATCCAATATATAACTAAAGAGTCTTCACCTCGTCTTTGGCAACAATCTCCCCCAAAGCCTTTGTATTGTCAACAATGACTTTCTCACCAGATCTCTTCCGCAACACGTTTTCGATAAAAGCTTCGCCGGCCTTGTATGACGATCGGACTAGGGGTCCGCTGGCGCAGTACAGGAAGCCCATGGCCATGGCGCGGTCGTGCCAGCGCTGGAATTCGTCGGGGGTGACGTAGCGTTCTACTTGGAGGTGGCGCTTTGTTGGGCGCATATATTGGCCAAAAGTTACGACGTCGACGTCGACCTTTCGTAGTTCTGGTGCGTTTGTTAGCTTTTCTTTTTTTGTCGTTTCTTCGTAGGAAGAGAAAGGTGAGGGGGCCGTTGCTATTCTTACCTCGTAGTGCATCCATTACTTCCTCCTCCTGCTCACCGAGCCCCAACATTAAACTCGTCTTGGTGATGATACCCTCCTTGCCCCGAACCTCCTTGACTCTACGGAGGACATCCAAACTTTGTCGGAAGGTAGCCCTTCGGTCACGAACATACGGAGTTAATCCCTCCACAGTCTCAACGTTGTGCGCATACACATCCAATCCGCTGTCGGCCACAACCTTGACCATGTCCAAATCACCCCGGAAGTCACCGGTTAAAGCTTCGACGAGCAACTGCGGCTTCTTGGCCTTGATTTTACGAATTGTCTCGGCGAAATGATATGCGCCGCCGTCGGCCAAGTCATCTCTGTCGACGCTCGTCAGAACAACGTAGCCTAGACCCCAGCGCGCCAGTGCCTCTGCGACGTGTTCCGGTTCATGAGGATCTAAAGGTGCGGGATTCCGGTTCGTTTTCACACTGCAGAAGCGGCAGCCTCGGGTGCATGTGTCGCCCATCAGCATAATGGTGGCGGTTGCGGCGTTTTTGTTTGAGCCGCCCCAGCATTCGGATATATTGGGACATCGAGCTTCTTCGCAGACAGTGTGCAATCCCAAACCCCTCAGATCGCTCCGAATCTTTTTAAAGTTGTCGTTTCCAGCGGGAATAGGCGTCTTCAGCCATTCTGGTAATCTAGTAATTGTGCGCTTCCGGCCGGCGGGACCGACTTCGGCGGTGCGTAGTTGATATGCTTCTGTCGGGGCGAGGGGACCCGAGGGTTCGGGCACGAATTCTGAAAAAGGGGCTACGACTTTGTCTTTGAAATACGTCGGTCGACTTCGTCGCGTTTGACCTTGTGGGACATCGTTCGGGGCGTTGGCGGTGGCGAGGCCGCGTACAGCTAGGGCCGTCGACGAGGCTATCGATCGCTTGAAGGGGAGGGTTCGCTGTAGTGAGGATGCCATGGCCATGGCCGCTGGCGGAGTTTCTTTTGGAGGGATGGGGAGGGAATGGCCTTGACTCTATGATTAATCGGGGGAGGTGTGGTTGTTTGACGGGGGATGATGCTGATGGTGGGATTTTCGAAGGAGGGATGTTGAGGATGAGCTAGCAGAGATTATACGGCTTTTCATTGGCTACGGGTATCGGCGGGCGTCTGGCACTTACTCCGTACAGTGCGAAATGCCATTTTTGGATTCCCGATGTCAAACTAGCCCTTTGCAGGAAGTGATGGGAAGGTAAAAATGAAGAGAAATGAATGCCATGATATCATTTTTATTTCATTTTTTTACCTCAGATAAATCCTATAAAATAATTGTTTCTTTCTTACAATAATTATATTCCTCTCTTTCTAATAGGATAGTCTCTCATTGACTTCTAGAGCACTCTCCTTTCTCTTATCTCGGGCAACTACACGTATGTACAGAGTACCTTCCCCAGCTCGAGTCGTCTCCTATTAATAATCGCCGCCCTAGTGTCATGTTTTCCCATACAGTGTCAAAACAAGGCCGCGGCCGTCAACGACGTCTGAAATTCCGTCATTCGAACTTATGGCCACCTTCCGCGATATCAACTTTCGTGTCACGTTTTCTTTTGAAGGTCCCTGACAGCTAGGGGACTAAAGGAGGGTACAGGGGTGTTTTGTAAATGACGAGCCGTTTCTAGGGCGCAATCCAAACTTACTTGGCAGCTATTATCAGCTTGTGTGCAGCTGAGCCAACATGAAACTGTCACTCAAAGAAGGGCACATCATATTCATCCGTTCACTTGTCGATCCACAGGTTGATTCCGCCGCCGATCAAATCGAATACCGGATTTGTGAATGGAAGCCCTACGAGCTGCAGCTGAAAGCCCGGTATTCCCACCTTCTCGGCTTTAGTTTGGTTTATTAAGCCCATCCAAGTTTCACTGGCACAGAGGAGGTCCCATTTCTGAAGTTCTGTAGTTCCATTTTTCATAATGCTGGTACTCCCTAACAGCTATGCTAAACAAAGATTTCCATAAACAAGTCGTAGAAACAAATTGAATCGTGACTTCAAGTCATAGCAATCCAAGTGATAAAGAAGAAAAAAAATCAGAAACGGGTATAGTTGAATAGGCGCAGGTGCCTCGGCCGTTACTTTTGCAGCGGAGCTAACGAGCGCCGAGGCATGAAGGACCACTATCTGAACAGACACGACATGTCAATATTCGAGACGACCCGAGCGTGCGGTAGCCCAAGAATGCGTATATATTGTCTCGACGTGATACAAGCAGGGCAACAAAAGACCACGCGCTTGAAAGGTGTCCCTCGAGTCGACAGTGCCGTTTGAGACGTGTCTCTTGTTCAGGGTGACGACCTTCACTGCACGGGAAATGTGTAGAAAAAGGGGTATGACGAAGCGAAATGTATAGTAAAAAAGAAAGCAAAAAATGGCTTTAGATGAAATGAAATTCAGTCCATCGACTTTACCGAACCCTGGTTCGTCTTGAATAGCCGTCCATGGACCACGCCTGAGCGCCGACAAAGGAAAACATTGACTGGAGTGTCGATGGTGCATCTTTCCATAACATCAAGTTCGTTTGGGAAGCCAGTTGCCAAGATGTCCCCCATCAACCGGCTCTATCGACCCTTTGTCCCCTCGCGGGTTGGGACCGAAGGAGCCCCGGACTCCAAATAGCTGGGTAGAGCCTGGAAATCTACAAAAGGTAGACGGCGACCATGCCAGCAACACCGGCGACGGCGAACTGGACGGTCTGGAGGGAACCGGCACCGGCGGTGACGGGTTCCGTGGGAACGGGAGAGCTTGCGCCGGTGGTGGTTACAGCGGCCGACGACGACGAAGACGATGGGTGAGGGATCTTGCTGGCCGAGCGGGTCGGGGCGGGGAAGGTGCTGTTGAACGAGGAAGGTTGGTAGGTGACGGGGCGGCTCAAGGTAATCGTCTTGGTAAGCGTCATGGTAGAGGTGCAGGTGGTGGTGGTGTGCTCATCCTCAGCGACATCGGCCATGGCGAGAGCCGGGAGGAGGGCGGCCGAAACGATAGCGAGGAACTTCATTTTGAAGATTGAGACGTTGGTCCTGCGAATTGAGAGTAGGAGGTTGTGTATTGAGGGGGGTTTGAGAGCGAGGAGGTTTGATTTATACACGGAAGTCTGTGTATATGTCGCAAAAGGTTTGGTGTATCGTTACGAATGGATCGTGATAGGTTGATAAAATATGCGCGTTGTTCAAAAAGCCGATTTTGAAATGCAGATGAAGATGCTGATGCGATAATGGACTTTGCCAACGAAGCCCTTGGGGTTGAAAGTTTTTGGTAATGAACGTGATGGGAAAGCCCGGTAGAGAAGAAGAAGAAGAAGAAAAGGAAGATTCGAAAACGAGAGGAGAACGAGGGTAGAAAAGGGAAACAAACGATGGGGGGGGTGGGAAATTGGGAAATTGGGCGAGCTGGGGTGGGTTATGGCACGCAAATCCACACAGACTTGGCGTCCTGGGGTGTGTGTGTGTGTGTGTGGGCGAGGGCCCTCTGTGCCTGTTGGTGCCTGTGTGCCTGCCATGATGGGACATTGATGTGTCGCAAAATAGGTACGAGCAGGAAGGAGCCAATGAGTTGGGGCGGGACTCTCTCGCGCTCCAGCAACTGCCATATTGGTTCCTTTGACACCAAAGCCCGGCGCTGGTTGGCTGAACTACAAAGGCCGAAATGGGGATCCACTCACATCCCTGTCCCCTGTCAGACGTGCATTTGCTCTTTTTTTCGACCGGCTAAGGCTCCACTTCTGAGACCCATTCATTCCAATTTTGATTAGCCCCCATTTTTGTAGTTTAATACTACGGAGTAGAGAGCCTCTCTTCCAGTTACTCTCAGTTTTAGGGTGGTAGGCAACTAGTTTAGGGTAGTCCCCTAGTTACCATCTCAAGCGCAAAAGAAAGAAAAGAAGCTAAAAATTGTACCGAGAACATGTAAACACTGCTAGCCATTCCCCTAAAGTCGAGTATCTTGGACTTTTCATTCGCTTCTGGCGCAATTGCAACTTTGCCTTAATTTCCCCCCAGGACAACGGGGCCAAGGTTGAATACTTGCAGTTTAAACTACTAGTTTAGTAGTTTAGATGTTCGACAGGCCTTGTGGCAAATCATCCCCTAATGGCAGGCGCCGTCTTCATCTCCGTTTCCTTTACCAGGCACAACCCAACGATGCTAGCTACGAGTGCACAGAGTATTACTCCGTACGTATTTCAAAGATTTTGTTCCAATCAATACGAGACGCAGCCATCTCGCCATGTGGACCCTTTGCAACTTATCGCACCTTACACTTGGGCGCGCAAGGCACAAGGCGGCAGCTTTACGGAGTACGGGGGCCCTCTTGGCTTTCAGGTCGGGCAAAAAGGATCGCCGTGGTGGTGTGCAGTTCCTCTGGATGGTGCTATTTACCCGACTTGCCCCTTCACACAATGTTCAACACCAACGCACAAGGTTCGATCGCGTGCAGCAACTGCAAAGCCACGAATGGCTTTTCTCTTTTGCCATGCCTCTTTTCGTCAAGAACTATGGCTAGGAGAAAGAAGAAGAAAGTCATAATACTCTGTACTCGTATCTTCTTGTGGAGCATGCTGGGATTTTTACTCCGTATGATCTGTGCTAAACATTTCCTCCGTAGCCCCCCTTGGAGGCGATAGCCTGTCGACCCCATAGTCACAGAGCATCGCCAACCATTTAAAATAGTCTAGTACGAGGGTGTGTGAGGCAACTTGTGAACATCGCGACTCTAGTGGATATGGCACATGAGCATATGACGAAGAAAACAGAACTTTTTATGTGCGATTATGTCGTGAGTCAAGCCACATCCAAAGTGTTGTTTCTGGGAGGGTGGTAAGACATGGGCTCTGATTGGGAGAATCAAAAGGACGTTCATTAATATTATTCTGTTCCTGCATAATATGGTCTACAAAGTCGTGTGCCTGGGGGCCGCGAGGGAAGGCGGGGGGGGGGGCATTGGGCGCTAATAATAAAAGCGAAGAGTGAGACGTGCTAGGGAATGGGTTGCCCCCACTTTTCTACACCTTCCACTCTCCCTCCCTCTATCTTTTTTCTTTTCACCACTGGGTGAAGCGCTGAAGGAGGGCCAACCACACGCTGTAAACTACATATCTGTTCCCCGCAGCTCTGCAGATCTCGCAGTGAGATACTAAAATTTCATTTAATACGGAGTACGCACAGTATGACAAAGAAGGAAGGAAGGCGACTCGATTCCTAATTTTAAGCTTATGGATACGGAGTATTACGTACACATACACTCGTCATTCCCAGCACATCCTCACGCATCCTCCTTCCCAACTACTTCCATTGCATTTCTATTCATTATTTTCGCGTCTGTCTTTTAACCCCCAAATCGGGATTCAACTCTCATGTTTACCTTGGCAACCGCGTCGTTGGCGCGATAGTCTATGGACCCGATGTTGTAGGGCCGGGAATCCTTCGAGCGCCTAGGCCTGGTAGAGTTTAAAATGTCGCACCGCGGCTTTGACTCAGGCTTGGACCATGGTAGTAAGGCCAGTCGAGTCGATGAGAGAAGTCCGGAAAGGGAAAAAGAGAGGACGAAAGAGAAAAAAAGGTACGAGGGATCTGAATCAACCCACTATTAACCCCCATGCAGTGTAAAATAAATAAAGAACTGTTGCGTCAGAGCAAATGCGCGCGCACGCGAAGAAAAAAAAGATCAGGCGTTCGTGCGACCCGTGAAACTATCGTGAGAAAATACTCAAACTCCCTCAAGGCCCCTTAATTGTTTTGCGCAAGAAAATGAATAGGAGCCCCCTGTCCAATCCTCGACATTCTGCATCCAGAAAAAGGAGGGTGGTTGTCACGGACGGTTATTATTATCGCGTTTCAGCATGTCGTCTGACCGTAGCATCATAATCTATGTCACAATTGGGGCTTTTCAGGGTCTCTTCTTTTTTTGTTCGCGTGTCTTTTTTTACAAGTACAAGAACAGCCGCGAGAACAGATGTAAAAAAAGCCACGGCGAAGATTGTATTGGGGAGAAAAAAAAAAGGAGGCGTTGTGTCTCTACATCAAGAGCAAGACATGTTCTGGAATTGGTCGGGATTAAGCCACCCGCTTTTGAATGACATGCAAAAATCAAACAGCCATCGTTGGAGGACGGAAAAAGTAAAGAAAAAGACGGCAAAAAGAAAGAATGAGAAACTCTTTGATTGGAAGAGAAGGGGGATCGAGACAGTGAGATCAACGTCGCACACATTTCAAAAATCAATTCTTTTTTTCCCTCTCTCCCTCTTCTCTTCTTTAATGAACAAAAGTCATTGAACCTCCTTTTTGTCGATTGCATCTAGACTCTCAGGGTCTAGCCCTCTGTACTTTCCAAATACGAGCTGTGCTGCATCTATCCAAAGCCGTGCGAAAACAATAAAAATATCGATAATATATCTAAAAAGATGCCCAACCATGAATCAAATTTAAAGAAATATCATATTGTGCTTCTCTACGGAGTACTCCGTACGTGGCCATGTGGGTTCATGCCACGATAACGCCAACAAAGCACAATCCAGCAAAATCCCAACTCGTGATACTCTTGTCCTCCCTGGGCGGTGAGACGCCACGCAAGTCTCAACCTACCCCTGCATGCAGTCAGCCTCTCATCCTCCGTCGTCCCAAGAGAAAATGCCAAAATCGTCGACGTTCAAATTTCCCTTTGTTTCCCCACCACTTTAGTTTCTATCCCGTACGGAGTAGTGTGGTGTGTGATGGATTAAACGGCAATTAAACCGTTCAGGGGAAATGGAAATGACGGCATCCCCCATCCCGCATTCCGTTGATACGCACTACGGAGTAGAATTTGACAGGACGATGGATTCGTTTAGTCCAGTGCGACTAGGAGGAAAGTGGGAGACCACACCACAACGATGTGCCTCGCGACATAATTCGTACAACTTCGATCTGCATATACGAGCAGCACACAGCACACAGCACTTTTCGTGCCCCCAAGCTACAGTGTACTCCGTAATCTATACATATTATTCCACAGTCCGTCCAAACGAAGTAACACAGTCCGTAGCCGTCCGTATTCAAAGATTCCAATAATTTCCCCTTTTCCCCCTTTCCCTCTCCAATCAATATCGAAAAAGAAGAAACGTCGTCAAAACGGGCTTGCAGAGTACGGAGTACTAATGACAACTCGCCAAAAATAAGTCAAAAGACAGGAGACAAGCAAATGAATCTCGTTTAGCCCAGTGGATCGGAATTGCTTTTTTGCAGATCCCTAAACTACTCCGTACCCGTAATTTACCAGTTGGATTGCAAGAAATGAGGCTAATGACGGATTAAACACACGAGTCCACTTTGTCATACTACGTACGCAGCGAAGAGGGCATTTTCAATGCGTGGTTTCCTGGATTGGGAAGCTGCTACTCCGTAAAGTTTAGAATGATAAAGTGCATTCTAACGGCGAGACTAGTCGAGCAATCGCTAAATAGGTTGGCAGGTTGGCAGCATTCACTCGTGGCGCATGAGACGGGGTAAACAGTCTGTACCGAGTACAGCACGCCAGTCATTGCTGTTGAGAATGTACATAGGTTAATTGGATGAGAGTATGCAATCCTTCCAGACTAGCATCTTCGTAACGGGACTATTCAAACTACTCCGTACAATTTCGTTTATTGTTTCATCACTATTGGTGTTGCTGTAATCAATCTCTTGTACTCATAGGCACCACTGGAAAAGTGATGCCCCGGCAAAATCGAGCGTGCTGTCTGCTGCAGCTGCAGCAAAAAAAAAACTTTCATTCTTTACGGAGTACAGGCATCTTTGGATCCCTATTTCCAAACTGCGACGGTCCATTGTTTTTCTTCAAACTGAATTGTATCCAGTCATAGGTTCTTGGAAAGGAAGTCGAGGACCAACTTGTATCCGCGGATGTACTCCTCTTTGACACGGGGATCGTCAAGTTTCGATCGTGCCGCCATCCAACCGTGAATCTGATCCGTGAAAATCTCAAAGTATTTGGGAACGGTTACGCTCGCCTCCAACTTCTTCACATCCTCGGGGTCCTCGTCCTTGGATGCGAGGAGACAGAACGGAACCTTGATCTTGGGGCCGTCCGCCGGATCAACCATGGCCGGGTGGAGAGAAACGCCGGCCTTGAAAGGAGTCGAGTCGGATGAGTTGGCGATGGTGATGACCTTGCCACCCCAGCAATACTTGGACGTGTCAGTGGCCCGACTTTTTCCGATGTCGAGGGATGAGGAAGAGGGAGAGTGAGGCTCCTCCTGGAGATACTTACGCCCAGAATGGCCAAATCCTTCAAGGCAGGAAACTGCTGCTGGAGAGCCTTGCCGTAGGTAGTCGCCTGTTCGGCCACCTTTGGGGGTGGGAACTTGCCAAAAAAGGCACCGAGATTCTTCTGCTTCTCCTCGTTGTCAGGAGGAACCCTTGCGGTCGAAAGTGTCAGCTCTATTATCAGGCAGAAACCGTCCATCATACAATCACATGAGAGCTAGCTCAGTACGTCATCTACTTGCAGGCACGAGACCGTCTGTTGCCAATCGTGTGTCGGGTGAACAGAAGATCCATTCGAGCCGTGCTAACTATGCGCGGGAAAGGAGTAGGTATACTCACCAGGAGATGTGGGCAGGTTCGCCGTGGAACCAGTCGGGCATGAAAATTCGGTACTTTTGCTTCGGGTCGCTGGTAGCAAGAATATCGGCGCCCTGTAGCGTCTGGGGGAAGTATCCGAAGATGTCGAAGATCACGACGATGGCCTTGGTGGCATCTGCCGGTCCGGTCACGTCTAGGAGGAGAAGAAAAAAAGTCAGCTTCCGGAATATTACTCCGACGCGTTATCTGTAAGCCCTTTGGCGCCCGTCCTCCTCGATTTTCAGGTCATTCGACCAATCTTGCATCGGGCGCTTCCTTTACGTACAGGTCTTGTAACCGCCAATGGTTTCGTAGGTTCCCTTGGCCTCATAGCCAGTTGAAAGAACGGGGGGAATGTTACAACAGGCGGCGCTGTGGCCGGAGGTAGCGGGTACTGACGACATGGCGACGGTGGAATTGAGTGATGATACTCGTGGGGGATGGATAAATGTCTTTGGATTTGATGAAGAAAGAATGGCAAAACTTTTTGGTGGATTGGAGGCTGGCGCACGACGGTCCCGAGTGGCGGTTGCTGCGGCGGAGCGGGGTAGAAAGAGCTTGGGAAGCTTGGGTGCGGGGCACGTTGGAAGATGGAAGACTGTTCTGGAGAGCAAACAAGGCACAATTGTCAACGCGACGCATCTGATCAAGAGAGGGAAATTTGAACGTGTTTATATACACGTTTATAAAAATCCCACGTGTACTCGGTTTTAAGAATGATTTGAAGATGAAAGAGAGAATTAAAAGACGGGCTATCTGTTATTTTCTGCTTCTTAAATCCGACGCCATGTTCACTGCAACAGAAGTGAGAAGAAAAAAAGAGCTTGGTGATGGATTGTGGATCCCAAAATGACGACAGCGAGTCCCGATATTGGACGACTTAAACTGTGTGTCGAGAAAGGAAGCTGCCAAGAGAATCAAGCCAACACTCGTTGTCGGCCCTTTGTTCCTTCCCAAGACGCACACACTCGGGCAGATAGCCCTTGCATAAAATGTTCATATTATTTGTCCAGCTATTGCCCAGAGAAATCTCCAATTAATGAAATCTCGACTTCTCGCCATCTTCAACGCTCACGACTGGGCCATGGAGTACGTGACCAATTTCAGCGCCGACATATTCTCTCTTCTGAATAGCGTCGTTTACTTCCACAAGGCCGCTCTCGAACTCAAGCGCACTCACGCAGCCGTTACTTTTTTTGCCACCTTTCTCTACTCCGTTATCGGGGCTTTTGGCACATGTTTTGTCGCCATCTTCTTATCAACAGCCGCATCATGGGAGCCGTTATTGCATCGATATGTTCGACTAGGGTTGTTCGAGTATGCTGCTGCCGTTTCCATCGCCATGTTCATCGGCTTGCCTTACATTGGCGAGCTTCGAACCCTGGTCCATGCTCGCCTCCAGGTGCAGACTGCATTCCGCCCAGCCAATCCGGATCGCAGAATCTTCTTCGTCAAATTCCGGGAGATACTTGTAGAGTGAGCTTTCTTGTCCATAATACCTGGAGCAATCATCGCCATAATGTTCTATTTCGACCACGAGATCAGTAGCGTCATATGCACCACGCGTCGGTACGGCGTGAAGAAACCCGGCGGCTCTGTATGGGATGTGATTCTCCTCGGACTTGCCACGGCGCTGTGTGGTATTCTCGGTATCCCTCCAGCCAACAGCCTCCTCCCACAAGCCCCTCTTCATTCGGAATCCCTCCTCCACTAGGCCAGAGAACCGGTGGAGCAAGACCAAGCCTCGACTACGCCCGACGACGGCATTCCCGAAGGCGAGATAATCGAGGTGGAATCTATAGCAACCCACCTAGTCAACCGCGTTTACGAACAGCGGCACTCCCACTTGTTACAAGCTGCCGTGATCCTCACATTCGTCAGCCCACCGCTCTAACACCTCCTCGGACTCAGGCCGACTTCACTCCTAGCGGACCTCTTCATGTTCGTGGGTACCAATCTCTGACCGTGAACCCTATCCTCCGGCGAATGGCACATCTCTTAGCCCCATTACCCGAACGGCCAATCTTACCTCCTGGCGTGGCATGCGTGGCGTCCACACATTCAGTTTGACGCAGATAATCTTGACCGTGACGGCGCCAGCATTCCCACTCATTATCATAGCCATGGTTCCACTACGCCTAATGATAATGAATAGGATTTGGGGCGTCGAGACGTTGAGGTACGTCGACGGCTGGCCATGTCGCGAGGGGAAGCCCGAGGATGCATTTGCAGAGGGGGAATAGAATCGTTGAATGGCAAGGGATTAAATGGGTTGAATATAGAAACAAAGAGGTTGGAATGGAATTCAAGGAGACGGGAAAATACATACGACCATACCAAGTAGAAAACTCGGGATCCCGTCCGCTCTCCCAGTTGTTACGCTCCTAAGGGCTGAACTAGTAGTTGGGTCGGTGACGACCAGCGAATCCTCGGTGTTGTATGTCTTTTTTGCTTCTTTTTGATCTGTTTCCCTCTTTTTTTTTTTCAAAAGTCGTATGTATATGAACTAATGGTACAATTCCCAAATGTATGGCTGTAAATGCCCATCATGTAATTCGAAATCGGGCGGCCAGTTGCCCCGTTGCCCGGCCTGGCCACCACATAATGCACCTACGTTATGAAAGCTTTATAAAACCCAAATGGAAAAATCAATTCCAACGGGAAATTAGTGTAGACGGGTAGCAGCTTTTTCCGTCATTTTGATTCTCTCTAGACTTGGCAAGATACCGATTTGTAAACAATGTAAGAGTCAGTAAGTTGGGGTATTCAAGGGATTGCTCTGGATAAGATGAGAGTATCATCTTTGTTGATCCATCTCCAGGTGACACATACAAGTAGAGCATTATCATACTTGGAAAATCTTGTAACTGTGAGCACCCAACGCGCTGTCTGTGTAATTAATGCACCGGCTGTATTCTTGTATTTGAAACCGGACAATACCATGACATGACATCGGAGCATTGTCTTCCACGCGTCCGCGTAGTGCAAGTGTTTTTCGGGATATGCCTTGAACAGAGGAGCATTTCACAAGCCGCGTGGTGTTATATACCCCGCGTGGAAATGAAAACACTGGGAATGAAGTACTCAGAAGGGGCCCGGTGCCACAAGCAATCTGTAGTAAACTACGAGTATCTGTGTCGAACTTTGTTGTGTCTCGCCAAGGGTTTTGAGATTGAATCCCGGATATTTATTAAACTACTTACACCGCGGGGTTATGGCAGTAAATAAACCTTGTCTCTTGTGAATGGAAAAATGACTTGGGATAGGGAGACGGCCGTCGAGTGGCCCGACACCTGTTGCAGTCCAGCGTACACTTCGATTCTGGAGATAATTGACAAACCGGACTGTGCATTGCTGACACTTTAAAAAAAAAAGAAAGCTGTCACCTTTCTTTTACTTTTGGAAGCTACCCACTCCGTGGAATGATTTCCTATACTCGAGACGTCGGTATTGGCTGAATGCCCCTCGTCCTACGTCGAAAGACATACCGAGCTCCTAAAGACCACGGGATTCCGTATGGCTCGACATACGGAGTATTTGATTTTCATTGCATGATTGCATGTGTGACCGAGTCGGGCTAGACTGACAGGGCCAGGCCTAGATCAGCGATCTTGCAAGGTCTGGAGAGTAGTCAAACCTAGAGAGGCCAGGCCACTTCACTTGCTTAGTGAACTCTTGGGAACATGTGGCGACCATTCCGTATTAGAGCATAATTCACATGGTGATGCAGAATTGTCACCTCAGAGAGAATTCTGCTGGGCCGTTTATTGGTGCAAGGTAGCTTGATCGGCGAAATGTGTAGTCGGCGAATTTGTGGCACAGCCCACACCTTGATGTGAGGCCTGTCACTTCGTAGTTTAGTCAAGGGTCCTCTATTCACATTTCCCCAGTTGACCGATGCGCTCGTGATGGTGATGTGAAATGTAGATGTCTTCGTAGTCTGACAACTGGGGGTCTCTGGATTTCTTCGGATTCTGACCCAGTCACTCTCGTCCGAGGTGCCATTCGGACACAAGCTGTGAGAGGGAACAATGTTGTCTCCTTGGTTTGCTTTTTCGGACACTTGGTTTTTTTCCCTGCGATGTTTCAGTCCACTATTGCTTCTCAGCGCTCCACTCGCAATAGTGGCCAGCACAATTTTCTTTTGGGCACCAAGGCACCTACGCGCGATGGCGCCGCGAGCTGACGGGGGCGAGAGGAAAAAGAAGTATGCAGCCGCCAATGACGGTGAGAGATGTTATTTACACTCACACATGGGCTCGCCGTCTCGGACCTATGAGGTATGTCTTTCTTAGAGGGCACGATAGTCTCAGCTCGAGATGTTATCGATATTACTCGTACTACCGGGAGCCACATGTCTTTGCCGTTGATACTCGCATCGCTGAGACCAAGAATCTATCCGTATCTGAGTGAGGATGCGAGGCCAATGAGATGGTGTGGAGGAAATTGGGCGAGGGGGAAGGTGGAGGAGGGTGGAGGGGGGGACGAGTGGGGGGTTCACCAATTCCCTTGATGCACCTACCATTCTCATGGACAGACTTATTTTTAGCGGCAGCTACGAGTCTGGGACAAGTTTACGGAGTATTATGCAAGGTACCAATTCCAGAGCACAGGCCAATTTTCATCTCGTCCCGTCAATTGAATACACGTACTTTGGATGGACAGACAGCTACGGAGTATGCAAGTAATATTGTCACAACCGGAACATCCGATTACTTCTTCTGGGTGCGGCTGGACTTGCGTGATTCCAAATCGTCAATAGCACACCAGTTCACTGTTTGTGTGCCGAGAATACATTCTGCCCTGAGCCTCACCCCTTAGCATTGATCGCAGATTCCCCGAGCAATCTTAAACCATGGCTGGCCAGGCCCTTCAAAGCAAACTAGTAGGGAAAAGCGTGGCAATGTGGGTGGGACGGTACCGTTGAATTAGGCATTGATCGGTGCTACGGCAGCGCACGAGCCATCTGGAGCCCTTGAAATAAACTACTAGTAAATACATACGCAGTAAACTACATAATACGGAGTATTAATGCTAAGCTGGTTCATAGTGCTCTTGCTAAGAGCTGATAAGCCCCGACACGACAGGGCCTGGGCACCGGCTGTGCGGCGATGCAACGAAGGGAAAGAGGAAAGAGGCCGATTCTTTCATGTCCCTCCGTACCTTCCCTTGAGCTTCGGAGGGGTCCAGGAGCGAAAAAAAAAGCAAAGGAATGAAGAAAAGGAAAGAAGGAAAGCTGGAATGGCCGGCCTTGACTCTTGCCATTGCTGGTTGAGAATGTCACTGTTTTCGGATCAATCTCGTATATTGCTCTGCTTTTATTATTTTTTTCGCTTCCAAAGAAAGAAATCCTCTTTTCATCGTAATATTCCATTTCTCTCCATTGGACCCTAGTGTTCTCGATGTCTCTCTTTTTCCCTCTCCCCCTTTCCTCCCCTCCTTTTTATTGCTATGCTTTCTTTTTCCTCGAGGGTTCGCAGTACCTGACTAACACATGCATACTCCATACGAAAAAAAAAACCCAAGCTTATGGTTGCTGGAGAACCACCCGCAACATGCATGAGCGCATTTCAGTAAAAGTCCAAGGGGAGCACCTCACAGGGTCAAAGCAAAGCAATCAACTCCGCAAAGTCTCCGAAGACATCGCATGGGGATGGAAGAGCCGTCAGTCTCTACGGAGTAGTACGGAGTACTCCGTAGATACATACCACTCTAGATGATCAGTCCTCTGGTGGCGTCGGCCAAGTGTCTTTTGGAGCCGCTGAACCGGCATTGGTGTCGTTACAGAAAAGCACAGCTCGATCCATTAAATGCTCCCTTGTGTCTCTTGGATCTTGGGGGTCCGTCTCTTGGCAAATGTCCCCCCCTGCTCATCGCCACTTACTTCCGTAGAGTCTAACAACATCCCTGTCGCGTTGGCTATTTAGTACTCCGTACTTAGCTTAAAATCGACTCCCCTTGTCTTACGACTTGTCTTTGATCATGAGTGCGCAGGTGGTCCGCTCATCTCTCGTTCGTTTCTTTTTTTCTTTCGTCACCAGTCGGCTTGGCTAGAACGGGCATCAACAGATAATAAAATAGTAGCCTGCCAATCCTGTCTCTCATTCGTTCCCACGCACGCTCGCTGCCCTTCCAGTCTTTTCAAACACGTTCTTTAACCACTTCTCCCCTGCTTCTTCGCTTCTCCCACTCTCTCTTCCCAGGGGCGAATGTTCTAGTTAAAGTTTGTAATACTGCCGATCACCGGCTCGAGAAACGGCTTCGGTAAAATATTACAACCAACCCAGCAACTCGATATCTCGCCGCCACTCGCTTGCTCTTTGACTTTCGCTTCCCGTGCTTCGAAGCTACGAATCTGGCCATCGCCCGTTAAAATGAGATTGCAGCTAACTACCGTCGCCCTATGGGCCACGACTGCTCTCCAGTCCGTCTCGGCTTACTGGATGGAGGAGGTCTCTCACCGTGGCATTTCCCCCTTCAACCCTGACAAGTCTTATCAAGTCTTCCGAAACGTCAGGGATTTTGGCGCCAAGGGTGATGGAGGTTAGTCTTGCCCAGACGTCGTGCCCCCAGTCGCATGCGATCAAGAACTTACAAAATTCCGCTTATAGTGACCGACGACACCGAGGCCATCAACCTGGCCATTAGCGCCGGAAATCGATGCGCCCCCCATGTATGCGCAGGGAACACAATCACACCTGCTGTGGTATACTTCCCTCCAGGGTACGTTCTCAATTCTGGCTATTTCTCTCATCTCACTTGCATGCTTGATCCCCCTCGCTTCAAGTCAGTAACTAACTGCGAGGACTCCATTGCTCGTTCTCAGAACGTATCTGATCTCCAACTCTATTATCGACTACTACTACACTCAGATCATTGGAGACCCGACCGATTTACCCGTCATCAAGGCATCCGCAGACTTTCCTACTGATACCGCACTCGGCCTCTTGGATGGCAACCAGTATGGCGAGAACGGCCTGGCTTGGATGGCTGTCAACGTCTTCTTCCGCCAAATCCGTAACTTGATCCTTGACACCACTGCTATCCCGGCCGACAAGAACGCCGTCGGCCTCCACTGGCCCTCTTCTCAAGCTACCGCAGTTACGAACATCGAGTTCCGAATGTCCAGTGCCCCGGGAAACAAGCATGTCGGTCTTTTGATGGAAGAGGGCTCCGGAGGTTTGCTAAATGACTTGGTTTTCCGCGGTGGCAATATTGGTGCCGAATTTGGCAACCAGCAGTACACAGCCAGAAACTTGACCTTTATCGGCTCCAAGACCGCCATCAGCCAACTTTGGAACTGGGGCTGGACTTACAAGTCTATCAATATAATCGACTGCGAAGTTGGCATCGACATGAAGGACAACAACACAGGATCCATTACTCTTCTCGACAGTTCCTTCACCCGCGTTGTTCTCGCCCTGAACAGCACTCGCAATCCAGGTGTGAGCGAGCCTCTGGCCGCCGGCTCCATGGTGCTTTCCAACGTTGATTTTGACCAAGTGTCCACCATCTTGTCCTCTCCTGGCCACACAATTCCAGGAAACCCTTCGGGCAAGACTCAACTTGCAGGATTTGCCGATGTAAGATCCCACAGCCGCTCGATCTTGCTTCAAGGTTAATTGCTAACCATTTCTTTGCGAACTCTTCTAGGGCAATGTGTATGATCCAGCAGGCCCGAAATTGTATCAAGGCTCTGATGCTAAATATTTCCCCGCGACCGCTAACCTGATGTCCGGCGACGAGTACTACGCACGTTCCAAGGTAAGTCTTCCGTAATTCTGTCCGCGGTCTGACGAGGGATACTAATATGCCATCTAAATAGCCCCGCTATGAGACATATCCCGTCTCCTGCTTCCTATCCATTCGCGATTTCGGTGGCCTTGGTGATGGCGTTCATGACGATACCGAGGCCCTCAACAAACTTTTCCGCCACGTCGCAGCCCATCCCGAGACGGTAGCGTTCGTCGATGCCGGTTACTATCTCGTCACCGACACCGTTTTCATTCCCGCTGGGGCTAACATTGTGGGTGAGGCTCTGTCGTCGGTCATTCTCGCTTATGGCGAGAAATTTGCCAACATGGAGAAGCCGTATCCTGTTGTTCAAGTCGGCAAACCAGGTGATCAGGGCTTTATTCAGTGGTCGGATATGATCGTATCCACTCGCGGTCCCTGTGCTGGTGCGGTTTTGATTGAGTACAACCTAGCCTCCAACGGGGAGCCGTCAGGAATGTGGGATGTACACACCCGAGTGGGTGGTCATGCAGGCTCCGATCTAATGCTGACAGACTGCCCAACGGCTGCCCCCGGAGCCGCCGAGACGGTCAACCCCAACTGTATCGCCGCCTACATGAGCGTGCACATTACAAAGACGGCGTCGAACCTCTTTACCGAAAACTGTTGGCTTTGGATTGCCGACCACGACCTTGAGGACCCCGAGTACCAGCGTGTCACCATCTTTGTAGGCCGTGGCATCCTGATTGAATCCGAGAAGGGTCGTATCTGGCTCAGTGCCTCGGGATCTGAACACCACGTTCTTTACCAATACCAACTCGTCAACACTCGCGACATTTACCTTGGCCAAGCACAGTCCGAAACCCCTTACTACCAGCCGAACCCTCCCGCGACTGTCCCGTTCACCCCGAACCCGCGACTCCGGGACCCCACCTTTGCTGACTGTGCCAATTCTTCCGGCGTGGCTTGCGCCATGGCCTGGGGCCTCCGCATCATTGGATCGCAGGATGTTGTTCTCTTTGGAGGTGGCTTCTATTCCTTCTTCAACGACTACAACACTTCCTGCAGCGACCTCGGGGCTGGCGCTCGCTGTCAACAGCGCATTGTCAATATCGACGACACCGATTGCGTCGCTCCTTCGAAAGTTCGTGGATACAATGTCAACACTATCGGGACGATCGAGGTTATTTCTGACCATGGCAAAGCCGTAGCGCTCGCCAAGGACAATGTCGCCGGTTTCGCAAACTCTGTTGCTATATTCCAAAACTAGGCCTCGGGTGTCTGCCGAGACTAGTCATTTTCTTTGCTCGCTGTTTTTATTTCAGGGTACTACCATGCAGGTATATCTTTCATTCTCGTGTACATAATATTTGATATCCATACACTGGCGACTAGGGTTGCCAATTCGTGAGAGGGCGGTATTTTGCCAATAGGCGGTCTTGATCTTTCTGTACTAGATTTTGTGTAGCTTGGGGAAGGCTAGACGCGAGTTTGGCTTTGCGGTTCATACGATTTTATATTTTTGAAGAGACCCCAACCTGTGTCTCCTTATTTGATTGTGTGAATTTTGACTATGGGTAATCAAGACACTAAGACCCTATTGAACCTTGAAACAAAACTTTTTCTCGTAACAAGTAGAAAAAAAAACATGCCAGATTAATATGGAAAAAAGAAAAGACGACTATCACTGCGCCAACCTTCTAACTTTGCAGCGAGGGATTCCACAAATGGCCCATGGCAGTCAAAGCGATAAAAACAGCCTCATCAGAACGGATGGTCCGACTACCCTGGTTCGGCAAGATATTAACCCAGTAGTCAAAAAGCTCACGCGTCTTGCTCCCCTCAGCCAGAACCTTGGACAACTCAGCGTCGTTGCCAGCAGCGTACTCAATACCCTTCGGCCCGCCGAAAACGATGAGTAAGTGCTTGAATTCCAAGGGTAGGCCCGTGGCGTTGGGCGGCGGCTGGGGGAAGGCGCGGTGCACGGGTTTGCCGCGCTCCGAGGTGCCGATGCTGACGTCGTAGCCGTCTTCGTGGGGGCTCTCGGTGAAGACGGCGGAGAGGGAGGTGCATTTGCGGACTGTGTAGCCCCAGTAGTAGCCGCCTTCGGTGCGGGGCGCGGCGGGGTGGATTGGGGTTGAGGTTGTGGTTTCGGGGTCGGCGATGTGGAGGGTTAGGCGGGTGTTTGGGGGGATGTCTTCTTCTATTTGGATGGGGTTTGGGAGGCCTATTTCGACGAGGGTTCTGGAGGGGTGAGTTGGGTTAGTGGGTTGGCTTCAATATTGAAGGGGGGGTGGCATTTTGACGTACGATTTGCCCTTTTTACCGACTGTTACGCCCTCGCGGTATGGGATCCATTCATTGGGATGAGGGTGATGCGGCATGTCTAGACTGGGGAGTTTCCCCGCGAGACGGAGGTTTTGGTGGAGAGGGAAGAGAGCTTTGCGCATAAAGGGCGGCGCCTCGAGGTAGGAGAGCACGTGGGCGAGGAAGTGGCAGGGGTCGGTGTCGGCGGTGTAACTTTTCGGGTCGACGGGGCGTCTGGGTCGCTGGTCTAGGGGTGAGTCGTCGTAGATGATGACCTCGTCTATGCCGAAAACTGCGAGGGCGCGGCCTAGACGGCCTGGGGTGGCCATTTGCTGGTCGGCGGTAAAGGTGCTGGGGGGTTTGCGTTAGCGACTTGGCGAAAAAGAAACAAAAAAACAGTAAGAAGACAGTTTTCTGCCGGAGATATATTCTTACTCTCCGATGACGCTGCCGGCGATTGCTACAGATACCGTCCAGTCGCGACCGCCTTCAATTGGTGTGAAGCGCGCGGAGGGCTTCCATGTTGAGCGGTCTGGGCCTCCGACCCGGCCATACTCTCCCGAGGGCGGTTCTTTCCGTTTCTACATGGCGCCATTAGTAAGTAAAAGTGAAAGAAGTAGTCGGATAGGTTACGGTGAAAATACATACAGCGGAATTTCTGTCGAATCGTGACATTTTGTTCTTGTGAAATTGATATTGTTACTTTCAACACTACCGCAAAGAGCTGGAAAATTTCCTAGAACCTCAGAAAAAAAAAGTAGTGGTGGGGGAATTTCAACCGGCAGAATTAGCTACTTTATTTCTCACCGCCTTCTCTTTAAAGTGGGTCGATTACGTGCCTATGGTTTATGGTTGGCTGTGGAGAGAGAGTAGAGCAACGACGTGTCCACCTCATCGATCATCTACAACCATTCCTCTTGCTTCGTTCCTGGTAATACCATAACCTCGGCATACACGGCCACGTCTACAAACGCAGATATTTGCTGCCAAAATGAGCGGACCAATCAGCATTGCCTCTACTTTGCAGTTTGAGAATTTGCTCAAGACTCACAATGTGGTCATTACGGACTGTAAATGCCCTGCTCTGAACCCCTCTGGCCCCTCATCTCAGCAACGAGAGCGCAGGAAATACATGTACTAACAAGAGTTTCTTTCGCCAAACAGTCTACGCTGACTGGTGCGGACCTTGCAAAATGATTGCGCCGCACTTTGAACGTCTCGCGAAAGAAAACTCCGTCGCCAACAAGGTGGCATTCTGTAAAGTGAACGTCGACACACAGCCGTCCATCTCCCGCACCCACGGCGTATCGGCGATGCCCACATTCATCATCTTCCACTGCGGCAAGGCCATCAACACCCTCAGGGGCGCCAACCCCACGGAACTCTCAAAGGCCGTTGGCGACGCTACAAAACTCAAGGACCAGGGCACTCCCGGCGAGTACTTCAAGTCGCCCGGCCGCACCCTCGGCGGGAACTCGGCAGCAGGCGGCGGCCTCGACTTTGGTTCCATCGTCAACGCTCTCGTCATGTTCATTGGGCTATACTTGGTTTCTCTATTTTCGGCACGTGGCCTAGATTGGTTTATGGAGAAGGTCCGCGGCTAACTGGAGGTTTTCTTTTGTAGTTTGATCCGTACAAGTCGGCCGAGGCTTCCCGTTTTAATTTGGCCAAGCCGGCCTCCAGCTCTCAGTCGGCGACACCAATGTTCGGCTTTGGCAAGCCGGCGCCCAGTGCTGCGCCGCCGAAGAAGGCGCCGACTTCTCGATTCAAGACGCTTTCGGATCTATCGGACTAGCTGAGGTAGGTTGGGCGTTTGGAGGATCAAACTTTTTTGGGGGGGGATATTCACTTTTTTGTCATTTATATCTGCTAGGCGATTCTCATATTTTCTTTCGACGAACATCATTATAATCCGACTTGAACCAATATTCGGAGTGCATTAATATCCAGAATTTGTATCAGCTCAGCATCTCAGTCTTGGAAAGTCTATGTCCGTCCACATATAAGAATCTTTGCCTGAATTCTACGAACCGTGGACTACTACTTATCAAGGGTTATGAGGATGTTCGAATGGCGGAGGACAAACGAAAGTCTTGGCTAGGGTTGACTAAAGACGTGACAAGTGCAAAATACCATCTATGAGAGAGTGTCAAGAGGCTTGTGACGTTAGACTCGCCCTTTGGTGTTAAGACAAAATGAAGCGATGTTATGGACATGCCCTCACCGTCATGAAGGTAAGATGTTGTTAAAGAACTTGGTTCACGAAGAAGAAACCATAGATAATCTTGGCGTGTCACTAATACTCCTGAGAAACTCACGATAAACAAGCCATTTCTAACCGGGAGTAAGATGTGCACGCCACTCGATTAGTCGATCACTTTGCTTCGCTCCCGATATCGACGAAACTCGACAGAGCCTTCAAAACCAAGGAGTTTGTCTCTTCAAAGGTCCCAGCAGCATTTACCTGTATAATAGTTAGGAAGCGAAATACCAAATACAACTGGAGGAGCTTACTTCAGTATAGAAATCCCGACTCGAAGCCAAGCGTGCCTTCAGATCTGCTCCAGGGCTTCCCGCCGTCTCATTCGACGAGACGTAAATTGTGAAATTCGGGGCTTGAACCTGTGGAAAAGTAAGTACTGTTCAAATATCGAAAGGCTAGAAAATATGTGTGTGCAGACGGACCTGGCGTTCAAATTCAATCAAACTGTCAATAGTTTCAGGGAAACCCGAAACAACAGTCCATAATTTTTTCTCGATGCCTTGGTTAATCTTCCACTCCAAGAGGGTGGCTGCTAGACTTCTCGGCGCGGGGACTTTCTCCTTCAGACAATCTCTGAGGAATTCTGAATGCACATAAGCCGGATCCTCGGACTTTTCTCGTAAAACCTCCTCCAGTGTGACATATTGGCACTTCGGGTTGTCAATCTTCCATTTCTGAGAGGCTTGCGTCGCAGTCGCAGATAAATTGACAATAAATACGACAGGAAGACGTAGTTTTCTCTTGGCCAGATGCGCAATTCTTTCAGCTTCGAGCTGTTTTATCCACTCTCTGCCCTCGGGGGAAATGACCTTTGAACCTTGGTCTTGGAACTCCGCGAGGTCTACTTTACCAAGGAACTTTTGTTCATATTCGTGGGCTTGGATCATGCATTCAAACTTATCCATTTGCCGCATCCAGGTTGCCTCTGGGCTGTCGCCATTTTCGAACTCGAGCCATGCGTCCATCAGCTCTTTGGCGAGGGTGGGGTTGTAGGGCTTCAATAGACTCTCAATATAACGGAATCCAAAGTATTCTAGTTTGTACTTTTCATCTATGTAGGTGTTAGTGAATCATCCGGCTTTTAATTTGACTTGATCAGGTATACCTTTTGGGAAGTTGAGGTACACTGGGATATCTCCAACTACGGACTCGGCCATATCATGGCAGAGGCCTAAGTACATGCATCGCTCTTTGTTCAAAGGAGGCTTTGCTAACATGTTAGTTACGAATCAACAAAGCATATCTATAGAGACTACGAACTGGAGCGCATAGCCCTATGGCGGCCAAACGGAAACAGTGTGAGGCTACACTTTCCGGGTGTGGTTGTGTTCGCAACCAACCAGTGCGGGGAAGATGCTTCAGCTCCTGAAGCAAATGTAGAAAGGGGAGGGGAGTTTTGTCTAATTGCGATGGCTCCATCTTGCGCATGGGCGTATATAAGTTTATATCTTATTGAGCCTGGAATTCTTAAGAGGGGATGAGAAGAAATAATACACGAATGGCGCGTAGTGTCGATATCTGATCAGGCGTGTCGATTTTTACACGTATAGGCCCTTACTAATGGAGCCATTGGCTCTAAGCCTTCGCCAACAGAGCCTTCGCCAGCAGAGCGTTTAAAACATTAAAATAGATACAGGACAGTGTTACTTGTCTAGACAGACCCTTTTTTACCTGGTTATGGGGTTGGGTCAACAGTCTGGTTGGCCTCAGATGTGAAGTACACCCGCCCTCAACCTCGGTGCATTTGCTTAAAGCGATTTATGAAGCAAGGCACGGTGGTGATGTTGAGCTAAAGGCCTGTCGCTCACACTGTGGACTCTCTTGGTGGAGACTTGGGTTCCACCACTCAGAGCTCGAGAATTTACAACCTTAGTACCTACTCCGTAGACTTTTTTTTTCAATAGGGTCCCTCAACCAGATCCAGCTTTATCGCGACTTGGCCTTTTCAACAGAAACCTCTCGCCCCAGCGTTGTATCCGATTCGAACTGGCGAGATGCTTCCCTCGAGAAGCGCTAGGCACCTCTCAAAAACGTGCAGGCGCAATATTCCTTGTACTATCGAATCTTCACGACGCTCGCGCTTGCAAACATGTCCCAGTCTCCTAGCAAGACACGTGCCTAGCCAACGAACATCTACGAAACACTTTTCCACATCCGCTCCAATCTACCACGAAGCTCTAGCGACAGATAACTCATCTCGAAACCTGGAGGAAACCGAAAGAATTGTGCGCGATGCGAAGCAGCGATTTCGCGACACCCTTCCGAAGGGTTACCTGACGCCAGAGGAATACCAGCTTTACGAACGGCTATATGGTGCCCCGTTACGCGAAACCGAGCCTGAAGATGTTGGCATACATACACACGTTCAAATAGACAACCACATTTATGATGGACGCCCAGTTTCTGGCGAAGATTTCGTGCGCGTTCGAGGGACCGAAGTTGTCGAAAACGGACAAGACACCCTTTTGCCCAACCCCGAACTGCTGGTAGACATTCCTAGCTTCTCAGATGATTATGTGGGATACGTGGCGCGGAATAAGCGAGAGTATGATGCTCTCAAAAAGCTAGAAAAGGACTTCAAGGCAGCTGCCATTCAAGCCAGGGAAGAGGTTGACAATGCGCAAGAAGCCTTTGCTGAGGCGGAGGCGAGCCAAGAGTTGGAAGTTATCGAGGAAACCCATGAGGTCGAAGAAGAGGAAGTCTTTGAAGTCGGTTCCGCAGTTTACAAACGGCTACATGACTACACTGTTGCTGGACACTTTCGTACCCATCCTTCTACAATACAAATGCCCAAGGGTTCATTCGTGCAACCCATTACCGATCTCCTCTCACGAACCGACATCTCGCACGTCAAGAGAGCTGCAGAGGCAGCATTCGGCGGACCCGGTATTCCGGACTCTTCTATCACACCTGCAGGCCAACGCAGTCGTCCCATGGTTGGATTATCTCTTCAAGCGGCTCATCACCGCATGTCAAAGATCGACGCCGATGTGTTTATCTCTACAGTCATGCCGCAGACATACGCCTCGAGTATGAGTGTATTGGTCGAGGTACGCAAGCGACTAGGGAAAGATTGGCTTCGTAATCTCATTTCCCGAGAAGGCGGCCCTCGTGTTCTCGACGCTGGAACTGGTGGCGCCTCATTAGCTGCATGGCAACAAGTTCTCCAAGCTGAGTGGGAGACCATGTCAGAAGAGGGCCTCGTCGAGGGAATGTACCCACCTGGCAAGAAAACTGTTGTTGCAGGCTCCGACAATCTTCGCCAACGAGTTTCCCGCTTCCTCTTCGATACGACATTCCTTCCACGCCTACCAGACTATCACCACTCTGCAGATAACGCCGAGCGCCTTCTTGATGCGCCTCAGGTACCGCAGAATCGAAAAACGTATGACGTTATCATCGCCTCCCAACTTCTCCTCCCTCTCGCCGAGCCTCACCGTCGAACGGCGGTTCTCAACCAACTCTGGTCTCTCCTGTCTCCCGAAGGAGGCGTATTGATTGTCATCGAAAAGGGCCACCCACGCGGTTTCGAGGCGGTTGCAGAGGTCCGCCACCGACTCCTCAATCACTACTTCCTCAATCCCGAGGAGAGTGTTGACAAGGCGGTCGATGCCAACGAAGAGCACCCCACAATTGAGCGGGTTCGTGAACCCGGTATGATCATTGCGCCATGCACCAACCACAACAAGTGCCCAATGTATCTTGTCCCAGGAACAACAAAGGGTCGAAAAGACGTCTGCTCTTTTAGCCAACGCTTCATTCGCCCCCCTTTCCTTCACAAAATCATGAACGGTTCAGACCGCAACCATGATGACATAGAATTTAGCTACATTGCCGTCCAACGTGGCGTAGCCCTCCCCTCCGAAATCAAGCAGACGGCCGACTCTACAGACGCGGCTTTCGCCGGCTACGAAAACTCTCCTACACCGCCGAACTCTCTTTCACTCCCCCGCAACGTAGCCCGTCCGCTCAAACGCCACGGCCACGTCCTCCTCGACCTGTGCACGCCTGCGGGTAAGCTCGAGCGCTGGATCGTCCCCAAGAGCCAGAGCAAACAAGCCTATCACGATGCCCGTAAAGCAAGCTGGGGCGACCTCTGGGCTCTCGGCGCCAAAACCCGCGTGCCTCGTAAAGTCCGCCTTGGAAAGGGCTCCGATGTCCCAGACGATGGAGGCGTCCGTGCCAAGCGAGCTCACCGGACAAAAGAGCCCGTCATTGACGTCGGTGTCGGCCCTGGCGGCTCCATCTCAGCGTTGAGCAGGAACCCCGGCGACGACAGACGGCTCAAAGGAAACAAAAAGCAGCGCAGAAGCAAGATGATGGAGCCGGTCAAAGATGAAAACCAACGTGGTGACGACTATTGAACGAGAGTCAAAGCAAATGGGGGGAAAATTGTACAACATGAGGAAAAGTCACCAAGTCTGTAATATCTATCGTTAAAAGGGGGTTTTGGATCTGGAACCAATGTATAATATTGTCATATATTCTTCATCAGGCGCTTGTATGGGAAAAGGAGGGCTCTAGATCTAGCACAAAAGTCAAGTTACCATAAACCACTCTGTATAAATTTATATTTTCTCCCCCCTTAGATATTGTTGGCGGCTATCTCGTCGATTTTCTGGTGCCAATTGGATATCTTCCAGCCAAGGTGCAGGCTTTGTAGGGCATGCCGTCATGAGCTTTCTAATTCTATGGCAAGCGTACGCTCTAACAAGCCCGATAGAATCGATTATTCCGTTGCTTGCTCTCCAAGTGTCATTCTTGAGTTCAGGCAACGGTAGCGCTTGGATTGAAGGTCTTATTGATATGAGTTTTCTACGATTAATTCTGATTCATTACTCTGCCCTTTGTTAGAGGCACCCGAATCAGTGTAGCTTATACGGAGTCACAAGAATCACCATATCATCTTGACTTGAAGCATACGCTTCCACGAGACCCATGCATCCATGTTATCAAATGATTGCATTCTGACTCGACGCCTTCAGAACACCGCTCCCCACGCTTACACCGCCCTGCCAATTGAGTACGAGTAGCTACTTCATTCTTTTCGTGTGAGCAAAATGACAGGAGAACGGCTCTGTCCTTATTACTAAATGTTGAATCCCTTGAATAATAGGCAATGCATATGGACGCCGATATCACCCGAGAGTTCATCTGCAGCTATTAGATGCAACCGAGTACGCCGGCAAGCCTTAGACCCCTCGGCAGCCTTCCCGTGGCGATTCCGTTGATTCATCTTCATGCAAGTCTTGCTTGCCGTGACATACTTTCGCCCGACGATGCGTGCGTGACAAAAAGACCAGGCTTTCTCCGTCTTTTCTAGGAGACTAAATGCGTTTAATAGCACGCCCGCCCGCCTTGCTAATTCACTTGGCTTACAACAGCAAACGAATCATGTGGGCACAAATCTGTCACTCTGTCTACGTGTAGTTTACAAAGCCTACAATAACCACACATGCACAGACTGTCAGCGTGTCTTGAGCGTGCATACTCCGAAGATAAACCTTCAACCCCGCTTAACCGAAGAGCAAGAAAAAGGAAATCTAGCCATCTCGTGATATCTTTCCAGTCCTTCAGCCCCGGGTCTCAGAACCGGGTTGAAAAAGAAAAGCAAAGAATAAACGCCGCAGGCAAAGAAAAAAGTAGGGCGGGCAAAAAACTAAAGGAGGGGGTCAAAGTTGACAAGCAGAGAAAAGCAAATACTTGGGCGCCCGTTTATCAAGGGCTGAGCATTTCGAGTCTACGGAGTATGTACTTTGTAAACTACAAGTTCGTGTAGATTATCTTTTTACACATTGGTTCAGAACAGCGCTTCACTCCGTACCGGGCAAAAGGGTTGGATAGTTGACTTTGGGAACTTGGAGGTTGTGAGTTGGCAATGCATGCTTGTACATGTCGATACAACCCGTGACTCCCCAAAGACAAATGAGAAGTCGTGGATATTTCTTCTTGTTAGTCGCCTTCCTTTTTCGATGTCTTTCTTTTATTCTGTCCCTTTTTCTTCTTTTAATCCCGCTCACCACCCCTTGGCGTTGCATTGGTCCCTTTCATGTGTACGGAATAGGTCAGTCTGTGCTGGGTCATTTTGTTCACCGCCTAACCCAAATGTTCAGGATCGTGGGACGAGATTCATGGGCGGGGTTGATGGAACGTTGGCTTGGGGGGTCATTGTAGTTTACTTGGAGGAGAGTGGGATGGGAATGATTGGGGGGGCTTTGACATCTACGGAGTATTACAGTGCACGCCAGACCTGTGAGGGTTCACCTGGCGCTAAGAAATTGGATGAAAGTTTTACAGGTTGAGATAGTAATGTACCATCCTTTGCCATGTGCCTCTATTTTGGGCCATTTCTGGCTCCTGTGCTGTGTTCTAGATTTTTCGTGGTGGGCAGCGTGGGGGTTCACGCGGGTAGGCCAGGCCAGCCTGGTCTGGCCAGCCATTGTGTGGGACAGACAAGCTCTACTCCGTAGGTGTGCGGTGCGTCCACACTTTTCCGTGACCTACCACGTCGTCAGTCGCGAGTTTATTGCTGACATATGGAAGCATTGGCGAGAAAGCGCAATGATGCTTGGGGCTTGTGACGATTTGTCCTCTGTTCAGGGGGTTCGCAGTGGCATCCTAGAGCCTAGAGCCTAGAGTGGTTGAGTGGTTTACTTTAACTTCCTGCAGTGGACCAAGCCGTGTTAAAAAGGGTGTTTACTGGCCCGACCACATTTCAACTGGCTACTTTCCCAATCGTTCTGGGGGCCAAAAAGGCATTTCAACCACGCCTAAACATAAGTACTCCGTAATGGTGACAGGCGCTGGACGCGTAGTTGAAATATGGTCACACGACGTTGAAGACTAGCCCCAGTTGAGAATGGGGAATCCAGCGGATCAGAAGACCAAATATCCCCCACCAGCCTCTCGTGGACACTGACAGAAGAGACACCGAGACAATGCCAGTGGTTCAATTTTACAAGTACTTGCACCCCGTCGAAAAATAAAGAAGGAACGGAGCCAAAGGGACGATACCGTTGCATTTCAACCAACGAGGGAGGGGCCAAAGACCACCTGACTTGCACTTTCGGCGCTTCTGTTGCTGCTGGATCTGGAGATTGCTTCCTCCGCTATTCAATTGGACAGACAGGCAATAGCCCATGCGAAGTTGTTATTTCAATTGCCACTTGGATGGGGTAATGGGGTAGCTTGGTCGCTGAACAAAGGCTGCGCCTACCCAGAGCAGACAACCAGGCTTGCCAGGCTATTATTACCTGGCCTGGCCTTCAAGGGCACAAAAACATCAAACCGTCAAGGCCTCATCTGGCCTGATACCATGACAAGACGTCATGGCTTGCCAGCCTCCTTAATGTGTACTACCGGACCAGTTGCCGTTGGGATTTTTGGGGAGGGTGTGTACGGAGTAGACAGACAATCTCAGCGATCGAGATGAGTTGATGGGCTTCAAAATGACTGGTCTGGTAGTGGACTTGTGGCTTAAGCCCGCGCCTAGCCACCGAAAAGCCTACCACAGCCGAGGAAGATGGTTCGGTGCCAAACCGGTAATAATACGCCAATATACTTGTAACAAATCAAACGCAGTTAGGGCTCGGGATCGACGGACAATAATACTCGCAGGGAGAACAGGGCAGGTCCTGGCTCAGCCATCAGGAAGACATGACCCTGCATTGGAAAAGATGAACAGGGTCTCTAATGTCGGTGATGACCGACCAACCATGTCAAGGAAGAGGTACAGATGAGATTGGCTTCTGTCCTCCAAAAAACAGTTGAGAAAGCCCAGAAAAGGAAATAGAGCATTTTGGGCCGTTTTCTCCCCAAGCAGCCCGGCTTACCCGCGGAATCGGGCGGTCAAGGTGAATGGGTTTTTTTTTTGGCTGGACAGGCCCTTGCTGCATATCTCAGGTCGTTGGTCATGTGTCAAGGTGAAAATTTCTGTCACCCCCTCCTCTACTTTCTTTTTTCCCCTCAACCCCGCCAACCAGCTTTGTCTCTGATCTATCGGCCTTGACGACGAGTCTTCCTGTGGCCCGAAAATTGATTGATCGAGGACCTTGGTAACCGAATATCTACGACGCTCGAGCACGACAAAAATCCTTGTACTTTCTACCAGCATGAGCTACATACAAAGGCCCCCTTATTGCAAGCCCTTGATCAGTGTCCGTTGGGCAGGAATTGAATTACTCCGGATGCTATTGTCGTGTCACAGAGCTTTGCATGCTTTGTGATTGGACGGACAAACACTAGCATTTCAAGCTAGCGATCGAATTCCCACCATTGAACCTAGCCTTAGGGGACATCCTTCGGCTCAGTGTGGGTTTTTAAAGCCTTCAGCGGTGTAGCGGTTGTACGAGGTCTCGATCAATACTCCGTATTTTATTACACCGACTTGATGTTGATCTGTGCGTGGATGTTTCGAGATCCCAACGGGCGACTTGAAAGTTATGGCTTGCATGCCCTCTTCAGTTCAATCAATTGCAAGGAGGTTCCAAGTTGCATAGGGGTACTGCCGAATGCCGGTGGTGTTGCCAGCACACCACAATGCGAGGTGACCTTCTAGAACAGGCTCCAAAACGTCCCCTGTCGTGTCGGCATTAGCTCTTGACTCTTAGGGCCGGACTCGGTGCCCCGTCGCAGTGGCGGGGGCTTTGGATGCTTGTGCGCCATTCAAAGCACTGAGCTCGAAACAGACGGTTTGGGGGTTATCGACGCTTCTGAATTCTTTTAGGTAATATGGAGTAGGTGATTACGGAGTATGTACTTGTATTCTGCCAGCACGGAGAAAGAGCGAGAGGGGCGGGGGTTCGGACACAGCTTTCCGCGCGGGATGGAAGGGGAACTGCCTGTGATGATGGCTCGCTAGAAACGTTTAGTGGGAGATTGAACTGGACAGGATGGACAGACGTTTGAAGAAATCCTCTGTAAGCGTTGAAGGCGCTAAGATCCAAGCATGTGCTCCGCTTTGTAAACCGGATGGGCAGCAGGGGGGCATTGGCATTCTCAACATTTGGACATTTGGAGAGCTGGGCGAGAATGCGTTAAAAAGCAATGGTCGGAAATACTCCGTAGGTGGTCGGGCAAGGATGGTGAGAGTGAACCTGGCTGGCCACGGGCCATGGTATCGTCGGTGAGTGAGCTAGGAAATTAGCGTTGGACGAGAAGAAAAAAAAAGAATTATTAGACCTTCACCCCCTTGACAGAATCTGGTCATTACTCCGTATTAATCCATTGTTGCCCTTGATTTGATTGATAATGAATCTTCACCAGTCAATATCTACTCCGTATGATACGACGAGCCCACGTGCACACAACATGTAAAACCAATCAATCACATGCAATGGAACAATTGTTCGGTCAACTAGCCTTAGAAATCGCACCTCGTTTTTCTTCTTCTTTCGCCCAGCACAGACGGGAAATATGCACGTCGTCCTCGTTCCCCCACCGCCTGTTCTTGTTGAGGATTCAAGATCTCACTGTTGACCCGCTCGCCAAAAGAAGAAGAGGAAGAAGAAGAAGAAAAAAGAAGAAAAAAAAAGAAAAAAAAGGGGGGGGAGCTGATAGCCAGACCAGTTGGTACTCCGTAAAATCTCGGTCTACCCGTATTCACACTGGATTTGCTATTAATTGCGGGTTTTTAATGAGGCCTCAGTGTCCGTTTGCGGCCCTCTTAATATCCAAAATAAGGTATCAACTTAATCATGGAGCGCTCCATAATAAAATGCTCCGCCGCCTGTGCAGAGTATCAAACAACCCGGACTAACAATCATCGGTAGGCCTCGACAGCGCCCCCTAAGATTCGACCCCTTAACCAAAAGCGCGCCCAGGCCGCCTGGCCAGCCGCCTAAAACGGACCATCCCATTCCAGAGCTCCTACGTAGTGTCAACTGTGCTGTGATGGAGTGTGGCTGGCCCCAGTTAGCGATAGGTCAGTCACTACTTGAATGAGTAGTCCACACTATGGAGTGCACTATGGCTCTCAATCCCTGGCGACTAGGGAAAAAAAAAACTTGGATCTGCAGCGCACTTTTTCCTAACAATGGCAGATTCGCAGAGAAGGGACGATCAGGCACTGTGGCACTGTGGCTCTACTCATACGAAGTATGGCTTTCTTGCCCTAATCGCACAAACACCAGTTGATTTTTTCCAATGACCTAATGCTAATGCCTTTTGCCACTATCGCACTGAAGTATTTGCACCATAAAGAGAAGAGAGGGTGAGAGATTTGAAATAAGTCTCGAACCCGAGCTTGCTTGGTGCTTTTCATTTCCAGTAGCGCCGTCTACGGAGTAGCTCCACCTGTATTCTTCGCCGTGTGACTCCGCTACTCTTCTTTTAGGTGAGTCGAGATTTTTTTTTTTTTTCCCTTGTGGCATCCCGCGAGGACCAGCCAAAACCAGGTCAACTCTGGGCCAGGCTAAGGGGCTAGAGAAGACCCTATCAGAGCTAGGCTAATACTTAGGAGCCAAGCCCTGAATCGGTGCACATGCATTGTTCGCACCACACCCTCACCTCGACCGACCCACACACCTCTCGACTCTGCAGTGTCCTTGCATGCCCCCCCCCCATCATTTCCCATCCACCATACCCCTGGGTCCTCTCTCTGTCGTGCCCCGCGACGACTGTGCAACCCGGACGAGCTTCTGTTTCCAAGTCAAAGCTCGCTCCCCGACTTACAGGGTACTCCGGCAGGGTGCAATTTACTTGCTAGTGTCGACAAAACCCGACCTGGACAGCTGCCTTGGACAGCCCCTCTCTTTTACTGGCGCGCTCTTTTCCCCCTTGTGCCCTATGGTTATGGAACGGTCTTGACCTCCCCCCCCTACCTTCGCTTGTGTTGCCCTTTTCCCATCTCACGATCTTTTCTTCTTCCTATTTCCTCGTGCCTTCCGCAAGTCTCTCTCATGTAGACTCTCCCCCACCTTGCTAATCATGGCTGGGAACCTCATTCGTTCAATAATCCCCGCTTCTCCTGCTGTCTCTTAGTCCTTGTGACGGGCATCATCAACCACACAAAGTCACCGACCGACTTTTAGTTGTTTACCTACGCGAGTGCCCTGACCTCGACTCTCACTACACGCTTCTTTGGCCCTCATGGTTTTCACACATTTCCCTCTCGGTGACTGCACTATCTCGTTGGGTTTTTATAAACCCGAAGAAAGCCGCCAGTTCTAGTTTCAACTGACAATATCTCGGGCCATCTGGTCGGTTGTCAAGTTCCACTACTGTATAAAGAACAGAGTTGCTTGTAAGCTTCTCACACCATACTCACCGCCCATTAAGAGGCGTGGTCGCATAGAGGGCCACGAACTCGAACCTCACAGCGAGTGAGTATTTGAAAGGCTTATTTTGCCGAATCGCTGCCCAATTACGGTATTTTCTGATTGCCGGAATCACACGGCCTTCCAACAGCCGGCTAGGTACGCGGTCGTCTATTCGGCTGTGTCGTGCCAACAGCCCACCGGCTCCGCTTAATCCAGATTTCACGATACCCAGCTGGGTGGTTTAGTTTTGTGTGCGAGTTTGCTGAGCTCCACCAGTGGCGTTCCATTGTCTGCAATCCGTCGTCTCTATCAGATCCCGGGCGGCTACCATCCTGTTGCGCTGGACCCATTTGCGTCACAATCTCGCCTAGCCACGACCACGACCAGCACTCACCGAACTGCGACCATGCGTCGTTTGCAATAACGTCGGTAGCCAAATATTCCGCGCGCACGCATCTCGTTCGCCATTTGTGAGGCGGCGCCGCTTCAGCTCACTGCTGGGCTCATTGGCCCCACGTTCATCAAATTTCTTGCGGGTTGCAGAGGGGGAGAAAGTTGAAGGGCAAAAGAGTGCCGTGGCTCGTGTTAGGGCAGAAGCGACAACTGCGCCTTGCCCGGAAACCCTCTTTGCGCAAGATCTCCATACCGTTCCGCGCACAGCTGGCAGACTGTCTATACCGTCTCACCCTGCCGTAGTGTATCTGGAAAAGAGAGATCGTTTGCCAGCATCATTGAACTCGATTATACTGGGCCAAAATTGGTGGCATTCTGCTGTTGTTGACATACGTGACTCTCACCAGCTGTTTGCCCCGAACATCGCCTTCCCCTACTGTCCTATCTACGATACAATTTGATACCATTTGATACCATTTGATACCATTTGATACCATGGAACCCCCAATCCCAATGCTACTGCCAAAGGGCATCGTGGTAAACACAAGAGACATTTACAAAGAGGTTGCCAGCTATCCCGTTGTGCCGCCTGAAAAGATTTGCGAGTACTGGCATGGTATGCACAGCCTCACCCATTGATCATTTCTTCATATAGACAATAGTTAACACCAGTTTCTCAGTCTATACTACAACCTTCCGCAAGCTAATAGATCCTACCGCGCATCGACTCGAGAATTTCTGGTGGCATGTTTGGGGAAGCGACAGACGATATCTAAGCGGTGAAGCCTTGGCCAAACTCTATGAGGAAATATCGACAGGCCCTACCATTGTCCCGATACGAGGACCCCCAAGCCACTGGGAGGGACCGTCAGTGAGTTTTCACCGCCTCACACCCCCGAAAACCCCTTGGAATTTGCCACAGCGGTGCTGTTCTAGTTTCCAATACACGCATTCCCAGAAACGTAGCGTGATTGGCTGTCTTGTGACACGCAGATGGCTTTCTCTACCGTATTGATCGAGGACTAACCAGATGCCTCTAGTTTCCGTTGGCCTTACCAGACGACTACAATGATTCCCCCATCCCAAATAGAGAGAGAGAAACCCCACAAACGCCAGCCGACATCACACCCACAGCCACACCGACTTGTACCAAGCCTCCTTTAAAAATTCTGTCGTCATCGTCCACCAAGCCCCCACCTCCTCACCCTATTCTCAAGAAGTCTAGAGGCCCATCGGCTTCTGGCCCTCGCCCAACCGCTCGATTCATCTCCCCGCCCGAGTCGTCGGAAGATGAAGATGAGGAGGAGAAAGAGAGCGATGAGACATCATCCAGTTCTACAACGAATGGAGGTTTGGAGCTCAATATGCGCCATGCACCACAGCCCGGATCGAGTAGGCTAGACCGGAGGCAAACGCCAACTCCGCCAAGAAAATTCGTTGCGTCAACGGCCAAGAGGCGGCCAGTGGTTTCTAGGAGGTCCAGTTCACACTCTTCCACCAATTCTGAAACCGGTGCACGGGAAGGTGGACTACCGCCCTCTGGATTGCGACATGACACGAGTCCCCGTGTGCGTCCCATCACCGAACTGCCCGAAGAACGAATCAACACATCCCCGAGACTGGACCCGCACGCGAACAACTCCCGGGAACCTCCTTTGAGTGCCAAGGCTGCTGGAAAACGACCTGCTGTCATGCGACCGCCTGTAGAGAAGAGAGCTTCCATGACGGATGCTCCTATGAGAGGTCCAGCTCAACATTACTTGCAGAATATCAGCAGAGTGCCTTATACTCGCTCGCTTGAAAATGTCCACGAACAGGTCCGAGGCTTTGAGGTTCGGCGGCGCGGCACTGGCGAGAGCAGGGGAGATTTTACGTCGCCCCTACGAAGCAGTGCAGCGGGCCCTTACATTCCCGCGCCTATCGCAGGATTAGTATCAGAACCAACCGCAGAAACGACGTCAGTTGCCGCCGTCGGCACGCTTGACTTTGACCAAGTCAGGGTTTCTCCGACTCCGGAAGTGGCACCTGATGAGTTTGGCGGGCTTGCGCGGCCATCCTCGTCTGTGTCTTTGCTCGATTCCCGCTTTACGCCAACACCACCGAGTAATACCCCGCCAGTGCCACTGGGCCGATCGAAGAGCCAACTTACCCTACTACTCGAAAGGGAGAAGGCACGTAGGGGCGACAAATCGCGTTAAAGCGACCCGATCTAACCAGCGACTTTTCTATTGCATCGAATGTCTTTTTTTTCCTTCAGTGCAAATACTGAGCCGATATATTACGAGTAAAGAAAAAAAAAAGGCGGGCGATCAACGGGTATCATGATGTCCCCTTTAACGCATCAGTGGATCTATTTGGGTTGGAGTCATTTGCAGTTTCTTGTCTTTTCGTTCCCTCCACTTGAAGCGTTCTTTCCGGTTTTATTTCTGCTGTCTTCTCTCTAGCGTTCTTCATTTTAACAAGGGATCTTTTATGGTGTAGTAATGGACAGTTGAACCAAGCAGTGCTGTTTAGGCGATTACACAAAATAGGGGGCGAGCTGTTGGGGTGAACACTTTCTCTTCTTTTCGGGTATGGAAAATAATAAGGGTTTAATGTCAAAGGCAACAAAAAAGATAGCATCCATATTGGTTTTCTCTTCCTTCTTTTCCCGTCTCGTTTTTTTTCCTTTTGGACACCATCAGTTCAAATAGGCCTTCAAAACCTTGTACATCTCCTCCCAGACAAGATCCTGGGACTCGGATCTCAACTGCTGAAGCTGCGCACTCATGTGTCCACAGCTTCACAGTTACTGTCGACCAGAAACAAGCCCCCCTTCTCCGCCATGCCACGAGTATTCTTCGCGCGAGAAGCGCCATCAACAACGTGGCCCCCCCCCAACCGACCCAAACACACCAGACGTAGCAAGATACAAATTCCTCTCCCCCGTCTCATCATGCGAAATCCCCCCAACAACACGAGGCTTCCACCCCTCGCCATCCCACCCCTCCGCATGTTCCCCGTATCCACAGGCCCGGGAGACGAATGCACATACGTAATCCCGTTTTCCATTGCAAGTTTACCAAGTGCAAGCGTAAGCATCGTTCCACAACGCAAAGTACTCTTTATACCTGCGAAATTCCGCCCCTTCGTTTTCATCGAGAAAAGAGGTTTGTTTTCGGGAGAGAGGGGAGGAGTCCGGGGCCGTCACTACTTTTGGATTTGGAGCGGTTTTGAGGGACGTCGTTAGGAGGATTGATGTGAGGAGGCGGGCGTGGTATGCTAGCTAGCACCTGCGATGCTTCTAGGCCAGCCCTCTTTCGTCTCTTTACCCTTGTTAGATATTTGTAACGTACTTTGGGGGGGGGGGGGGGGGGGGGTTGTAGCTGGGCCGGGCCCGCCCAAAGACCGGATACCCCATGGATAACCCAGTAAATCCACGACGTTCTGTTTGAAACAGATGGGATTCCGCAACTCTCAACTCTCTTCTCTTGACTTGAGAAAGGAAAGTCAAGTCCGCGGATAATATCCACTCAAAATGCTCTTGTCCTCGATATCCAAGTAGACTTTCTCCTTGGAAGATTCAACGGCCCATAACATAAACAGAAGGAGAAGGTTCGGAGAGTGAAGAGTGGTGTTTGAGGAGTGTTTTTAATGTTACGAGACCGGTTTCTGCCGTCGCGCCTAGAAAGACTGCTACTTGAGGAAGTGACAATTTTGAAAGAGTAGAGTTTGAAAGACGGTGTTTGGGAGATTTTTATAAAATTCGAAAAAGAATACTTCTAAGTAGAGATAGGATATGTATATTGGAAAAGAAAATTGAAAGCTTTGGGGATTTACATTTCTGTATTTCGTCCTGTGAGCTCCGTGGTGGTTGTTCGGCATGGAAAAGGTCTCCACACTTTTGGTGCCCCGCAATTCCCGGATTCCCAATCGGGAATGCGAGTGTGTGTGGGTCCCCTCCAAACGACACCGAACGTACGGAGTAGTCGGCTTTACCGTTTTCCTTTCCGCTTTGGGAAAACGAGGTGTGCAATGACGATTTAACTTCAGAGCTTGGAGATTACTTCTTCGCCCGTTTTTAACATAGGGGGGGTGTGCAATATTCATAAACCATACTGTATCCAAATCATAAGTATGCGTCTGGTATCCTAAATAGCACTAAAAGAACAACAAGAGAAACGGGCTAATGCGAAGAGAGCGATGGACTCATGTAGCAAACGGCCATGACTTGCCGTGATCATACACGGCGACGGAACCCGCGTATTCAGGAGGGCACCAACCAATATACCAAAACCCAGGAACCTTGTCACCCATCGTACATCTCCGTCTCGGGAACGAGGCTGATGTGGACTACCCTGCAATCGTCCAGCGAGCGTGGTAGGTCAGCCGGGAGAGCGCGGGGCTTCTTAGGGCCTTACCTAACCCTTCCCCTTTCCTAGGGACCTAATCCAAAATATACTGCGAACGACAACGACACGATAGCCTGAACTCCTTCAGGCTATCTCCCCCCGCCTCCCAACATAAACATCATGCTCTTCCCTCAACTGTTTGAAATCCAAAACCCCGAGCATCTTCGCTTCCGACGATGACACCTTTCTTCCCTGGAGGACAGCGCTCACGTCGCTTGCGAGGAACTTTTCATGTGACAGATCGATATGATGTGTCTCATAAGCGGGCACCGACTGCCCCTCGTCTACATTTGAATCACCCTTCACTACTGCAAGACTCTCTCTGCCATCCATGCCAATTGCAGAAATTGGCGCGTTTGTCGTCTCGTGTATCCTTGGCCACTCGCTGCTCTCACGTGTATTCTTGTACGCCCTGTATGCTGACCCGAGAGCTCGACAGGAGAGAGCAACGGCATGCCTATCTCTTGTGGAAAGAATAGCTAGGATTCGTCCAAGCACTGGCTCCGGCAGCTTAACGAGTCCGCTTTGGTCAGCCATGACGGTGCTACTGCTTGGCGAGGACAACCCTCTGATATCCTTCCCCATAACCGGAGACTTGGGGTGAATATGGAGAATCGGTTGCACCTCATTCGCATGATGCCTGGACATGGCAAACCCGTGGCGGCCCGTAATATCAAAGAGTGTGAGGCCAGTGACGCTATTATACACGTTACTGACGGCCGCCCTGAGTCCCGGGATAGGATCGCAAGGCATCCCTGTGTGGAGGGCCTCGGGAGCTGACGGCACGGTCCATAACTCGCGCACCAGTTGGTCTATCGAACGCGATGGCCCAAACTGCGAGCCGCCAAGATGTGAAAGCATACCGGGTTGGAAAATGACGGGCAGGATCTGCAGCTCTGCAAACACCTGAATGAGAAACCCGAGAGTGCGTCGATCGCACTCGTGGCTTCCCTTGGGACACCGCGCGGCGAGAGTCTGAAGGGCCCCAGGGGGCTCGGTGGCTGCCACACTCGATGCAGATGCGACAGCTGCGGGAGCGGGCCGAGCTGATACGGGAGGCGGTGGTGGAGGCTGCGGGGGAGACTTTTGGGACGACTTGGACGGCACCAAAGAGTCTAAAAAACTGACATATGTACCTCTTCGAGTCGACTGTACTGGCAACTGTGACTGCGCCCTTTGACGTACTTGAGCGGTGGTAGGTAAAGGCGTCGCTGTCTTGGAAAGTTGCGAGGATTGGGCTTTGGCATGACCTCGAACATGCGGCTCTTTGGTGGGAGCTTTGAGATACTCTTGGATTGCGAATCGACAACAGTCGTATACCTGAGCCATCTTGACATTTCGTACGGCCCAAATCTGTTCGCGCATGGCCCGGGGCCATGGCCGGGCTTCGAGCTCGGCTTCGTCTCGAAGATTAAGAATGGCCTGTTTTGCCATCCTGGTAAACAGACGGCGCAATCCAAAAGCGTAGCTGATGATGAGGAGCCCATCCGGCATCGGGTCCACGCTCTTGTGCAGCCACTGCGGCAACCAGCGATGCTCCACGCTAAGTTCGAGAGGCGACGTGCATTCGTATCGGCAGCACACGTCAGCAATGGCGACAAAGCAATCAAACGACACCTCGCGCGGAACCATGTCATTTCGCATGTGTGCAGCGTACAAGAGAGTCTCAAGTGAACCCTCGGTATTGAGCTCAAACTGCGTCATGCTATAGACTTTGAGCCGCGTCTTTCCTTCTCGGTCCAGTAACTGTTTCGAAAACGGGAGTGGCCAGAAAAGACTCGTTCCGCTGCCTACCACCAACCGAGGGTGGTCTTCCGGGCCGGCCAAGATGTCGTTTTCCGTCGACTCGATAGCATCGCCCTGAGGTCGACGAGAAAAGAGATTGGCAAAAACCGGAGACGTCTCGGCGAGGATGTGACGGGCGACAAAGAAGCGCAACACAGGGATTCCGCCGAGATCCACATCTTCCGAAGGACAAAGATTGGCGTACTCCAGCACAGCATCGGGGCTGCGTGATATCTCGAAATCGAGGACTGGACGCTGAGGCGAGATACCGGACTGCGCATAGCGGCCCAGCACGCGTATCTGTTCCAGGTCAGAGAGGATCAAGTCGGCGTGACGAAACGTCTCAACTTCTGAGTCCTCCAATTCATGCACTGGCCGGGCCGTAAGCTCGGATACGACCTTCTTCGTTCCGAGATACCGAATCAACTCCTCGTTAAGGAGACACTTGGAAGCCAGTAGGCGGCCGAAATCTTCAGCCGACGCAGGAACGTGGTCTTGGTTGTATGTATTTACGAGAGAATGGCATGCCGCGTGCCATAGTCGCTTGAGATTCAATGCCCAAGCGCGAATGATGGCCAGCCCAGCCGTCGCTGCCTCGTTGGGCAAGAGCCCCGTGGCTGAAATCGCGCCATTGACGGCGTAAAGAAGACTGACGGGATCCTCAATGTGCGTCCGCGATGTGACTATGATCCCTTCCGAGTCACCATCAATGGCATTTCTGTATCGACAAATGACTCGACCAATGACGAAGTCGGCTATGACAAGACAGAGGCCCGACACGATCTCACGCTCTCTGACGAAGAGGGCAATGGCACTCTCGGTGGTACTAGGGATGCACGGCTTGCTGGCGAAATTATTAATCATCCGAGACAGTAGGAGCACCCGGTCGAGTAAATCCGACAAAGTAGTGAGGATTTTGTCGTCGGCGTTGGCCATGGTAGCATACGAGAGATCCGCCCCCCCGCCACCACTCAGGAAACGGGACCCCGCTCACAGGTGTGAGAATTGCAATTGCAAGCAAATGGACAGGAAAGCCCAGCACGAACGAAACAATGGCAAAATTGTACTTGTAAAATCCGGAAGGGGAATGGGACACAGTACCAGGGTTCAAGCTGGCGATAGAAATGGGTTTGTGATTGCCAAAAAGGAGTGCTCTGTGACTGGAGGGCTCATCCCAGGCAGCCAAATGGGCGCAGTCGGCCAATCCCCTCCACCCAAAAACCACAGCCTCGTTGGTCCTTCCGAAAATGGCTATCTGCATACAAGTACGGAGTACTCCGTAGACAACCTCAAACTGGGAAACACCAATCAATCACTCCTCCCTTGTCCTCTTACATCTACAACTACGGAATACCGCACAAGCCCCTTCATAGTCACACTACACATCGGGCATAGAAAATGCACACTCACACATATGAGCCAGATATTATCAAAAAAAAAGAAAAAAATCTAACTTGACAATCCTAATAAAGCATACTAGAGCGAGCCGCTCCCGCTCCCGCTCCCCTCTAGTGAACCGATGCCTAATATAAAACAAAATGAATATCCCATGGAGGAACTAGTCCTTGACCGAAAGATGCTGCCCACAAAAGAAAAGATAAAAGCAAAAAAAAGGATGGAAAAACAACTCGTCTTCGATATTGCTTAGTTTTCCTGCCGTTTCATGCGTCTATCCGCCGAGGCCGCCATCCTGTCCAAACAAGCATACAAAAGCATCATCTTTTTTTCTGGCCCTTTGCTTCCTTTTCTTTTTTTTTCTCCTCTTTGGTGATTTTTGATTGCTTAAAAATCCTGTACCTTTTCAATGACAAATGTCAAGACGTTTCATCCATCGCCTTGTCCCCATCGTGACGGGTATTCTGTTACACGTGTGTCATTCTTCCTACACATTCCATTGATACTCCCTCTTCTTACCCTGCGCCTGTGGCCCTTGCAAGTCGTTCAGGTGACCGAATGCACGCCGCTAAATGTCGCTTTGGGGCTAAAGCAAATGGACATGCTCTCTACGAGCTGCATCATGCTTGTAGCCTAGAAGCTCAACTCGGATGTCCATCGTCATCCTATTTCCAAGAGTGTTCCAGAGGACGACCCGAGAGAACCAAGGACGGCATTGGGCGATCATGCAATACCAGGTTGGTTGGGGCATCCCCTCCCCAGGACTAGCTGGAAGCGCACCAAACATTTTCTGCAGCGCCGCGCAACATCTGCAACTGCTGTGTCGTCGAAGATGGATCCAAATAGGCGGCTAGGGCAAGAAAAGTCGTCTTCAAACCTCCATATCCAAAATAAACTGGATTGGTGCAATGCGACTGGCTTGGTTGCGCCGTACGTCACGCACGCAAAAGAGATTGGGGCTGCGCGTCTTGGCTACGAGCTTCAGCGCTCACCTTCACTTTCTTCCGCTCTTACATCTTTTTTTTGGCCCCTCCGATTTTCTTTTTTCTATTTCCCGTGCCGGCCTTCTCCCACCACGCCTTGTAAGCCAATGGTGTGGGGGTACAGTCTAGATTTTGTTTTTTTACCAACCTGTCGGTTCAGCCGCCTTTCCGTTCGGACTCGTGTTTAGGGGGTTGTTCTCCGTGGGCATGGCCGTTTGTGTAATTTTTCGCCTCGCCGCCCTTTTTGCGGTTTTTGGTCGCCTTTTGCCAACCTCCTTCTGCCGATCCGGTCTCGTGTCTACTGCTCTTCTCCACATCTCGACCATTGGCATCGTGGCCGTCGTGGTGGGCTTTGCCCGTTGGGTGTGGCCGGTGATGGTTTCCAGACCTGGACCCCACTTGTGTAGCCGGTCCGCCACCAGCCTGCGACTTTGCAGCCCCCTGCTTGCTCTCGCTACTGTGGGACCCGGCTTCTTTGTGGCCCTTTGCGCCCCCGCGTCCCTCCTTGGCTCCAGAGTGACCGCGCCCGGTCTTGATTGGCGTCTCTGGCTTCCGAACCGCTGTTGGTGACGGTGTCCTACCCTCGTTAATGGGGGAAAGGTGGGGAAGGTCTGTATTCAACGGAGACATGCCAATTCGGTAGTCCGTGGCGAGGTCGAGGGGGGCAATTGCTCCTGCGTTATGGTTCGATCGAGCACTGAAGCGCTGTCGTGTCGAGGAGCCAGTCGCAGCGGCAAAATCGGGATAAAAGAGGCCGTTGGGTTGAAGCAAAGGGTGTCGCATCATGGATATTCGATCCCGAAAGCTAGCATCCTCCGTCGACGTGAGGTGCATCATCGACGGGTTTGTCCCGTTAACAACGACGGGCGGTCGCTCGGGGAGCGAAGACGGCCCTTGTGAGGTGGAGGCAGTGGGAGCATCGGGGCTAACGCTACGAGCTTGGCCAACATGAATGCGAAGCGGGTTGTCGAAACCAGCGGGGGACTCGTCCATGCTCTCGGATGCGAAGGGCAGTCTTTGTTGCGCTACGAGAGGGTTCAACCTAGACGATCCATTCACGACGAGGGGACGCGCTGAGCTTCTGGCCTCGGTCGGAGGAAACGGCGCAGATGTCAAGGGAGCCGACGATGTTCCCAGCGAAAGGGCCCGAGCGTGACCCTGGGGCGATGGCGAGCGGGAGGTCCTGCGAATCCTCCGATCGAGAATCGTCTGTGGGGATTCTACAGAAAAGCGCCTTCGGTTCTGTGCCGGTTGGTGGTGTATGTCGCCAAAGGCAATACCATTGGCAGCAACAGCTGGTTTTGTACCAGCCCTGCCAATCGCATCACTACCAGGCGAAGCACCTTCCTCGAGGGGCGGTGATCCGCCCACCGACGCCTTGCTTGAATTATCCTCACAATCACCTTCATCCGGAATGAAACTCGGAATAGGAATTCCATTGGCGTTACGAGGGGCAAATGTGGGGACCCCGTTGGTGGTAGGTGCTAGGGTCGAACTAGCATATGCAGAAGGTTGTACAGCGGGTACCGTTCGTGACGCGGGTTGGGACTGCGACCTAAGCGTGCTGCCCTGCGACAAAGTACCCGAATCAACCGTAGCGGAGGCGCGCTGGCGACGAAACTCTGCGTGGTTACCAGGGGGCGAAGTGTAGGCGTTGGGGACCGCCTGGGCGTAAAAAGCACCTGCTTGTTGCTGCAGAGGAATTCCGTAGACGGCGTACATCTCTGGGCGGATGGGTGGCGCACTCAGCGGGGGGGTGTCGAAGGAATTGGTTCTTGACCGTTCAGATGGGGTGGCTTGGGAGGCCGCACCATTACTCGGCATTCTTTGCTGCTGCTGCTGTTGTTGTTGTTGTTGCGACTGTTGCTGCTGCTGCGGAACTGCCGCCATCGTCGGTGTAGCCATGTATATAGGAGACGGGTAGAGTTGCTGGAATCGAATGTTACTGTCTGGTTGCGTCTGGAGAGCAATGGACATGATCAAATCTTGCGGTAGAAGCTGTTGATGCGCAGGATAAAATGCAGCATAGTCCTGTATGGGCAAAGATGGCAGGAACATTGCGTTTTGCGTCGGGTCGTAGGTGACACTAGACGACGCTCGACGATTAGAATTTCCGTTTCGTGAATAATTCGCATGGTGCCGGCCACCACGACCATTATAGTTGCCACGACCACCACCGCCTCCACCGCGGCCAGCATGTGTTTGACTGGCACTCCTCATGAGGACCGGTCGCGCCGCCTGGACCGGGCGTGTATAGACGCGTTCTTCTTCCTTCGGGAAAACGTACTGCTCACAGCATTCGTCCAGTTTCCCCTCGGATATGAGATCAAAAGCCCGTCGAAGTTCGAGATGCAAACCGCGGAAGGAGTATTCATCAGCCGTGTTGCCGAGATTTCTTGTCGTATTGAAAGGCTCTTCGATGCAGAGTTTGTTATTTGATGAGTGGTGCCAACTTTTCTCCCGCTTCGGTACGAGCCGGCCCAGGCGGACGGAAAAGGCATGTTTATCGTAGTCAAACTCGTGTGCATAAAACCGAAAAAATTGAAACAACAAACTGCCAATTGAAGATTTGTTCGAGTCGCCAAAACCACGAAGTTGCTCAACGTCGTCGGCGAATGGGCTCGGTTCGCCAGACGGCCTCGGTAGCCGCTTGCCTTCACATTGGTGGAGCGCGGGCACGATGGGAGGATCTCGCAACTGGAGGAAAGCAATGACTAAACATATCCAAGTATAGGAACTAAATGTGCCGCCAAATGCTATCCAAAAAAAAGTCAGAAATGGATCTTATAGGAATCATTTTCTACGGATACATACCTGCGTCATTGATTATCCGCCGACGAGTCCAGTACTTGATAATCATGGCCAGTGGACGCACACGTTCGTCCAATTCGACATATGCCCTAACCATTCGAGTGTTTTCGAGCGCCAGAGTATTGTTTACATTCATATCGCAAGCAAGATTAAGTTCGGGGTCCCAAATCTTCACAATGGGAACCTTCGCCGCCGAGATGCAGACAACCTTCTCCATGCCATCTATTGCAGTAAAAAATGTTAGCCACGAGCGTCTGGCGCCAAGAAAACAGCGGCCTGGGGCTTACGCTTTGCCAGCAGTCCAGCAATCATGCAAACGTCCTCTAATTCCTTCCACGGTGTGGTGATACATATATCCACTAAAAAAAATTTCAACGTCAGAAAATTAAGCCGGCGAGGGGTAGGGCAAGAGATAATTCGACTGACCATCAGAATCATCAGAACATAGGAGGTTGCCCGAAGATCCAAAGAGGTGTACACGAATATCATGACCCGGCCATTCGTCGTTGAACAGCTTCTCTAGCTTGGCCACCAATATCTGTCGCTTCTTTTCTACAGCAGGCGTAGGCAATAACCGGTCATACAGTTCACGCATGTCGGTCGTCAACTTCCTCTCATCGTCTTCTGAGAGTTTGCTCTTGATGGTGGAGAGGTCCGTCCGTTCCAAATCGTCGGAGCCGACGCTGTACGGTATCCGACGGCGAGAGTTGGCTTGGGCGTTCTCATACGGACAGTTTCCAAGCCGAGGAGGGAGGGGTCGTAGGGAGGGGAGAGAAGGGTTCGTTTCCGAATAGGAGGAGCGGGGCGAGTGGCTATTCGTAGCGTTGGGGGACGGTTCGCGCGACTCGAACGAAAAATTACGGGCATGTTGGTGCGGCGTGGAAGGCACAGAACTCGAGTGTGACGGGCCACGACCGAGAGGCGCGGGGCGTCCCGGTAAAGGATGCGAAGGTTCGGCCTGCTTGGGTGCCATCTTCTGCGAGGCGTCTCTACCTGTTATAACAGCGCGATGGCCTTTCTCAGTAGCAGAGGCTGCTCTATTCCCATGGCCGGTTACGCCTTTGGCGCTAGAATTGTCCTTGTTCGACACCTTGGAGCCGGATCTAGATCTTGGCACAGAGTTGAGGGGCGAAGAGGGAGCTGCGAGCGGTGAAGGTTGGGCAGTGCCGATGCCGCCGCCCCGACTGGGGGAGATGAGCTTATTGTACTGCAGGAGACGATCCTGGTAAAAGGATTGCTGGGGGTAGAGAAATGGGAAGAGCTCAAATTTTGGGGTGTACGGAGAAGACCCGTCGACAGGGGGCACGGCAGGCGTAGAAGGCGACGTCGATGATGGGTTGGAAGATTTGGACCACGGAGTTGATGGGGTATAACTATGTTTGGTTTCGGCGGTCGTTGACCGAGTGTCCATGAAGGAAAGTCCCGGGTCGGAAGCCAGGGGTGGCGAGCAGAGAAGAGGTTCTGTCTTGTTGGGGAGAATTAGCGACAGGTTTTTTTTCGCAGCGGCATGAGCTCTGACGGTAAAAGCACAAAAAGAAGCAGAGGTTTCGGGAATGCAGGTACTAGCCGGAGCGTCGTGCACAAACAAGGGGAGCAGCCGAGTCAGGCATGCGTCTCACGGGGAACTTTTCTTTGTACTTTTTGGGGGTAAAACGACTCCTCGCGTGTTCTTCTGGACTGTCGTCTCGGTTTAACTTAATTTCCCCTCGCTCGATCGTTGGGTAGTTTTCGTTTCCTGTTACGAGAGGCTTTTTTCACTTTCAACAGAATTCTCCTGAGACCGGCCAGGGTACAGCAAGGAGATTGTTCGAGAGTGTTCCTAGGCTCGTTTCGTCCAGAGGCTGGGAGAATTGCGGCGTGATTATCGTCAAGTCTGTTCGATTTAGGAAGGGCCGCCAGTTGGGGTTAATCACAACTCGGACTGTAGGAAAAGATGGAAGCGGAAGGCATGTACACCCTTGGAGTTGGAAAGAGCACGGCGAAGAATTGACAAGAAGAAAAGGTGAGTGCGGCTCGTCTCGAACCGGAAAGCGCAGAAATCGAACAAGGCGGACGCGATAGATGGTTGAATAGGGGGAGACAACAGCCGAAGCCAATGAAAGGAGTAGGTGGAAATCCCGGTATAACGATGACAGGGTGAAGCGAATGGAAAAAGAGCAAGGATGATCGACGCGCTCGCGAAGCACCGATGCGAATGGATATCAGCGATTATCTACTCTGAAAGTTGGTTGTATATGTAGCTCTTCGTTTTGGCTATGATGGACGGGAAAGGGGAGGAATGATGGAGCGGTTTCTAGGCTGTGGTTGTGGAAAGGCAATAGCATATTTCGGTGCAGGCAAGTCAACCCCAAAGGGAATGCAAGAGATTTGGGATACTTTTAGGGGGGGTGGGGTTGAATTTGGGGGGGCGTGCGGTAGTGTAGTGTAGTAGGTACTCCGTAACAGCCCAGTAGTGGTAATAGTGGACGAGGGCTCCTGTTTTCTATGGTTTTCTGGATCTCAATAAAAACGACTGGCCTTTCTGTGGAGATGAGCGGGGTCGGCGTGTTTGCGTGTGTAAACTTCAGACGACACTGTGCAAAGAAGGTGTCAATTAGGGGGTGATGTACAGTGCGAGGGTGGTGATGGATTCTTAAAAGCGGGATGCTTGAGTGAACAAGTAATAGCTTTCTTTTTTTTAATATGGCTGGGTACCTGAGGTGAGTGAGGGGGAGGCAAAGAACGGATTCCCCGATACAGGAATGGGCACGTGATGGATGCTATGGAATTTAGGGGAAAGAAAGGCTGTGACAATGGTCCATGGACAGCGATAGTTTTATTTTGTCTTGGAAAAACGAAAGTGGGAAAGAAAGACGGCGGCACAAGGAAAGAAAGGAGAAAAGGACAGGCATGGGAAGGGCCAGCTGAAGCGCGAGCGAGGTATGGGGTACATGGTCGAGGGTCCATTCTGGAGGCAAGGGAGCCACGTATTTGCAGAGCCTTATGCAACAAGAAGCTGTGTTCTTTTCGCCCTACATTGACTGTGCAGGGCAAACACAAAGTAGAGGGTACTTGCTGAACGAGAATTACCCTAGGGTGTTGAATGTTGGAGGGTGTCGGAGGGTTGTCAACCCTCGACGTACTCCATACGAGTATTATTTGGCGGCGGGCCTGGCTGGCCTTGTCCATCCCAACCGCTGAAGGACGGGGGACCAAGTACGGAGTACTTCGTACATCTTCCACATCGATTGAAGAAAAATTGGCAGGACACACAAGCTTGTGCAGTTGGAATCTCGCTAAAGCTGCAGTTGGGAATTGGACTACCATCACCGTCGCCGTCATTCGGGGAAGCCATGCGCACCAATAGCTCTTCCAAGGCGCGCCTTATTATTACTCTTTGCTTGGTACGGAGTACGGAACACAACATTAGCAAAATGTAACTTCTCTGGCCCACATAAGCCTGCTTCCCCTTTCCCAGGAATATGAGCAATCTGACGAAAATACGAAATGGATTCAAGAGAATGAAAAGAAGCCAAAGAAAGGGGGGAAGAGAAGGAAATTCACTTGACTGAAGCAAGGGCCCAAGTGGACAACTAGCGAATTTGTGTCATAAGGGGGGAAAGGTTTAAGGGAACGAGCCGTATTCCTTCAAGGCTGGACGGAAGGCTGCGCGGCTGGTTGGCTTCGATGTCAATGGTTTTGTTCCGTGGCAAAGTTCATGATGTCTAGCCCAGCAAAGCCAGCCATTCTCGACGGGGAACCATCCGTGTCAGAACCAGGCCTGATTTAAGGGATAATTTGTCTCCGTCCTTTAATATGTACTTGCAAAATGAGGGGGGGTGGGCTTGACAGAGACAAGACACCAGAGAGACATGCCGGAAGACTTTTGGCACTGCTTTTTTTTTTCTCTCTCCTAGCAAGGCCTAATACCTAGAAATGTACCGGTATTACTGGGGCGAGTGCGGATTTACTCTACACTGTGTGGTCCAGAAGGAAAAAAAAGAGTGATTGGAATGACGGAAAAACCCACACCTATCTAGTACTCCGTATCTACTCCGTGTTTAGTGGCACGTCGGCCCTCATCAAAAGGCATTGATACCCCCATGTAGTTTAGCTTATTAGCGGCTCTACTATGAGGAGGAAGGCCAGCCAAGTGAAGGCTCTGGCTTAGTACTTATAGGGAGGCAAATACACGTAATACTCCGTACAAGTACGACGTTGATTAAACAGTGGGGTAATACGGAGCACAAACTCGACAGCGCACTGTACTCCGTAGGTGCATTTGCAGGTCAATTTGCAGGCTAATTACAGTACGGTTCCAGCATAATTCCAGCATAATTCCAGCACAATTCCAGCATGGTTCCAGCACGGTTCCAGCACGGTTCCAGCACGGTTCCAGCACGGTTCCAGCACGGTTCCAGCACAGCCAGATTCGGAGTCAGCTCAGCAGCTTTCCCTTGCCTGTCTGCCTCCTTTTCCTGGACCTGGGTAGTAACTATTTCCATCTCAGAGTTTTATGTATCCCTGATCCTTTTCTATCCAACGAGGACATTCACATATACATGGCACCTGCAGGTCGGACAAGCTAAGCCTTTCGATGTGGCCGCCATCTGGCTACCGACCTCCATGGCCACACCACGACCGCCTCCCGGGTGCTACCCGTCTGTCTGTCCATACACACCATCTCACCCTTGCAGCCCAGCCCTCAGGGTATGACATAGGTGCTCTCCTAATCCAAGTCGTTCCTCCATGCCATGCATGCAAGATCCAAGGAGGGTGACAGCTGAATACGAAAGAACAAATCCCCCCTCCTAAGAAGGTCTGGAGCCCGCCAGCTTGCCGCCATCGAACTACAAACTGGACCAAATTAGAGCACGGAGGAGTCGGACGGCGCTGGGCGAATAGCAGAAACTAAAGAAGGGGTCTAATGATACGGAGAAATACTCAATCCCCAACAGCATCCCATCTCCCCCTTCCCGTCCGTACCACACTTGGATGTGGGGGAAGCTACACACGTATGGGCTCAACCTGTAAATCATGTACGGAGTATGCTCTAGCAGGCCAGGTGTCTATATTTGGCTTAGGCGGCAGGTGGAAGGGTGTCGTTCCCGACGAGAGTGGCTCTCAATTTATTACTTTGTAGCCCCCGTGATGGTAAGCGGTTGTCGAGTCTTTCTTTTCTTACTGATTCCCGTTGTCTTTTGTCTTTTGTTCTTCATCGGGACTCCGATTCAGCGTGGTATTTTCGGATCGTATTTCTGCACTCCTGCCTATGCACACCCCCCTCGAACCCGTCTATTCCTACGGCCCGGAGTAGGCAAAGGACAGGACGAATGGAGGAATCCATTTTACTTTTTCTTCCTTTTTTTTCGTTCTCTCTTTTTCTCCATCCTACCTCTTCGTATTGCTTCTCCCACGTCTCTCACACTCCTATGGCAGATCTGGTTACACCAGAGAAGCTTACGGAGTACAGTGCACGCTACTCAGCCCTGACAGCCACCATGGCTGGCCGGCCAGTTACTCACCTCGAGGCACCCAAAAAGACCCAGGCTCGAAAAGTGCAGAAAATAGGCCCGATGGTCGCCCAATATTGTCCAATCGAGTCTTTTTTTTCTCCGCATTCAGCTCTTCTATTGAGGGGCAGAAGACGGCGTGGCGAGGCGGACCAACCACTATCGACGCAAACAGAAGCCGGAAGAAAAACCCTAAATCATGGCATTCATTTGGTTGTATTGAAAGGTACTGGATTGATTCGCCACGCCCCCCCCCCCCCCCCCCCCCCGCGCCGCCCCCCCCAAAAAAACCCAAACCCTGGGCAGACTTTGGTGTTTTTGGACATCTCGAGCATTCATCCCCCCCTCCCCCCCCCCCCCCCCCCCCCCCCCCGAAAACAGCTTAAACACGTTTTGACAGAAGGAAAGATGAAGACAGCGCTAACTCACAAGGTCGTGGAAATGAGACATTGAGACATGAGACACACGTCAATGTGATTCTATTTAGACTTGAGCTACGTAGCCAGAGGGGGGGGAAAGTGAGGGGGCGGGGGATAAGACGAGAAACAAGGATAGAGAAAGGGAAAGGTAAGTAAGGTAGAAACAAGGGAGGCGCACATGGTCTCCTAAGTCCTTTTCGGCCTCGAGATGCGGCCCAACCAGTACCCGTCAGCGAGGCTCGAGGCGGTTACGAAGGATGACTCGGCTGTCTCAAAAGCTGCACAAGATTATCGGTAAGCTAGACCGAGACCAAAGCCTCCTCATATCATCCTTTCCCGCCCCCCCCTAACCAGCCAGGCGATGTCTTTTTATTTTCTCGCCTACAAGGCTTACATGTAAACTAGAAAGCACCAAGCCATAAGCTTACACAACGTTAGCCTTGCACACAACATGGCATTGCCATCTCGAGCCCCAGCCAGCAATACACTTACTTGCCTCGGCCCAGTACGAGTATGTCACAGAGGCAAGCAAACACGTGCATCCAAGAAGTTTTTTCTCTTTTCTTTTTCAAAGTTTGCCTGAAAATCTCACCCTCTAACACGCCACACTCAACAAACCCAAAGTTATTTTTATATCTGGTTATAGACACGGGGGGCTGAAAAGCTGGCGTGTTTAGACAGTGAAAATTGAACCACAATCCCAAAATGGAAGTCTTTGCGTGAGAAATTTGCACACAGAGTGGCATGTAACAAAATATGAAAGTCAATTTCTCTCGTCTTGAGCCACGTGGTATGGATTCTGGAGACAGTGCTCCGTTGCTGTCCGGTGTCTTGTTGAAACTTTGAACGGCAATGAGGCGGCTTCCCGAGAGACATGAGTTCTTCACGGCTTGGATGAACAGTCCCTCTCACTCTTATTTCCCTTCCTTTTTTTTCTTTCTTCTTTTTTCTTTTCTTTATTTTCGTGACTATGATGATCGCAGACGAATCACGGATAGTTGTCAAGAAACGCCTTCTATTTATTTTTTTTCTGGGGCGGACTGGCTTGCGCCTTTTCTGCTTGTATGAGGCCAACGTAAATTTAACCTCTTTTTTTTTTTTTCCGTTTTTTCACACTCGGCTTGATTGTTTCGTGGGAGCGGCTGTCGACGAGTCTATATCTTGCCGCTTGGCCACGCCAGCAGTCTGCATGTTTCTCCGGCCACATGCCACATACCTTTCGTTGAGCTATAGTAGTCGAACTTGCCTTTTTTTTTTGTTCTTTTTGACATGTCTATTAGCCATTATACATTGTGAGGACTCGTTGGCCTTCTCTTTCTACTATTATTACGTATTGTTTGCCGAAGCTCGTTGTTCTAAACGCATATATGCGCTCATCGTGTGTTGTCTCGTGATGACTAGAATCAACTGATCCACTGATCCAGTCCTTGTGCCATAGCGATACAGACAGACATGTCCCATGCATGACAGTAGGTTCTTTGAAGGATAGAGGTCAATGAAGGGAAAAATTGAACCAGTTGGCCAACCATGGATGACGAATGCCCGATATAGATGCTCCGTGTACGCTACTCCGTATGTCGATCCCTCCGGGAGTCCAAGGCCAAATTACCTAGTATGTGGATGTGGGGGATTCACACTCCACGAATCCCAAGATGAATTACCCCATACTCTTGTACAAGTAAATTCTGGGCAGAAGGAGGGGGGAAAGGCACACACACACAGAATGTGCACGAACACGAATCAGAGACACGACCCGGATACACGCAGCAAAGAACCCCATGTTCAACTTGCGACTTCGGCTTGACAGGCGGGACGGGATGAAGCCAGGCTTGATCTGGTTGTCAGGTTGTTCGACGGTTGTGTAGTGTTGTGTTGTGTTGTGATGGGGAAGGGGGGGGGGGGGGGATGTGCTGCCCGAGACCCGCCGGGTGATTTGCTACACATAAAAGACGTTTGTTCAAACTTGCATAATGCGGGCAGAGGCCCTCCGAAGAAAAAGGGTCTCTCAAGGTGAAGTTACGTAGTATTTGGAAGTATGCGGTGGACAAAGAAAGCGACTTTGTTTTCCCCTTTCCCCTTTCCCCAGATCGAGTTTCTAGATATCAATCAACATGCATGTTGAAAACTAATGAAAATGGCCGAGAAAGGAGGATATGAGGAATTACGGAGTACGGAGTATTTAGGGCTGAATTGAGCTTTGACGGCTGAAGTCGAGAAGCCAAGTTTTCCTAAAGGGAGGCAGAAACCCGGATGTTTCCTCGTCCCAAGTCCAAAATCGGAATTGTGCAACCGGGCATCTTTAATCCCATCTTTCTTCCTCATGTTGTTGGGTTTTTTTTTTTTTTTTTTTTTTTTCGTGAAAGATGAGTATTACAAGCTAAATTTGCTACACCGAGTTTGAGTTGAGTGTTGACAGGGGTTTGGGAACGGAACTACTCCGTACTCCGTAGTCGTACCCCCTCTACCAAAAGCAAGGACTAGACGGGCGCGTAACATAGTCTTAACAATTGTGTGTAATACTCCGTACGGGGTAAAAGAAAGGGACAAAAAAAAAGAAAGTATGTACGGAGTAGCAGGGTAAATAGATGTTGCTACGGAGTACTCCGTACACTGATGCAATACTTGTACCCAAGGGAGGAGGTTAAGGAGGATGGAGTCTTTGTGTTGAAACATGCGGCGAAATCATGGTTTCATGTTGTTTATCCTCTAACCCCCCCCCTACCCTGGGGGCCATCGCCGGACCCCCGATTGACTATTGCACAACTCATTGGGAAGGGCTAATAAACCATACTTGTAGAATGCCGATTTATGCTGAATTTGACTATCTCATATCATGTCTGACAATATTTACAATATTTGGAATTTTCTGGATTCGAAAATGTGGTTCATGAGAACTCTGGTTGTGACTTTCAGTTATCAACATGATTGATTTACCTCCGTACACATAGTCAACCACACACATACCCAATGAGAACTCTTCATAACTCATCAATATGCCCTCAATTGGTCAAGGGAGTAATCCAATGATACAAGTACAAGACCCTAGTAATAACTCCTCAAGCCCAAAAGAACCAGAGGTCCTAGCCCTCTTTGCCCGCCCCCTGCGCGCTCGCTGTGACAAGGGGTCGACAAAACGAAATACAACCCTTGATCTTCAACGCCCGGAATATAAACCCACGACACGCAACACACAATAGTAGACCAATTTCTCCAATCCTTTCTTGCTTTATATTCATTCCACCTTGGCCCTCTTCGTCTCGTCTCCTAGTATCCTTCCCCTTCCCCTTAACCCGTGTTGTTCAAAGATACCCCAGCCAAACCTACCTCTACTCAGCCAAACAGCAAACCCCATACTTCAAAAGCCAATCAATACCTCCCAAAAGACAAGACTAACAAAAAAAAAGAGCAGAAGAAGAAACAAGACTTGCAAAATGTTCGCAAGTCTAACAACAAAACTCGCCCTAAGAAAAGTCGGCCTCCCAACAAACGTCCTCGACACATTCCCATCTCCCACCCCCCAACCCACAGAAACAGAACCAACTCGCTCAGGAACCCAAAAATACCTTTCCTCCTCCTCCTCCGCCGCCGCAAAGCCCGCCAACTCCACCACCTGGGCCAACAAAGACTGGTCCGAAGTCTTCTCCATCAAGAATCTTCCTCTCACGGTGCAACCATGGCTGGCGCCGCCGCCGCCGCCGATTCCCGTCGCTGATTTGCCCAGGGTAGGCGATCTCGCGCCCTTTGACCGTGATCGAAAGTTGGCATTGGGAGGTGGGAAGATGACGATTGTAGTGTTTCTCCGATGCGTAGGCTGCGCATGTAAGTCAACACACTCACTCCCAATTTCCATCCCTTATTACCCCTAGAAATAAATAAAAATAAAAATAAAATAAAAATAAAAAGACTAACAAATCCCCTCCCCCCCCCAAAAAAAAAAAGTTGCCCAAAAAGCATTCCTAAGCCTCCGCGCCCTAGCAAACAAATACCCCGGAACCCTAACCTGCATAGCAGTCTCCCACTCCTCCGGAACCGCCACCCGCCGCTGGCTAGACCTCCTAGGCGGACCCTGGGCCGTCCAGGTAGTAATAGACGAAGACCGCGCCGTGTACGCCGCCTGGGGCCTCGGCGTCTCGAGCGCCTGGTACGTCCTCAACCCGGCGACCCAGGTGTCGGCGTGGAAGGAGAAGGGCTGGCTGGGCGAGCAGGTGGCCACTTCTCTCAAGAAGACGGGGTACAGCGCCAATTCGTATGTTACGGGGGGCACCGGTGTCGTGGACGCCGAGGCCGGCCCGAATACCGTCATGGGGAACAAGTGGCAGACCTCGGGCGCTTGGGCTGTTGATGGGAGGGGTACGATTGTGTGGGGTGGGAAGGCGGCTGCTGCCGATGATGTGATGGACTTGGAGGCCGGCGTGAGGGCGTTGGGGTTGTGAGCCACCTTGGGGGGGTTTTCCTCTGCCGTGATGTTGTTGCCTGTGCTCAGCCTTTTGCCTTGTTATGACTTTTGCTTCTCGTTCTTTCGTTCTTTCGTTCTCTCGTTTTCCCTCGAGACAGCCTGCCTGCCTTTGTCTTTACTACAAGTATATGCCTCGAGAGTGTATAGCTTGTTTACGTCAGTGTACGATAGATCATGCGGTTCATGCGGTCTGCCTGAGTAGTTGACTCATATCAGACTACGGAGTAATATTACCACTTACCACTTCACTTGCCTTTGCCTCAACCTACGGGACAAGCCTTGCTCTGCACATTTGGTATACCGTTTCGAGCAACACTTTCTTCAGCGCCATATCGGAATACAAAAGTCCAGATGCACCATCTACGAGGGGAAAGATCAAGTGAAAAAAAAAGTAACTCCAAAGTCCGGTTCCCTTCCACCCTACCAACATATGATCCCTAAAAGACACGAATATTTTTCAACCCGAGGCGCACTCTCCAAATCAGTCAAAATACACCGGACAAAACCATGATACCGAGTCCTTCCATCTCCCCCGGCCACTTCGACCCCGCTGCCTGGCAATTTGTGCTCACAGCCATGGAAACACAAGAGTTGCGCCACAAAGATCCGAGGCCGTCATCGCCCTTTTCAAAAACACCGATCCCGACCCATGCCATACCAGGCGCCACCACTCGTATAACCAGCACCCTGTAGTTGTAAAAGTATTAGATCCTAGTGTCAACCTTTCCCGGAGCAAAGCGCTCGGGGAGATGGGAAGACACGGGACATGATAATGTCCCTGCCCCGACAAAGTCGTCAAATCGTTCCCTTGAAGCGAAAAAAAAGGAGTCCCCGCGAGGTGACAGGCAGACAGGAAGATGGAAAGCGCTAAGATGAAAAGAGAAGAGAAACCCCTGCCAACCAAACGAATAGAAAAAAAGAAAAAGGAAAACTCCTTCACCTATATGCCTTGTAATCTTTTTTCTTTTGCAATTTCCTTCACTCCACCCAAGAAAAACAAAAACCCCTTGCACCTTTGAACCGAACGCAAACCATCCGTCAGGAGACGGCCGCGTGAGATGGAGAAAAAAAAAAAGAGAGGAGATGATGGAAAATAAAAGCCCCAGATGTGTCGTCCGAACCCGAATTGTCGCCGTCAGAAAGAGAAAAAGAAGGGAAAAGAAAAGCAAAGAAAAAGAAACGAGCCCTGGTGTAACGCTTGCCTTTCCTGTCCCAACTCAACACCGATCCCGGGTCCTGCGCCGATGAACAGAAACTTCGCCAAGCCCTGTGCTGATGATCCTCCTCTTGAGACCTCCCGTTTTTGAATACCTGCGCCGCCTACCATGATGCATGCAAAAACAAGTCCAATGTGCTACCCCTAATCGCAAGTGGATGGAAAACATTTATGCGAGATGAGATGAGATGGGCGGAAATAGCCAGGTTCGATGGGCTGCAAATCAATGGCTAACCCCAAACGCTAGCTTGGGCGCCGAGCCCCGATGCCTGTCCCCAGACACCGTTGCCGCGACCCCAGCCGCCAGGCGATGCAAGGGGAGGAGTGGCCCTCTTGACGGTACCAGTAGTGGCGGCAGGAGTGCCCGATGGCCGTGTCCCGATAGGCGCGACGGCAGCCCCCGAAGGACCGAGCTTGGATCCCGAGGATACCTCCTGTCGGGGAGGAGAGCTGCCTGGAGACGAGGTCGATGTGCGGTTGACGGCCTGGGGGCCAACCTGATTTTCGAAAACGCCCTTACCGCCCGAGATTGACTGCGGGCTCGCTGTGCTGTTGGGCCGCGAAGCCTCCTGCGAGTGGCCGTGCTGCGCGGCCGGGTTCATATCGTTCGAAATGGGGCCGGAAGCGTCTGAAGCCATGGGAGGAACGCTCCCACGACCCATTTCGTAGTGCAGAGGGGACGCGCCACGGAGGCTTGCCGGTCCACTGTGCGTAGGGACGCCGGGGCGAACGTTGCCCGTTTCGTCAATGTAGCCCGACTTTTCGGCAAAAGCGCCTTCACCGTAAAGAGCGCTGCGCTGGCGAGCAATCAACTCGCGGGTGGCCTCTTCCGACATACCCTTGGGGCCGTAGTTAGCGGCCTCAGACAAGACATCTACAGAACAAAAGACAAACTGTTAGCGGTTTCTCTAACATAAAAATATAGATGAGCGAAGTGATGTGACGAGGGAGAGAGGATGAGTCTCGGTTCACGGCGAGCTTGGAGTCGCGAATGGGCGGCATGAAAAGAAGAGCCAGCCAGGCCCCTCTTCACCGAAACCACTGCGATAGGAAATGTTGGTGCAAGGCATTTCGAGAGCATCGTGGCTGACGCCATGCGCTCTCTTGCGGGAATCAAGGTGTCCCGCTGCCACAATTTGGTTTTTTTTTTTTTAATATTTGGGAATCTTTTCGAATAGGATTTCTGTGTGCTATACAGTAGAGGGTGGCCTACTTCGTTGATATTGCTGTTCTGTGTGCAGATTTCGCAGCTCCCGCTCCCGCTGGGCTGCCATCCTCCTCTTGGCCTGCATTACTTGCTCCGCCTCATTCGAGCCCCGAGAGGGCTGGTGGCGCTGCGAGGCATAAAAGTTCTGCAGGTTTGATGGTGGGAGACCACGCGCGTCACCGAAGTCGCCCATACCTAAAGTTCGAGGATTCGGGCCAGCCGCCATTCGAGTGTCTAGACAGACCAGATTCGGTCAGCCAGTGTTGAAGAATTGGGGGCGACCCGAGAATCTACCCTGTGAAAACGTACCATTTACCATGGGCCGGGCAGGACCCGAGTTGGGTCGAGGAACAAAAGGCGCGACTTTGGCGAAGTCGCGTCGGGCACCCATGCCGTAACCCTTTCCACTCTTTGAAAGATTTTCGTACGCCCTGTCCACCTCTATGAGAATGGTTTAGAAAACCCATGTCAGCAACCTGCACTGTTGTTCCCAGGGCATCTACAGAGCCGGCAAGCACAATCTTTCATCTCGATTCGCGGTTCAAGGCCCGGTATCCAGTGTTCAGTCAAGGAGTGGCCATTTGCTCAACAGCTATGCTGTAAACCCATTGATCACGAGGATTCTATGCGTTGGCCGTGCAAGACGTTGCGCAACATGCCAGGAGTGTCAAGTATAAGCAGGGGGTGTAGAAGTTCATACCATCGAATTGATAGCAAAAAGCATACTCATCCTGGGACGATGGGCCGTTGGATCCTAATCGCAAATACTGAATCAGTACAGCTCGCATGTAAAGCTACATAAATATTGGCGCTCGGTTGGGGACGTACCGGTACGGGCGGGTGCCTGGTGTTCCCATGTGTTTTGGGCCGCTGGCCATTGGTTATTGTTTTCGTAATATGACATCTTGGGTCTGTTCTTCCGAAAGTGGCCGCAGAATGGTCAATTCAACGGCGCCGGTAAGCTAGTGAAGCAGATGCGATTATGACAAGTATCGGCAAGCAGGTCGTTTAAAGTACAAGACAACTAAATTAGACGGGCAACTCGGTCAGTCAAAGGGCGCTCAAATGCTCTCCCGTCCAGAGAAGGGAAGAAGATGGAAGAAAACCGAGTATCGGGCATGGGTCGCCTCGTCGGCGCTCTCCAGAATCGGGCAGGAAATCCAAGATGGATTTGAAACCACGAGCTCCCCTCGCACCAAGCCTGGGCATCGAGAACTTGTTCGGGCCGGCGCAGATTCCCAAAGAGCCAGACAACTCGAACGATGAGGGGCAACTCACAAATGAAAAAACCGCTAAAGTTCCCCAACGCTGACCCAGATGGAAAAAAAAAAAACAATAGGCGCCTTAGCAATTACCGGTCGTAACGGAGTAGAACTCGTTGAAATTCCAGATCTTGAACTGTCGCAGGCAAGGATGCGGGCGTCGGGGAAAAAAAAAAGGGGGGGGGATATTATGAACAAAGCCCAGAATTTTGCGCAGAAATAAAACGGCCGTTGAAACTTTTCTTTTCTTGTTTCGGCGAGGGCACCTTTCAAGTTGGGCGGCGACTCGAATTCGGATTAGGAAGGGTAAAAAGGACTAGGTCGGATGAGCTTCAACCGTAGAAGGTAAATGGAAGAAGGGGGTTGAGGAAAGGGGATGTTGTCCAATATGTTAATTTTTTTGGGACAAGGTTTCGTCGACTGGGGGGGGAAAGTAAGATGAGGGAGAAAAAAAAAGGGCTACTTCGGGTAGGTGAGGAGCGCGTGGTGGAGTAACAGATTTTGGGGCTAAAGGGGAGGGACAAGGGGAGACGGGGTCTTTTGGGGGGAGGGGGCGGTTTGTCTGATAGGTAAAGGAGTACGGTAAATAATACGTACACGTACTATTTTCACACAATAGGGCACCCAGGGCACCCTAGACTCCCGCCTGGGCCTCTGAAGAAAAAAAAAGAAGGGTGGGCAAAAGGGAAATCGAAATTGTTGTACTCCGTACAGAGTACTTCGTAGCGTCAGGGACTTGACATTTGGTGGGGATCTGGTTCTGTATCCGTACGGAGTATCTCTCGCCAAGCCCATGTACAAGTACACAACCCGTCTGGCCCCCCCCCAAAAAGGTGGAGAAGGGCGATAATCTGAAGGACACAGAGGTGCACTTCGAAAAACAGCTCGACACCCAAACACCTTCTGTTCGGGTAACGGGCTGGAGAATACTCCTGTTGCGGCAGGCAGTAGAATATTAGATTGTTCGGATAAGAAGTCAGGCGAAAATGCATTTTAAACCTGATCGAAAATCCCATCTCTTTGTGCGTGGTTACAGAGAGTCACAGTGAGGTACAAGACTTGAGATCCCCCCTCTTCAACTACGTGTTAGTTTACTTGGTAAAACGTGATGCAAGTGCCGGCCAGGTTGAAGAAGACCATACAAAGATATTTACGATGCATCATCGGAGTTATCAACTCGACTTAAACTACATACTTGTCTCAACCTTACTTGCCGCATTCAGCGAGGCGGGGAAATCATCACATCGCCAGCCATACTCCGTACGGAGCACACATAGCCATCCTTTGGAAGTTTGGGAAAAGCGTGTAGAGAAGGTACTTCGTAGTACTCGTAAGACTACATTGCCGACTTTTCCCCGCGAAGCCCTTCACCAGTCCGTCTTTCGCTCTTTCGCCAGGAACCCATCACCACATCATATTACACTCTGGCGCCACAAATTCCTTAAAGAAAAAGTCGCTTTCAAAAGCCCACCATTTTCAGCAATGCATCTTTCTTGGGCACATTGCCGCAAGAAGGAACTTCCAAAGAGCCCAAACTCGGAGCCTGCGGAAAGGCTAGTAGTCCTCCCGCGCACACGTCGCGTCGATGGCGCAAAAAGCCTCAGGTCGAGGACCCCATGTACCAGTACTGATGTACCAGTACCGAGGTTCGTGACTGGTACTTCGTACTTTCGCAACGACAAATGGGCAGATTTTCCCCCTAAACATCTAGTTTATAATAGAATAATATTACGGAGTAATATGGAGTAGTTACTCGGGATTTTGGTTATGACATCAGTTGTTCCCCCCTTGCCCCCCATACGGCCATACGGAGCACTTGCTTACCTGATTGTAGTTTAAAAAGAGAGAAAGTGAGTTGTAATATGTACGGAGTACACGTAGCAATTGGTGAGGTCCCTTGGGCCCTTTTCTTCTCAACGGCCTTCTTTTTTTTCTTCGGCCGAGAAAAGGCTGAAACAAGAAGTGATAAGTCCAGTACGAGACAAGCGGCGCCTCTCCCACAAATGTCTCTCTCCTAAGATCGAGGGGCTTGTTTTGCATCCCCCCAACAGACACTCTTTTGTCGAGATTGTCCATCGAGAAGATTGGTGATACTCTTGTATGTACAAGTGAATATTTACTTTACGGGGGAGGGAGCCGCCTAGCCTCCTTCAGTCCTGGCCTAATGGCGTGTGTGTCCTGACCCGAGTCTAGGCCAGGCCAAAGTTAAGAGTTTCGGTACTTTACGTTTTACGGTGGTGTTGCAAATAGTACGTAAGATGGTTTTATAGTACAGAGCACAATCGTTAGAAAAAAAAAAGACGGCTAAATATTTCAATACAGATACCGGGATTTGACAGAACAGAGATAATCCGTACACATATATTCTTCTCCTTACACCATGAGCAGATGGTGCAAGTACTATTGGGTCAAGCGTAAGGTTTCCCTTCATTGCTTCTATGACAAGCACAAGCCGTGGCACCGTCTACGGATGGCGCTGTACTGCATGTAGTTTACTCCGTATGAATTCGCATCAATCTATACCTCTCAAAAAAGGATCTGTCCAGGGGATCCCCAGACGGACGACAATTATACCCAAAATTGCCATTGCCCATAGCTCTCGCTGTATTTAGCCTTCCGTGCCGAGCACAGCGCGGCTCAGCATTGGTTTTATTAGCGACTTCACCCGAGATTCAGATAGAGGCCTAGCCCTTCGCCTTGCGGTGGTAGCTTCCGACTTTCCCTCGCATCTGAACACACAGACTGCGGCACGTCACTTTACTTCGTATTACCTTCTTCTCTCCCTTCTTGTTCCAACAGCGGCTGGCCGCGCATGCGCAATTTGACCGACGGACCTAGTAACCGGCCTGCACCTGCACACCACAGGCACGTGTAAAAGATGCATAGTCATGAAAGTCATGTAAACTACTCCGTATTTCAGCACAACTAGTTTGCACAACTCCCATGTGGTTCGAGCATGTTTCAATACTTGTACTCCGTACACCGTGCAAGGGCTGCCTGCTTTGGGTAAAGCCGCGCGCCATGAAAGACTGTGTTCTTGTGGGATTGCCGTTTGAAACCATGCTGGAACTTGATGTCGTCCTCCCCCTATTCCAAGTGGGACAGTGTCAGGAAATGAACCCCACGCACAACGGATGCTCGGGCCACAGTATCGAGAGGTATCGAGAGGGCGATGGCGCGCTAAGGACGTGAGGACGGAGTAGCGTGTAATACTTTTTTGCGCAGTAATTTCCTGTACGGAGTATCCTTTTGAGATATCTTTTTGAGATAAAAAAGCAACTGAGCGATAGGTGTCGGGGGAGTCGAACTTCCAGAGGACTCTGTTCGTCCAGGCTGTCCTCGGGCTAGGGCCTGGTTTGCAAGGGCACACTGGAAGAGACAGCGTTAATCTGGAAAGGTAGCTGTGATGAAATGTATTACTCCTTACTTGTACAGTGCCATCCCTGCTACCTACTCTACTCCGAACTGTCAAATGTCAAGGGAGGGAGTACGGGGGAGCTATGGTACCGAGTATGGCAGCCAGTGACAGCTCTTGGCCATGGCCAGCCACACCAGGAGGGCAGAAACAACCCAATTTAGAGCTGTCCACCGTCACTCCCCCTTCTTCCCGATGTGACTATTTGAAAGGGTGTCACCCCTCCCGTTGGTTAAATCTTTTTTTTCTCTCTTGTTCTCCTTTTGGCTCCTTTCCCTTTTTGAAAGAGGCGCCGCCGTATGCGGGCTATTAATAACGACGTGGTGCAGCAACCGTCACTCATTCTTGGCATGTGTTCGACCATTGGTATGGTAAATATTCGGGGTGTTCTCTTCAGTCATCCGTAGGACTGCCTCGAGGGCGTTGGACATCTCTTCGACAAGTACGGAGTATCGATGGATGGACAAACTCCCGTTCGATTGACTCCCGTAGGTCCCACCGAATATCCCTCTTCTAATGAGCAACGGCCAGGGGGTCTCTGTACGGAGTATTTTATCTCGATTAATTTCCTTTGTCGTAGTGTCGTCTCGACGCGAGACTACGGAGTACTCCGTATGATGCTATGGATGCTCCGTATTCGTTAAATAGGTAATTAGGACCTATTATCTCTTGACTGCCATCCCTCCTTGCGGAATACCAGGAGGGGATGGCCTGCCTTGGTGTGTTTCCTCTCCGAACGCCTAACCCTTCTTTGGCGTTACCTTGCAATGGCTATTATTCCCCGTTGTTCTGGTATTCTGGTAGGCTCAGTATCTCTGAAGGGAAAATAAACCGAATTACGCGACTTGCTCACTACGGAGTATGTGAACCTTCCCACACCCACCATTCACCACTCTGGTTCGGGCTTGGCATGTCGGAGGGGTTGAAGTAGCAAGCTTTTCGATGGAGAAGCGTTGCCTCCTTCTTTTCCTTCTTTTCGGTGCTTGTCGAGGACGAGGACACGATTTCAGGTTTTCTCTTTGGGGTCGGTTGCGTTGGTGGGGTGGCAATCGTGGGGGGGGGGGTGGCGGCGGTGTTACTGTTGGTTGCCTCGCAGGCCGAATAAACTAGTACGGAGTAATATCGTGCGATGTGCATCTGTCATCTGCCATCTGCCAGTGCCAGAAACGGAGTTCATAATCTCCACGTTCCCCAGTATTATGCAAAACGCTTCTCCCTCCAGGGTTGAAGGAGAGAAAACGGCTATTATGGAGTATATTATGCACAGTAACCTTACTGTGCATGGTCTTGTGCATATGCCCGTCTCTTCTGCATACGATGATGCACCTGTACGGAGTATGGAGCAACTTCACTTGCACTTGCGTGTTGTACTCCGTATCCGTTTGCCCGTTTGCCCGTTTCGTCAAGAAATCAGAACAACCATTCCCAAACTAGAAAAAAATAAGCAAATATCAAGCCTTCTCCGTAGAAAATCTTCCCTTCACAACGACTGTTGCCTTGAACTTTAAGGCGATGTCTCCGCAAATCAAAGTCACGGGAAACCCAAGTTGTGGCGGTGATTACGCCTCGGGGCGGGCCGTTAATCTGGAGGGCATCTACACTTTGTATCCGTAGCCTCAGCCCAAAATAGCATATCAAACCCAGCACCTGTCCCGACCCTGATGGTTATTGGTTCGGAAATTCCATTTATATCGGCCTAAAGACCGTCACTGCCATACCCCGACTCCTATACAACGTCCTCATCTGGAACCTCTCGGTATTGAGCACCGAGAGAAACCAGAAACTTCGATATCCATCGAGCCGCCGTCTGAAGGGCAAAGTCTATGTCGCATGCTCACTCGCCCTTGGCACTGTACTTGATCGAAAGCCGACCGATTTTGACATGATTCATGACCTGCTGCCCTGTGTAAAGATGTCCCAACCCAGTAGTGTGAGCCTACGCGTGAGGCCTCATCGATAGAGACATGTTTATAGGTGTTTAGCATCATGCATACGACTTTCTCGCGTCCGTGATGAGCTGCTTCTCGCAAGAACCACTTCACCAACCCCCGAATACGCAGTCCAAGAATAACCGGTAACTTCACGAGGGCGATATCGAGAAGCCTAAAAAAATTACCAGGCGACACCAATCGTCACTGCCAACAACATGGCGCGAAAGTAGTCCATCTTGGCGGGTACCGAAAAAGGATGATAATACTCGGGTTGCAGCAGGAGACTGAGAATCTCCTCATAGCCGCCAAGCGAAGCTGCCCGCAAAGCAGTACCAAAAGAGCACTTGTAAACAAGCGTAAAATCAAGACGCAATTCACGCTGGGGATTCCAGTCCGTGTTTGGATCACCATCGAGGTCGATTATTAGTCGTCGGTAAGATGACCAAGGATGCGATCCCAGAGACATTCGATTCCAGGAGGCCCTCTGCTTGAAGTCACAAAAGGGCCAAGGGCCCGAGAAAAGCAGCTGGAAAAGCGCCCATGAATTCTGTTTACAGAGTGGCGCGGCATAGAACGGGGAGGACGTGGAAGCGGCAGCTGTTTCTGTGCATACTGACATGCGTAGGCTTGATCCCCCCCAAAAAGAATGTAACGGTTGGAAAATAGGAAACCGAATGGCCACTCGCTTCCTCCCAACTTTAAAATATTACATTGTTCAGAGGAACCAAGAAGAAAATAGGAGAGGAGGGGCGACTCATGGTAGATAATTGATTGGTGTTAGTGATAGGTTGAAAGAAAGAGAAGGTGAATAAAAGAAAACGGGTGTAAGTCGAATAACCAAACACCAACATAGAGTGGTGAAGCTTTATGGGTAGACACACTTGCATTGACGAGTATGGTAACGGTTGAGCTGCCTCTGAATCCTGTACGTCCTCCTATGTTTCTAGGGGGTTATACAATAATCTTATGAGGCTGCTTCTTCTCTCTTCTAATAAGTACAAGAAGTGGCGATGGTGTACGGGCGCGAGAATTTATGCCCCTGCGCACGCGTCAGCATCGTCTCTCATACCAAGACAATACTGGGCCTGGAAGTAGTCAAGTAGCTTGATACCCGGGCTCTTCCCAGCTTTGCCACGCTTTGCACTCTCCCGCATCAGACGAAACCATTCCTCAGGCAAGACGACGTCGAAGTTCCAACCATTCTTCTTCAATTTGCCGAACAACTGATCCCAATTAAATTCGAGGGGGTTCGTAAGATTGTACACGATGGATGGGAGGAGGAATGGAATCTATATGGATTGGTCGGGGATCTCTTCACAGCGGTAGGCCTATCAAACAGAGTCAAGCAAGCGGGACTGGAAAAGAGATGGGCGAACAAGTGCGACTTCACGAGCCTGTACGTACAACTATCTCGATGCAGGAGAACGAATGCCATATACCTATCACATGAAGTTAGAGACAAGGACTTCCTCGATAACACGCCAGACGAGAGGCTCGTAAGGCGGCTCGAAGAGCTGAAGAGGTTAGCGGACAGAACTCGGCGGACTTACGAGAATGCAGTGCCTGGAGGCATGTGGCTAAGGTCGTAATAGTAACTACAAAACACACTTTCGTTCCGAAAGCATACCGACCGACAAGCCTTGTACATGCACAGTGCAAAAAAATACAAAAAGAAATAACTGGGCCCTTGCCCGGACTCGAACCGGGGACCACTCGCAATTTAAACTTAGGGTTTTCCCTAAGCGAGTATCATACCACTAGACCACAAGAGCTGTTGTTTCGTTGTTGCAGTTTCCCCCGTAAAGAGACTACTTATACTGTCAAATTTTCATCCGCTGGAAATGATAAACATCAGAACCAGGGCTACTAATTATTATGCATTGTTCAGTTTGGGCAGAGGACGACTCCAAGAGAGATTTTTCGATGAAATTTTCTTAATGTATTCATTAATGGATTATCTGATAAAATGGTACCAGGTAAGTGGTACGGTCCAGATAATCTGGGCCCTCCCTTCCACCTGGCAACGAATCGAAAATCGGAAGGAGCCAGTTGACATCCCTTCCTGGCGAGATATCCCCAGAGCAAAACCGCCACCCGTGATGAATTGCATTTTTATTTTCATCCAATGAGCCGCACGATTGGCCTTTGCTTTTCTTGAACAACCAGTGGGAACTCTCACACACAAACGTGTCACTACTACCATGACCGTGTTCTGAAAGAACTCTAGGGTAACCAAGGAGGCTACGCCTGCTCGACGATACCTGCAGCTCTCCTCCTCTCCGCCTCCTTGATAGCCCTCAGCTTCGCGGTACCAATACCCGTAACACCATCCGCCTGGTTCTCGCCCAACCAAGGCTTCTTGGCGTCGCCAAGCATGCTTCCCGAGAGGAAGTAGGTTATGAGACCGATGATGATGAGGACAAAAGCGATGGGGTAAAGGTAGTGCACGGAGTATCCAAAGACGTTGATACCGATGATGACACCCCAGAAGTTGGCAGTGAGCAACGAGACATCGAAGAAGGCGGCGCTCGCCATGCGCAGCATCAAGGGCACGAGTGCATAGAAGAGGTTGAGGATCAGTGTGAAGCCCACAAGATAGCCGGCGACATTTCCATTCCAATTGGCATCTTCGATGGACTGGCGATCAAAGATGGCCGCCTGCACGCCGAGGATTATAGAACCAAAAATGCCCAAAAACGAAAGGAACTCGTAGATAGCACGCTTGCTCACCAAGAACTCCTCGAAGACGTTGCTCACACCATAAAGAGTGGCACCGAGAAGGGCGAACAAGTCGCCCTTAAGGAGGTCCTTGCCTCCACCATTGCTACCCACGATGTGGTCCGACGCGATGAGCAGACCCATACCGCCACAGCAGATGACAATACCGATGATCTGCGTGATCTTGTATCGCACTTTCAGAAGGATGAAAGATATGGTGACAACGCAAACAATAGACCAAAAATTGATCAACTGTGCCGACATGATGTTCGTGTAATTGTATGCGAGAACGGTGAAGTAGTTGCCCTCGACATCAAGGAAGGCAAAGATGAGCATCTTCCATCCATCTTTCACGGCAAGTTTAGCGACGCCCCTGGGGCCGTTGTAATAGAGGTTGATGGGCGTGTAGATGAGAGCCATCAAGACGTAGTTGAACAGGGTCTGGAAAGCTGGGATACTCGTGTTCTCCCTCACGGCGAGCAACGATGAGAAAGTGTTGGTGCCTGTAATACAGAGTGAAAGCACCTGGCCGATAACGAGTACGATCCAAAAGTCCCTCGTCAATAGGTACGAGTACCAGTGGCGGTTGCGGCTCTCGAGCGCCTGAAGACCCTGGCTTACGAGTTCAGATTCATCGTTGCCACTGGTGTCGTCGTTTGCGTCGATGGACCGGCTGGCAACGCCCAAACCGTCATTGGCCTTGCTGTTGGCCGAAAGGCCAGCCTCGACAGTCTTGATGTCGGCCATATCGGGCAATTCTCGGCTGTCAAACCCTGATTGGATTTCGGGTTGAGATTTATAGGACTAAGCCTGGATTGGTTTTTTTTTTTCGAAAGTTGGTTGAATCGAGAACGAAGGGTTGAATGTTTTTTTCTTTTCAATATTCGAAGATCTGATGTTCAAAAGAAACAGTGCGGAAAGAGTTGATGAAACTCTATTTCCTATCTGGTGATTTTGCTTTCTTTCGTCGGATCAACAGTTAAGTCTTTCTTTCGTTCTCTGTCCAAGCAAGCGCAAAGACTTGGAAGTCGCTTGCTATCTGGCTTATGGCCGGTTACCGAGACACATGCGGTGATGCGCCTCGGTCAAAAAGATGTTAAGGCCTCGAATGGCTGATCGCAACATAAGAACCCCAGCGAAGAGGGGAATCAATAACAGGGTTAAGATAGGATGAGGGGAAAGTAGCAGAAGACTGTACGGTATTCGGTAGTTGTCGCTCGATAGGGATCCAAACGGCCACTAAAGATGTTGCAAGCAAGAAAGAAGCAAAAAAGTTTAAAATCCAGCGAGGAGGGGAAGAAGATTTTCAATGAAGCAAATGTGATGGGAACAAGGATCCTAACATGGTGAAAATTTTAGCTACCAAGACCCAAAATGGTTCTAGCATTTTAGTCCCCCCCCCCTCCCCCCTCTACTCCATAGTTTAAAACTTAACTGCACCTAAAAGATGGAAAGCTCCCCCCCAATAAACACTCTCGATAGGGCCAAGTGCCAGGGAATCTTCACCCTTGGGCGGTTTCTTTACTTTCCAAGGATTTTGCACACGCTCATTACTAAACTAGTAGTAGTGCTTTAGCGTGGCGGTCATACCTTAAATCCACTCTTAAGCGGGACCTCTCCCCGTACAGTATCAATGTTGTTGCATTCGCACGTGCAGGTGGCTCTTCTTTTCACCCCACGCTATCACATTCAGCTGGTGCCCGAGGATACCGCGATTCCAGGATTCCCTTCCCTGCATCTTGTCGCGTAATGGTCTTCCTCTTTTCGGATCTTCCTCTAGTAGAAGAAGACTTGGGACCTTTTCCTCATTCGACGGGATAGACGAGGTGCTTCGGAGCAATAATAGGGAGCGTATCTGGTTCTCCAGTTTTGGTCACGACTGGCGCAGTTGCAGAAGGTAGCCTGCCCCCATTGAAGCAGTGTGCAAATCGATACAGAGAACAAAGAAAATAGTCAATTAGGGAATAAAATCGGGACGCTCCGTATCTCCTTGAGACCTAAAATAGTGCAAGAACCATATACTACAATGTACAAGTAAATATTCAGATCGAGATGTTCAAACTCCAACCTCGCCAACTTGATGAGTGCCCTATGTCTTGTTTTTTTTTTTTGTTTTTTTGGTGTTTTCGTCTTCTGTTTGGCATTTTAACTGTTGGGCAAACGTCTGGGGGAATAGCAAAGATACCAAAGAAGCTCAAAATAATCATCGCAAAATCTCGCGCCACGCGCGCGCCACGGGGTAATGCTACAAGGTGCTGTACTCCACTCAAAAGAAGATGGTACCAGAATCATCTCTGATATTAGGCCCTGGGCCAATGTTGGGAATGTTCCCTTCATGCATCGCTCGTTTAACCTCTAGCTCGCGTGGCAATGGCGGAGGAGGGGTTTTCGGAGGAGCCCAGAGTCCGTGCACGCCAAAGACCTGACTGTTCGGTCGCGCCGGGCACTCGGGTAATTCCACCTGTGGCGGTGCCGATCTGGGCGGAGATGACCGATCGATAGACCAGAGCCCCGAAATTCGGGCCTGCGAGGGACGCCGTGCTAGTAACGGCCAGTTCACATTGTCAACTGTCAGGACTGGAACTTCCGGTGCCCGGCGAGGCGAGCAGTATTTGTAGCTCTTTGATGTCAAGTCCGGTTCCCTCGCCAGTTCCATCTCCAATTCAGGTTCTAAGTCGCTCGGCTCCGATTCTAGCTCCGAGTCCGACTGGAGCGGCCTCCGCAAGAGGCGGTCTTTGTTGTGGCCCTGGCTAAAGGGAGGAATCTTTGCTGGTGAGTGCTGTATTTGGCTCCGCTCCGTGTACGGAAGTCGCGGAGGGGGCGCTCTGCGCGCCATTTCGCCGTGTCGACTGCCCGATCTGCTCACAGAACCAGACTTTGGTCTCCGAGGTGATGACTCTCGCCGCATGGGCGAGGGGATTCGGGGCGGTGACTGTACACTGCGCGGGGTTGTGCATTCCTGCCAATCGTTGGCCGAGACCTTGGTTGTCTGCTGGGCACCCCTTTCCGGTGTAGGAGTGCTGGTACTGTCTGTATCCTTCTCATCCTTCTCTGCCTTCTCTGGTGAGCGAGACCTCGAAGGGGAGCGACTCCCTTCCCTGCTTAACAGTTTGATGGGAGGCAAGAGTTCAAGGGGCGAGATGGCTGCTAGAGGTGGATGCATAGAATGGGGCTCTAACGGAAGAGGTTCCGGGCGGTGTTTAGCTGTGGTGGTGGTGGCAGCAGCATCGCTTTCTTCTCGGCCCCTTCCGCTAATCGCTATACCATTGGATCCATCGGGTGCGTAGGGGTTTCCGTGGAATGAGGCCGAGTTGAGGGGGATATATTCCGAATATCTAGAAGGCTCGCTTCTGTCGGACAGCAAGCTCGGCATCTCATCTGTTTCACTGTCTTGAGATAGATATTGATTAATGCTAGGAGAATAAACACCACTGCCAGGCGATGGGAACGCATCCAGGTAAGCGCTCTCCACCTGGTCGAAATCTTCATCAATTGATTGCCCCGTGTCCGATGACATATGCGAGCGAGCGTCCAGGTCGATTGGCTTGTGGTCAATTGGTGGTAGCTCGATTGGTTTATATTCGGTGAGTTTGTATTCGGGTATTTCTGGTTCTGTTGGCTTCTCTTTGATAGCACTGTTCTCTGCTGTCTTTCGCTCGATCGTCTTCTGCTCCACTGGCTCCTGCCCAGCCGGTCCCTGCTCGGCCGGTTTCCGTTCCATGGGCTTGTAGTCAATAGGTTTGAAATCAATGGGCTTGAATTCTATTGGTTTGAACTCGATTGGCTGGTAAAGGCCCAAACCGGTTGGAACGGGCGGCACAGGCGGCACTGCAGATGGGGGCGAGGGTGCTCTTCTATTCGGGATGGGCGGAGAGTCATCTAGGAGCATGCGCCGGGAGCGGAAGCGACCAGGGGCCACTAGCTGCTCACTTGATTTCTTTCCTCTGAGCCCGTCGTGTGCCCGGCCATGAGATGACGATGCCCGTGGGATCGGTGGATGCTGTGCAAACGGATCGTGCAGTGGTTTGACGCACATCTTCTTTATACTTTGCGCTGTGCCTGGCCGGGTGGTCTCGTGGGCTGTTTTCGGACGCGATGGCCAACCGCCGCGCAAGTTTGCTTCAGATGCATGATGCCGCATAGCTGCCTTTTTTCCATCGGAAAATTCGAGCGAAGGAAGCTCAAGCATGCTCGTCGCGCTGCCCTGGTTCTGGTAAAGTGGGTTTCGACCTTTTCCTCGACCAGCTTTGCGGAAGTACGAGCTCAGGAAATGGCGTTCGGTCCCATCGTGATTGCCTTCATCCGAGTTTTCCGGCTCGTTCTCATCCTTTCTATCACCCATTACTATCATAAATCGTCTCTTCTTGATGATCTCTGGTGGATATTGGTAGGATCTCAACACACCTTTTCTTGTTCTTCAGCTTAGACTTGAAGTACGAGAACATGCTGGCCATGGTGCAGAAATAACTTCCTCAACTGGTTCTCGGCAATTAACACACAGACCTAGACTTTCCTGATTGGATAGGGTTCAACTGACTGGCGTTGTTTTCGTAACTGGTGATCAGTCAAAGAAAAGAAGGGCCGGCCAGAAGAAATAGAACGAAATTGCCAAAGGTTTGCAAAGGACGAAGAAAGACTGACAGAAGAAGAGAATGAAATTGAAAAATGTGCAGTGGCCAACAGATATTCTAGAAAAGAAGCGCTAGAATCGCAAATTGCCCAATTATAAAATGCGAGACTTGTCTCCCCTGGTGTTGTGCTGAACGCTTTTGGGACGATTTTGACTCAGTGCTTGGTCTTGGAGCCACCACCGCGTGACGCGCGTAATTGTTGACTACAAGTACTTGCAGTCCGTACCAAACCCAGCTGATTGAGGGACCATTGAAAGTTCAAGATTCAGTCATACGATCGTTCCGTGATCTGGTGTACGTGTACGGAGTATGCAGCGGGAAGAAAAGACGAATGCGAGTTGAGAGGCAGTCGTATAAGGGCAAGGCGACTAGTTCATGAAGGCGCGCGCATTCAGCAACGATGCACCTACGTACATATTGGAGACCCAAGGTAGGAATCCTCCAATGGGCCGCAGGCATCGCATCCAGACATCTTTCAAGGGCTCTCGAATGATAGCATCGTTGCTATGCCACGGCTTCAAAACGAACTTTTTCGATATCGTGGCGAGCTAAGGCGTGGAGTAGTGTCTCGATTCCCGTAGGCATAATCTGCAATGGAGCGCAGACGGGAAGACCACTTCATCTCGGCGAGAAAGACAGTGTCCGACAAATGTCTTGGTTTAGCGTGTGGTAATCAAAATAATCAAAAAGCAGAATTCGAATTCCGTACTATTACTCCGTGGACTTGGCACATCGAGGAAAAAAAGCAATGGCTAGCCGGTAAACAAACACAGTCATTGCTTTTTCTGGAATTGACAGCTGCTACACGTACCAAGATGATCCCGATGGCGACGGAATACAAGAATGAGCCCCGAGAGTAGTTTTCACCCACAGAGACTACCCGATTGCAGCGGTTTCGTCGGGGGGGGGGGGGGACAATTAACTGGATATTTCGCGAAATCTGTCCTGGTCTACTGTTGCAATAGCCTTTGCGACGTAATATCCGATAGCCCCGGTCGTCACGTTAGAGAAGCCATGTTTCAGACGAAAATGCCCTGGGCATTGACATTACACTCAGAAGCGGCGCTCAACCGGTCATAGCCCGGGGCGAGATGAACGAAACTAGCCCACCACCAATCTCGAAAAGAGATGGGCTACTAAGAGCGGAGAGCGGGTAATTGTTTGTCAATATAAGATGCGTACTTGTAACTGCTCAACTTGGGGTGCGCGCGCATGACCAACATGCTGTTTTTACACGTACAAGTACGCGTCTGAAATTGCCATCTTCTCTGCTCATCCAGCCGAGAACCTAGCGATGGGAGGGTATTGGCTCGTTTTAACCAGTCCCCGTGTCAAAGGACGCGGCAAGGTAAATGGCCTGGACATTCTGGAGCGTGGCACGGCTACAACAGATACTTCGTGGAGAAATGCTTTCATCGAACCACGCGACGAGTCAAATTCCTCCCTTATGACTGAAACTTCTCGGATGAGGTGTGGAGAAGGTTCAATTGATTCTTGTATATTGAACCATGGGAATCTATCGAATACTAGTCTTGTCCTGTGCAGCTCGAGCTGTTTGACACGGAAGTGTTGCTTCGGTCACTTCGCCTCGGATGCTGGCCCATTAAGACCAATGTGGGCAAAGCAGAAGTACGTGTACACTGGCCTGTTCGAGGGGGCGATACTGACCTCTTAGCTGATACAATAAGCCGTGATACGCGCTGGCCTATCTCTAAAAGAAGTACCAGGTCGTCTATCCCATCCGTTGGGGAGAATCATTGGACAAGCAATTGGTACGCACCCCTTGCTACAAACCGAGGTTGCTCTTGCATAACCAATCATCGAATCGGGGCCGAGTTTGAAGAAAAAAAAAAGGAAACAGAAGCCATTCCCACTCATTGCCGTTATGCTAAAAGAGAAAGAAACAATTATCAAACAGAGAGATAGAGAGAGATAGAGAGACAAGGGTCAAATCGGAATCACTGGACGTGAAATATCTTCCAGCCCGAGCCCTAGAACGCCGCTTCCTGATAGACGAGAGAACGCAGGGAAAAAAAAGAAATAAAAGCCGTGAAAATGAGAGCAAGCAGAATGAACCATGGGTATGACAAGGTTGTGTATTGGTCCAAGTTCGTGCTGGCAAGATGTGTCGATGGAAGGATGAAGAGTGTGGTATGATGGCGAGGGAGGACAGATGGGGCTGTTATATTTGTTCCAATAGTTTCTTCCTCCTCCGTTCTATCAGTTCCTCCTGCACCTCTTGCATACTGGGTAGGTCCCACGCTTTTCCATCCCCAGCGTCGCCAGGTAACGCCGTCCAACCAGGAGGTGGCTCTTGCTTGCCAGACTTGGCCATGTGCTTCGCCGCCTCTGCTTCCTTGGCCGCCTCGTAAGCCAGCATCTCATCATCCTCCTCGTTCGGACTGTAACCATAGTATGCGGCGTCAACATGCCTCCTCAAATCGGCGCGCTCCTTTAGAGGTTTCTCATCCTTCAAACGTGCCGATTGGGCTGCCGCTTCAAAGAGCTCCTTGACACCGGGCAACTCCCTCGCGCGACCGTAGTATTTATACCCTTTCCCTCCACCGCGTATTTCCCTCCCCTGTTCGTCGTACACACGGGCATTTCCGCGCATATAATTCGGCCCGCCAAGATTCCGTATTTGCACCTCCCACATGTGCTTTTCTCGCATAAGCTTATTGATCTCGTCGTTAAGATCGCGGATTTGAAAGTCGCTGAGGGCGGGCTCTTGGATACGGGACATTTTGCGGGAGATTTCGCGAAGGACCTGGCCTCGCCATTTCTCGCAGAGGGGCACGGAGTCGACTTCTGTGATCATCTTGGGGCGACGGGAGCGGCCGGCGTCGATGATACCCAGGTCGGCGGCCTGCGCTTCGCGGAAGCGAAAGAGCATCGACTGCGCCTTTTCCGAGTTTCGAGCCTGGTTGGGGGGGGGTCATGTTAGCTTTGTTGAAGGGATTGGTGTAACTGAGGGTGTTTACCATTTTGATGTAGTTGGAGGGGAATTAATCCTAGAGAGAAGGGCTTGAGGGTTTCCCCTATTTCGTGTGGAATTGGACGGTTAGTAGACGCGACTCGCGGTAGTTTGGCGGCAGACGATAGGGGAAGGCTTTGGTGGTTGCGTTGTGGGATGATGCGAAAAATCGAAACTGGGCTACAGGCTTTTTTTTCTATGCGCAAGAGGCTCCCAGCCTTACGGGGTATTTCTGGTAGCCCTGCTTGAAATATTATTAAGGCGCTATTTACAGTGGAACCACGTAGTATTACTCCGTATTCAACCTCAACTTGGAGATCTCTCTGTGTCTTTGGGATATCGACTTGACTGATATATTGAACATCTTGAAGGTATAAAGAAATGTGAAATAAAATGGGTTGAGCTTTTTATTTTTATTTTTATTTTTATTTTTTTTTGCAAAAATTTCTTTCACAACAAACTTCCAGATACCTCTCCAAGGAGGGTTTCCTTGTATTTGTACTTGTAGTAGTAATAAGCCTCGCCTACAGCGGGGCCCTGCCAGGCCTTCAAGGCCCCATAATTTTAACGAGTGCCATGCCAGGTTGGCGCGTCGCGGCCTTGAAGTTTGTCCTTCATGACCAACGGTTTTTTCCTCTCCTTTTGATATCTTTTCTTTTGCACTCTGATTTTTATTCTCCATATATCCGCCCATCTTCTACTTATCACCCATTCCCAATATCTACCATTCTGCCTTTTGCTCCTGCATTTTGGCCTTCGACTCTTGGCCTATTCATTCTGTGGTCCTGAGGATGGTATTGGCTTTGGACTTTGGGGGTTAGATGAATTTTTTTTTCTGACTGCGGCATAGCTATATCTTCTACCATCTACTCAATCTACTGTTTTCTACCTCGTCGACTTCATTTTCTTGTTCTTCCGTCGCCAACACCATAATGGACCTTGAAGACCATGATCGTAATGCCAACTTGACCTCGCCTGGAGTCTGCAACACATAACCACACAACACTCTAGCTTCACACCTCTCAAGTGAGAGTTATCCCTCTTCCCCTCTCTCAGAAAGACCACAGTGATGAAAAACCGTCGCATTACTCTAAGGAATCACCTCGGCAGGACGAGGGTTCTCACGAACCGTCGTCCACCAAAGCATGCCCACAGAATAAAGAACGGAAATCTGAGTGGTGCGATACAACCAGCCCCAGCGGTGCGTTTTGTTTCGAACAAGAACTCGGAAATGGAGCCGAGGAAAGTGAGGTTCATGCCAGAGGTATTGTGCCGCTGTGACGACAAATCTGCAACCATACTCCCGAAGTCTTCTGCTGAAAGCACTTGGCTGTTCCAACCTTTTGTTTTCTGCTTCATGAATACTAATGACGGGTTCAAATATTTATATTTAGTTTTCAATCTGAGCTGGCTGGTATGTATAGTTTCCTCTTATCTTTCAAAGTCGATATCCTGCTAACACATCTAGATCTCTGGTACTCGTCTTTTCCTTTTCATTGCTGAGGGAAAGGAGAAACGAAACAACCATGTTGTTGGTTGTAGTGCAAACCAAAAACTACATTATCTGCCCGGTGATGACGGACAAGGTTCCAAAAAGCCAAATTTGCAGGCACTTATCCTTCCCAGCTAAGCTCTCAAGGATACACCGAGGTTGGATCTGTTCCCTTTCCTTTACGAACCCCTAGTTTCTTTCAGGAACGGGCCGAGGCAGATTATCTACCGGAGCTTTCGGTGGTTCGTAAACGGCAGTGGCTACGTTCCAATTTTTGGCTTTGGGAGTTGGGAATAATATTTTGCCGATGAGAACCAAGAGAGCTAATCTGAGGGCGATACTTTACTGTTTTGATATTGGTCGTTTTTCTTCTTCCCCTCCCCTTCCTACACTGTTACTGTCTAGTTAAATACATTCAAGTGTTGCATATTTCCTAGCAGGGTCCATCGATGTGAATTGACTGGGTTATTCAATTTGGTTGCATTGAAAAGGAAAAGCAAGATTATGTATAACCATCACCCATAACGCTGTACATGTCAAAAATACACAATTGTAAACCGAAAGACCTCTAATACCCTTATTTTGTTCTCCTTTTCTGTTACACATTTCTCTAGAACGGCTATTTTCTTTCCCCTATGATAGTCCACATCTACTACTGCGTCTTCTTGGTGCTGTTGATATCTGTAGGCTTGCTGTACATCCAGACAGCGCAGAAAGCAATGAAGCCAGTGGTGGTAGCGAAGATACCGGCGATCCAAGGCCAGGCACCAGAGATGACGTACGACCGAGGCCATTCGTTGTGTGCATTGTGCCGGACCGAGACGGTGTTCTTCTCCTCGATGTTGGTGAGGAAAGGACGTTTGTAGTTGACCTTGAAGTTGAAAATACCGTGCTGATCGGGGAGAGTGAAGGTTGTGGCGAAAGTCGTCGACTGCGGGGTGGTCTGAACGGACTCAAGCTTCAATCGGTGGAAAGGAGAGAGCATGCTGAATTCTAGCTGGAGATCATCGCCTTCGGGAACGACGAAGGGGGTCCATCTGTCCCAAGAGTGCTCTGAGAGCGAGATGGCGTAGGCCTGAGCGGGAGGAAATGTTAGCTTATAATGCGAGATATTGTGATGAAAAAGGGGAAAAAAGAAAACAAAAGTCAGCTACATACCACTTCGTTCTTGATCTTGTAGAGGCCAGGGTTGGTTTCGTTGGTAGCGATACCATTCTCCAACAACCGGTGCTGAATCGAGTTGACTCGGAGAACACCAATTTCCTGGAAGGCCCAGCCCGAGACACGTTTGGCAAACTCTTGGTTCCATGTAGCAGTCTGCTTTCCTCCAGGAAGCTTGACCTTTGCGTCGAACCACTTGTTGCTCAACATCTCAACAGCACCGACAAGGACGACACGTGCCGAGTTGCGTGCCTGGAAGCCCGAGACGAGGGTTAGTTGTTGGCCAGCGGCAAACAGCTCATCAGCATCGAGCTTCTGAGCTTGTTCCTTCGGGTTGTAAATGTATGAGGTACGAGAGGCGCGCAAGATGGGGTTGAGGAGGGGGCCGTTGCCGAGGACGTGGCCTACGCCATGGGGAAAAGCAATGACCTCCTTGGCGCCATCCTTGGGGGTAAAGGGAGTAACGACGCCGGGGCGGATTTGCGAGGGGGGGGGGAGAACAAGGACGTCGTGCTTCTCGGCGGCGGACGTAGAGTCGAAGTTGAAGTGGTCGACGACAAGGCCAGTGCGGTCGGATGGCAGGGCGATGTCAAGCTCGGCAAGGAGGCTTATAATGCCGGTGGGGATGGTTTTTTCGGAAGAGAGGGCTACGAGGATGTTGCCTTTGGCGTTCACAAAGTCAAGTAGGATATTCGGCGCCAAGTTGGGACCAAGGGCTAGACAGGTCGGAGGTCAGCTATTGGATACGCAACAAGCTTGGCGAATATATTTACCCTTTAGCTTTGACGGGAACAAAAGCACATGGTCAAATAATCTCTCCCCAAGGTGGAATATGGCGAGAGATTCGCTCTTGGGCGTCTCGTATGTGATGTCGAGTCCTCGACCTAGTTGATTGGACCATGTCAGTTTACCAAAGTCTATGTCGTTCGAATGGCAATGTACCAACTCTTGATGTCGCCGAAAAACTTGGAGTATTGGTCCTTATCCTCAAGATCATCCAAAACCACAAGGAGCCGGCTCCCAGTGACACTCAGACCATGCACACAAGCTGTGAGCAGCAGGAAGAGGAAAGAAACAAAGGCCCTCATCGTGTAGGGCAAGCGGATCTGCGTTGAAGTCGTTATTCGTCCAATTGGCCAGGAAAGATGAAGAGGTAGACCTTAAGTTGCCAAGCGACAGCGTCGAAGAGTGCTGCGCAGAAGGAGAGAGATGAGGGGGGATTGTGGATGGGTTGGACAGGGCGAAGGGGTTTGTCTTGGTGAAGCTATCGACACAGACAGCCTGGAGCTTTTTGGGATACGTAGCCATTGTCAAGTTGGTATTAGTGTTTAACCGGGGATGTTGCGTTCCTCGATGGAGCTATGAGTGGAGTACTCCGTACTGGGTACATTATTCCGAGAGAAAGAAGTGTGCCTGCGAGAGGTATCAGGTACATGGGCCAGAATATGTCTTCGTTGTATCTTTTTTTTATTTAAACTGATCGAAAGAGAAGAATTTGTGCTTAAATCTATTTAACATTAGATCGTAAATTTTGAATTCAAAGATTCCTAGGTCTTTACAAGTAGGTTGTGGTTAGAGTTTCGCGACAGCGAGTGGGTGTTATTCCGTAATGAGAGCCCGTCCACACCAGCCAAATAACCCCACCATTCCGACCTACCAAAACAACAACGAGAGAACCACTCGACAACATAGACAAATCATTTCAAGCCTTTTGGCCCTTTGAGCACATCTTCGAGCCCGAACCACAAATATATAACATCCGGAAATATCAGAGCCCAATACCATACGACAGGCCCGAGCTCACACCAAGATGAACGCCCAAAATATCGCGACCTACGCCGACTGCGTCTCCTCCCTCCGCTCCTCCCTCTCCTACCTCACCTCCTCTGTCCAAACTCTAGAATCCAGCGTCTCCGACTTCCCACGACTTAACACCGTCCTAAAAAGTGTCCGAGTACGCAAACCCCTCCCCAATTATTACAATCCCTAACAAAAAGGTGCTAATCTGCCAACCCAGCACTACGAACTCATCCCCCAACCAACCCTCGCAGCAGCTGAATCCTCCCTCCGCGACGAAATAGGCCCCTACATATCCCTCCTCCTAGACCGCGCCGACCGCCAAATAAGCCGCCAAGAACGCCGTCTCGAAACCCTCAAAGCCCGCTCCGAACTCCAACAAGGCCGCCTCGCACGCGACCCCAGCCAAAACTCATCCTCCTTCGCGCGCCAAAAACCCCGCGGCGGAAAGGGTCTTGACGGGGAGGCAAAGTTGCGCGCGCGGCTCGTGCGCCAGCGGAAAGAAGCGCTCAAGTTTAGCGTTGAGAGGCTTGAATTGCAGGTCTTGCAGAAGGAGAGGGAGTTGAAGAAGCGACTCGACAAGTCGTGATTCCGTTCAACGCCGCCTGCAATTACGACGCTAGCTAACCCTTCAACCGCATACTGAATCGGATGCTCAATTCTGGCGCATCTCGGCTTCGTCTGAGTTGAGCGCCGAATTCAAGAGCTGTCTCAGGCACAAAATGAGCGACAACGATGCTATCACATCTAGGGTTCGTCCCTAGATGCACTGAGTCGGATTCTCAACTTGGTTGACCATGATTCCCGTCCTTGGTATATCTAGTTAGGAGAGAGTTTCAGACCCAACATATCTCCCTGCACAATGATACAAGCTTGGATCTGGCACCCAACACCCTGCATACTAAGATAGCTCTTCTCAAAAGCTCGGGATACCAAACAGTAGCTTGACGTCAGGAGTAATGCTTTTCCGCTACCAGATCCGGCTCCACGTTCCAGTCTTGGGGGAAGCCTGGAGGTAGCGAGACAAAACGAAGGCTTCAGAATTATAATAGCCTAAAGCTCCAAATAGAAATGTGCACTATTCTAGTCAATGGCTTATAGTGCTTAAGTTCTTGATTTCATCTTTTGTTATTCATCCGGTGATTTGAACACCATGCTGACAGCTATTGCATAATCCTAAGCTCAAGACCCCCTGAGCTGTAAACCAAAGAAAATCTTGAAACATGTATCGACAAAAGAATAAAAATACTTGATGGAAACGAAAAAAAAAGTGCAAAAGAAACGGGGGGGAGGACAAGACAAATCTCGAGATAACCCCCCTCCAAAGGCGGTAAATGCTAAGTTTGAGCAATTCCGACCAATAAATAATAGCACAGGAAAGAAGAGAAGGTGGCGACACAAGAAGGGTCGAAGTTGCAAAGATGCAGGGTTTGCCAAGAGGAAACTGAAACCAAAGTAGAAACACAGAATGAAAAAGAAAGACGAGGACAAAAAAAAACACAGTCCAGAGAATTTTAAATCTCGACATGTCAATGGCAGCAGGCTTTACCCCAAAATGTACTCCAACAAATTTGACTCCTAATCCCAGAGCGTCTGGATCCCTATAGTCGTTATCCCTCTAGTCGTCAACCGGCCGGCGAGCGCAAGGCTAGTAGTTGTGTCTTTCGTCACATCCAACAAGACGCGAAGTCGCACCCCGGTTGCGAATGATATGTCGCGCAATAAAGAAATAAAAGAAGAAAGAAAGGAAAGGTCATTTCGTGCCCAGCGGTTCTTATAAGACCCGGGGACGGCAAAAATCAACGGTCATTGCTCATAATAGAATAAGGTAGTTGCTTGGCGCGATACCGGTCTCGCCGTTGTCTTTTCTCGCTTGCCACCAACGACCACTGACATCGCTGACCTCGAGAACCTCGTGCTTGGAGAAAGAAATCTCGTTCGCATCGTCGGGATTGGCCTCGTAGCTGTAGATGGCCTTGGCGCGGTAGGGGTACTCGGTAGGAGGGACGACCTCGGCATCGGCACCAGGCTTGGGGCCGGAACCAACACCATTGGTTGCTGCAAAAGCTACAGGTACACCCGAGTTTCGATGAGCACCGTTTGACATGCCGGCGATTGGCGAAGGGTTCTCGAAGCCGTTGAGTTGTGCGGAGGTCGTGTACATTTGAGGGGGTTGGACAGAGGTCGAGGTCTCTGGCCGGCCGGCGCCATAGCCACCAAGAGGGTGGGGGGCTCTAGACGACTCCTTGGTCAAGGCGAATGAGTCGATATAGGCACGGGGGATTGATGATGGAGCCGAGCCGAAGTAGAAAAGCCAGACAAACTAAGAGGTACACGCATTAGCTACATGAACTCTGGTGTGGTCCCGTGGCGGAGTCGGTGACGTACCTGGACAATTGAAAGAAGGATAAAGCCAGCACCAGCAGCCTGCGATGATGCCGATTGCGTGTAGATGGTGAAGTTTACTGAAGATGTCGACAATACGACACCCACGGCGAGATAACCAACAACGGCAACGTGATAGGTTTCGATAGAATCGGAGGCGACGACAACAAAAATAGCAACTATTATGATAAGTTCGAAGACAATAGCCCACCATGCATAGGGGGGTAGTGTCGACTGTTGAACCTCGTCGACAATGCAGCTGACGAATGTGATAATCCACGCAAGCTGAAGGGCACGAGTGTTAGCAATCCGACGGGCCATCATAATGCAAGGAATTGGGAGAAGCATAAAAAGAGCAAATGGCATCGCAGGCTCCGGAGCACTAGACATCATGACCCGAACACTGAAGTGTTGAAAAAAAACGCCATAAACTTACCATCGAGATCGATATGGTGGCAAGCGCGAATGGGTCACCGATGACATTGCCCATATTCAGGCCCTTCCGGCCGTACTGCGCGCGCGAACCTTCCATTTTCCTCAACGACGGCGAGTGGAGGGAGCCGTAGGGTGGCATAAGGAACCAGATAAACTACGCGATAAGTTTTCGCCGTGAGGAGAGAGGTGGTCTTGGGGCAGAAAGAAGAATCAGATTGCTCAGAGTTTTCTATGAATATGTTGATCGAAAGGATTGCGTGGGCAGATCGTAGAAACGAAACAGCGAGGGCGTCTGTTGGAGGTTTCAGGTGCTCAAATTGGGGTATCAAAAAGGTATCCTGGTGGTCATTCGGTCGTTGGTCGAGAGTTGAGAAGAAACAATTATGTGCGGAACAATGGATCGAAAGAAAATTATCGGTCGTCGAGCATGCGGAATCGAGAATGGAAAGGAGAGTAGAGCCGTGAAGGAGGCAATGTCGGAGAGGAATCAAGAACGGAACGAAGGCGAAAATGTGTTCCGACGAGATTCAAGTGGTGTGGAAGGCTGGGGGAGACGGATGATGGCTGGGGGGTACTGTTTCTCTCAAATGAGGTACGAACGATGGGGTAATAAGGAGCGACTGGAGGTGGGACAAGATTCTCTTAAACCTCGTTCAAACAGTTTTCTTTCCAATTCCTTGATTGAGGGTTCTTCGCAGATTGGGCGGAGGTTGGGGGGAGGGGGTGTGTGAAATGGGGGGATTCGAAGGAAAGAAATAGATGGGAAGTCGAGAGAAGGGAAAAAGATGGGTCGCTTTGCTCAAGGTGGAAAAAATGGGGGAGGGGGGAGGGAGGAGACGAGGAGACGGACTGGACGGACAGGAGAAGGGGCCACACTGGATGTTTCGGCAGTCACAGGATGGCGGGCGGTGCCAGCACGTACAGGTACCTGATAAATTGCTGCAACAGGTCATATTCTCGGCGGCTGGTGGGTAGCCTGTACCAAGTACAGTGCGTCCTGTCCTCTCAAGACTCAAGACCCAAGCCTCGAAGAAGAAACTTATTACGGCTCTGGTACGGAGTACATTTTATTCAACCTTTATCAATGAAAGATGGCCGACTGACTCGAGAACTATTTACGAGAGATTTTTATCCACCACCTATGTCCCGATACGATATCCTTTGTGCAGGTTGAAGAATGTGTGTGAAGGAGGGGCCTGGTCATGCTGGATTACTAGGGGGGGTGAATGCATGGGAAGTGTCCCAAAGACAGGAGAGCAACCTGTCCCAAAAGGAAGGAGAACTGGCATACGGAGTACGGTAGCAAGTCTTGGGTTGAATAACTACTGTGCGATGCCGTCCCCGAAGGGCCAGAAGCCAGAGCAAAAGAATTTGTCGCAGAAATAAACTTTGAGCAACACCCCTTTAAACGGCCACCCCCATCAGCGACGATGGCTAGCTCCAAGCCCATCAGGGCCAGGCTAGGTGCCAAGCCAACGTGATGATATTGGATGACTTGAAATAATACCTCCAGCCTGCCAATACGGAGTACGAAGAGGGCCAGGGTTTACAATCTGCCAGGGGCAGCAACAAAAAAAGCAGATCTTGTCGGGGATCCCTAGTATTACTCCGTACAAAAGACGAGGGTTGAAAGAGCGGGGCGACGTGTGGTCATTGTTAGCCAAGAGAAAAGAGCAGTAGACTATTTAGTGGCTCATACTATCTCTAATACGGAGTAATTTTCGAGGTGATCTTTCGGTGAAACAGAAGGGTTGTGGGATTGGTTGTGGTGGTTGGGAGGGCTTTTGGTTCAGTCTACGGAGTACTAATAGGGGCGCGGGCGCTGTGATTGTGGTCGAGGACAGTGCGGTCTGTGTGATGCAGTTTGCCAGGCCCTCTGTTCCGGGACGTCCTCGACGCCATCAAATTCTTCAATTTCCATCCTCGTACAGTGTCTGTCCATCCAACAGTGTCCTGTGACCCACTGAAAAGCTTGTGGTTGCGCGTACTTTGATGCATTGCTTCCACAAGCGCCAATTTGGTACCTGGCGGGGTGGGCCACTCCAATGGAAAAAGCCAGGGCCGGCGCATTATTATCGCATTAGCTCAAGGGGTACGAAGGGCTAAGAGAGCCCTTTGTCCTTTCATTTCTTCCTTCCTGCTTACAAGTCACATGTAATCAGGGGGAATCTAACGCGTACTGGTGGCGACAGAAATCAATAATCTTTTTAAGTCTGGTATTGTGCATGATTAAACGTTAAGCACGATCCATATGTTCCTGGCAGAACAGTCTCAACGCAACCTCTGGGTTGTGGTTGTAAACTAATTCGGCGCACATGCAAGGGGTACAAGTATGCAACTGAAATCCAATCCCTCGATTCGCTCCACCCTCCAAAAAAGACTGGATGTGGTGGAATTGGGGTCAATTACCAGCCGCTCTGGTCCACACCAAAGAAGCCAATAGTACACTAATCGGCCACTATTATTACGACAGCTTTTCCGTGACTGCCAAGGCAGGGCGCTAACCTGTAAAGAGTTATCTCGAAACCCCTGACTGATTTCCTCCACAGCACTCTCGCAACTCGTCAATATACTCCGTACAGCGATAACCAAAGAGCTATTATGGAGTACTTGTAGAGATGGAAAAATAGTTTGGATTCAACGTTTGAAAGCACATCACGAAAATAATCTTTTGTTGATACAACTCCGTCTTCCCTGGCTACCATAAGCGATTTGTTTTAGCGAGTTCGATCCTTTGATCTTTGGTAGGATGTGGTGAGGTCAGTTATTCCGATACTCGGCCAGGGCCGAAACAGACGTCTCAAGTAAACTAGATCAGAACGGATTGGACAAAGACTTGGCTTGCATCTTTACATCGAGCATCGGATGAAGGCTTGAGACCATCTCGAATCGCCACGCAAACTATTCCCGCCGAACTCCGCAACACCTGGCCATATTTCGCAATAGACATAGACCTCATCCAAGAAATTCAAGACCCTCTCATGCGGCCACTTAATGCGCGCGTTGGAAGAGACCGCCGGGCGGCTCGGAAGAGTACACGTAGTAATAAATACTCCGTACAAAGTACGGAGTACAGGGTGACATTCCCTGCGAACGAAGCACTGTGCCTTTTTGTTCTCGTTAACGCTCTCTCATCTCAGTCTCCTCCCTTTTGATCCAATCAATGCTGGCGTACTGACTCTGTGTGGATACGACACACCCGAAACAAAACCCTGATAGGCTGAACGGCTTTCATCACTCGACACAAGCTAATCAGTCGCCTGTATTACGGAGTATTGTTTGCATCCTTGGGCTGCTGTCAGCGGTTCTGCCAGAAGGTGGTTCCTGGCGGGATCCAAATTCATCGGAAACCTGCATACTCCGTACAGGGATAGACTCGAGTCGTCACTTGTCGACGTGTATCTAGCCGATAATACAACCAACCCTGCGCAACAATCAGCCAGTTTGACTCGGATCCCTTCCACACCATTGAGATACAAGAGTTTTCAACAGTCAGTACTCCGTACAGAGTAAACTACACTCCGTATGCAGGGGCAGGGCCTTCTAGATTGTCCTTCCCTGAACAGTAAACCGGAGTGGGAGTTGTCCTGTCCAAACGTTTCACGGAGGCCGGACCTTGGCCTTTCGAGTTGATTGGTATTGCCCGTCACAGTTGGACTCGTGCCAAACTATGTTGATATGTTACCTCAAACTTCTTTCCAAGTGGCTAGCAAGTCGTAATTATTTACATCCGGGATGCTGGGGAGGAATAAATGCCTCGATTTCCAACGAGGGGGATGCTTGGTCCCAATGCCCAGCCCGCCTACACGACATTGAGCCACAGCGAAGAGAACAGGAATGGCTGTCCCTTGTCGAGGCGCTTCGTGCCCGTCGTCATGTTCTAGCGAGGCGGGGCAGGGCAACGTTGGCATGACCAGAGTTACTTCATATGTGTGCACCCGAAGAAGTTTGTTTCTGTCTCACTTTCTTTGGTTTCTACGCGACAGGTGTCGTGTCGCACCCCATGTTTGCCCCTCCCAACCCCTCCCTACGCCTCTTCTCTCTCGACGGACAACGCCGATGCCGTAATGGCTAATACTTGTAAACTTCACATTGTACGGAGTACTTTCAAAAGTGTTTCTCCCAATTTTGAAACAGTAAACGTGACTAGCCACCGATTCCATCCTTCGTCACTTGGTCGAAAACCGAGACTCAACCTCTTGGATGGACAAGTGGTGTCAACGCATCGCCACCCATTCGCACTTTACTTCATCATTTGACTGCGAGCGAGCGAGGAAGCCAACGACCTCTCCTTGCCAAAGACTTTTATCAGATATTAGTCGACGCCGGGAACTGCGGAATGAATGGATCATACTCCGTACGGAGGTGGTGACTACAAGCAAATAACGAACAGCAGGGTAACCGCACGGGCCCTGCTCAAATCCCTAGACCCGAGGCCTGGGCTGTGCGTTTCCGTTTCAATTCTTCACACAACAGACCGCAGACCGCCTCAGGAAAGGGGTGAAATCTACTCCGTAAACCCCGTATAACAGCAGTGAAATGTCTACATTGAGATGTTGACGAGCCTGTCCATCTGTCTTAGGGCTTCAGGGGTACGGAGTACAGTCAATAGCTGCTGAGCTCTTCGTAGCATTATTTCCACCACCAACCCATGCTCCTCACAGCCACCGTGAAAAAAATCATTCTTGGCAATCGCTCAGCCCAGCGGGAGTCCCCTGCACACAACCACGTCTCTAATCTCATGAAATTCATGCCCCTCTTAAAGGTTTTTGGAGTATTAAGTGCGAAGGAACGAACGATTTCCCCTTCCACACACCAAAATACGGCCATTTAGCCATTTTCGGGGAAGGACGGACTTGTCTACGGAGTAATTTTAACAACATGGAGTACGAAGCATTCAAAAGTCTTTCGGTGACCCTTGTCTTTCATGCCTTTTGTCGCTCACTTTAACGAAAAGAAAAGAGCGAAACTCAAAGAGTCTTGCGTGTCTTGTCAATGCCAAAAGTTTTAATTTGTCCATGGTGTGTTTCTATTTGAACCCCGCCAATTAAATAGTTTCGTCATTGGGGGTTGACCAAATGGTTGGAGAATCTAATTTGACTTTTGGGAATATCAGCGAGGGGGATTCGCCAAAAAGAGCATCCTGAAAATCCAATTTTTCCTTATCAAATTTAATTTTGATATATATGAGCAGATTCCCATGGTCAATCGTTGCTCAATTGGGATTCTGTGCACTTTTGATGGAATTAGTTTACAATAAACTAAGCTAGGCGCATGCTCATCAAACGTGTTTAAACTTGTCAAGTGGTCAAGTGATAATGGTGTAATTCATTTGCATCATGCCATAGAAACCAGCCATATGCGAATGGGGTGGTGGCGATCTAGCCATCAGGTACACTTTTAAGGGTTTAATATGCCAATCTAGTTCGCTTCCCCTTCAAACGGGCCAAGTGTGAAACATCCATCCCAAGTCAAGGTGAATCCCGATTCCACCTGACATATTTGTTGTATCTGGCCATGAAACGCGGGAGCCGGGTTCCAGGCCAGAGATAGACATCGACGCAACCAACGCCGGAGTACCCTTTTAGGTGCATGAATGATCTGATGCACATCACATCTGGGTCATTTAGGTGATGCTGTTGTTCCCTGTGTGTTTGAATCGAGATTGGCACGCCTGTACAAGTAGCCTCTGCTGTATGATGGCGAGTACCCAATCTGATGCGGGAGGTCCGATGCGGGAGAATCGCACTTCTATGGATTCACTCAACCTCCGGCTCCTGCCATCATTTCCATTGATTGGTCTGTGATAGGCGGGATCGTACAGGGTATATATATATATATATGTGGCAGCTCCAAACGTTTTGATCGACATTTTAGCTGTAAGCCAAGTAGCCACGGCTAAGCTAGAAGCACGCTGGGATTGCCGCTTGCCAAAGCTTGTTCACTCGAAACGGTCCATCTCAGGCTTCTAGGAGGCGGGAATTGAAATCCGATTTCGTTCCGAGAGAGGGTATTCAGATTCTTGCAAAGCAAAAGTGTAAACCACCCCCTCTGCTCATAGTGCATCCTCGGTGGACCGTGACCGTTCTACTCGTCGTATCTGGACTTCACATCGTGACAAACGCGTTTCGATTTCCGATATAAAGTTGGAGCGTGTTAGCGTTGTCTGCTCATACCATCTCTGAATCAAGGCTTCGCTTCGTGTGCGAAGTTCTGCAATTTCATCGGTCTGTGCTATTTGGGTGGCTTCGATCCCCTTCATCCTCTCCGTCTGAGAGATCAGAGCAGCGCTTAGTTCGGGGTCGGGGACCGGACAATCGGTGACAGATGTCAGAGACGAGGCTGTCGCTGGAAAAGAGGCGGCTGATGCTAGGACTGTGGCTTTGATTGCTTCTGCAGGGAGCTGTGTGGGAGGTTCGGATGGATCCGGTGCGTGGAAAAGTGCGGGGTGTGCTTTCTCTGTAAGGGAGGTAGGTGGTTAGCTTTGTCGACCCATTCGCATGTGCCAGATAGAGGACAGCTCGAAAGTGCAATTGAAACGTAAAGTCTTCCAATGAACTAGATCGATGAGACGAATAAGGGAGGGGATATTCGAACGTACGGATTTTTAGGAGTTCTCCGTAGACTCTCACACGAGAGACAAGAGCTGCCAGACGTCGGTCAACGTCATCCAACCGAAGCTCAACAGCTAGTTCCTCTGGCTCTTGGTCTGGAAATGGCCCGTTCAGGGCATGCTCAATTCGCACCAGACGAGACTCGAGTAAGGAGAGGGTTGTCAGAGTTGTATGATCCATTTGGGATCCCATGGTGGCCGTCGACAGCGATTCTTGCTGATGTTGGGGGACTTGTTGAGTTCTTGAGAGCCCTACTCCGTAAACCCGTACTTGTAAACCCAGGCTGGCCAAAGGTTCACGCTAACGCGTTGATGGCGTCTGACTAAGTTCGCTAGGTTCGGTGGTGCGCCACGGCGCTAGCCACTTCCGAGATGGTGGAGTGCTTTTCATCGGCTTTGAGATCGAGTTTCAGCCACACTTAGACCGAAATGAGTCGATTCAGTGCTTTTTCGACAAATGATGGTGTCAGCCGGCCATTGGAGGGGGTTTGTCTCATTTTTGGGCTCCTTTGGACGCCGAAGTGGCAATGCTAACCATCCCTCCTTCTTTCAACAATTCAACGACTAGAACTCCTTCATTTTTCTCACCACTAGGACTCAAGAGCACTCTCTCAACCATGTTCTCTCTGGATGCAGCTAGACTGGACCTTTGATATTTATCTGATTACATAACGCAATCAATTGTGCAAGGATAAAAAATCCCTAAAAAAAATCCCCTGAAAAATCCGTTTCGAAATACCACGTCAGCGGTACAAAGCTAGAAGGACATCTTGCCTATCCACTTTCTCGCCAGTCGACAGCCTCGAGGCCTCATGACGAACTATTCCACTATTTCTGATGGAAATACACCCAACGGAGGCCCTTTTGGCGAAATGGGACGGTAGGTTTGCCCCTAAAATCCATGGCTCCTCAGTGAAAGGATCAGACGGGAAGTAGCTAATTTGTCTTGCCCTCCCTTATCTAGATCTCGTAGTCGGCGCAATCGCGATGGCGGCGGGAACGCCTCGATGCACAGCAGCATCATCAACCTTTTAAACACAAGTGCGTGCTGGAGCAGTTTCTACCCATTCCCTCGCCTTTTTTGTATTGACTTTTCCCTTTGTATAGTCGTGGGCGCCGGCACGCTGGCGATGCCATCGGTCCTTGGTAAAATGGGCGTCATGCTCGGAGTGTCAATGATTTTCTGGTCCGGCTTGACATCATGCTTTGGCCTCTACTTACAACACCGATGTGCTCGCTACCTCGAACGTGGAACGTCTTCCTTTTTCGCTCTTTCCCAGTTAACGTATCCGAACGCCGCCGTCATCTTCGATGCCGCCATCGCAATAAAATGCTTCGGTGTCGGCGTCTCTTATCTTATCATCATCGGGGACCTCATGCCCGGTGTCATGTTGGGTTTTGACGGCAGGGCAGCGGATACCCCCTATCTAGTGGATCGCAACTTTTGGATCACTGCCTTTATGTTGCCAGTCATTGTCCTCAGCTTCCTCAAGCGACTCGATTCACTTAAATACACCAGCGTCATCGCCTTAGTATCCATTGGCTACTTGATTATCCTTGTTGTGTATAATTTTGCTGCTTCCGGCGTCACGGATAGTGGAAACATTCGACTCATCTCTTGGGCCGGCCCTGCTGATGCCCTGAAGGCTTTGCCTGTCGTCATCTTCGCATATACCTGCCACCAAAACGTAAGACTATCCCTGGTCGAGGTTATGCCCAGTTCAACCCAGCCACTAATACACCGCCGATTCAGATGTTTTCTATTTTGAATGAGTTGAAGGACGATTCGCCTGCTAGGTTAGTTCCATAATCCAGCCATGGTTACCTTTCGTGCCACTAACCATTGCATAGCGTTGTCGGCGTTATCGGATCGAGTATTGGATCTGCTGCTAGCATCTATACACTTGTAGCAATTACTGGTTATCTTACCTTTGGTAACGATGTAGAAGGAAACATCATTTCCATGTGTACGTTGCATATGTTAATCGTTTTTGAGGCCTTCCAAGCCAACTAACACTCTAATAGATGCCCCATCCATAGCCTCAACGATCGGAAAGGCCGCCATTGTCGTGCTGGTGTCATTCTCCATCCCTCTTCAGGTTCACCCTTGCCGGGCCTCCCTCGATGCGGTTCTTAATTGGCGCCCGAATCATTCGCTCCCCACCACAGCCCAGCCAAGCCCTCCAGGCCCTCTTCTACCCTCACCCTCAAGTGGCCGCCCAGAACGTCAACCCACCTCGTCCATGTCTGACCTCCGGTTCGCATTGTTAACGGCATTTATCCTCGTTGGCAGTTATGTGACTGCACTTTCGGTTAGCACCCTTGAACAAGTACTCGCTTTTGTCGGAAGCACAGGGTCGACGAGTATCAGCTTCATCCTTCCTGGCCTTTTCTACTACATCATCAGCGACCCAGAGAGTATTCATCACCAACGTCTGTCTAAAGAAGACGACGACATGAACGACTCTGCTTCTGATGATGAAGACCCCAGCCCCGCAGGACTTACCGCCAGCACCGCTAGTATTCTCAGCAATATTAGCGGGGCCGGTCCCTCATCCCGAGTAGGAAGATGGCGCCGCAAATGGCGATGGGACCTCGAGCACCTCGAACACGGCTTCCTTCGAAAAGCAGCTCTTGCATTAGCCATATACGGTGTTTGTGTGATGGTTATTTGCCTCAGCATGAACACTTGGGGTTTATTTTTTCACAAAGAAGACCTCACTCACCAGTGACAGGTAATGACGACAAGTCGCTATTTTCCCGCCACCACCCGCCCCATAGAAGACGACATCCTCGCCCGGCTTTACACCAGCGATTTCGTTTCCAACTTTCTACTCCCACTTTCCTTCCCAATATTTCACTTTTTGCATCCCATATGTTGAATAGGACTCGGTCGGCACTAGCATCGTCTTTCTACCGCTTGGAACTCCTCTTGTACTCACTTTTTCCCTCTTTTCTTTTTTTCCCCCTCTATAATTCCTTGTCTCAATACGGGTATGAACGAGCATCAAGACATAAACACGGCGCAAATGGAGATCGGATTTGACAAGCGATAGGCGCGTATCTATAAACACTCAACGGCGTTTATTTTTAAATATATACCTGTATAAAAAGCTATTTATCACAGTAAAGGTTCAAGAAGGCCATCCAGTAGCTGTGCCAAAACTGTGAACCCGTGCTGGCAGTATCTGCAATAAAGTTGTGCGTTTTCATTTAATTAGCAGCCAACTAGTCGTTCAGAACTATGTCAGCCAGTTCATCTTTCAAAAGCTATGAACGTTGCACATGAAAGCCCCTTAACTTGTCTTGTGCAGCTTGTCCGTGGTTTACATCTGCATAAGAAGAAACGAGCTCTCCCAAGGTAACCCCTCCCGAAACCATCTGGCCCAGAGCTATCCAGAGACGAAACTCCCAAGTTAAATGTCGAAGATGTAGCCTCCATCCCGGTTCATATCAACAATAACCAGGCCCCCCAACTTGAAACATCGTCGGTTTACAGGTCGATACTTCAAAAGCCCACATTCTCAAACAACTCGTATCAAACTTGACAGGAAGATTGGATTTTTCATTAACGCCGTCTATGCTGGTGTGTATGGGGGGAAAAGAGTACAGAGATATCGTAGGTAATGTACAAGTTCGGTATAACAAGGTAATATATCAATCATGACGAAGTGGGAGTATCAGCAGTCGAATCTTTCGAAGCCTGAGTTTGCGAAGGCCATTGCCGCTTCGGTAATATTCCAACCTGTATTTCCAAATTAGCACCTCTTCACATCCCTCCACTTGCAACTCCCTGAGTGACGTCGGCGAGTCTTACCATGGAAAGCAATCGCCAAGCAGGATCACTAGGCTGAGCCCCAACGCCAATCCAATACTTCGCCCTCGTCAAATCAAGCTTGATATCCTTGTGCATCTTCCCCGTCGCGTCATAGGGGTCTTTCTTCGGAACCGGATCGTACGTGCCGATGACTTCGAGGGGCTTTCCGTTGCGTGCGGACCTACCAGCACGCGCAAAAAGATCAATGAGAATTGTTTTCTTTTGCTTGGGATTGAAGGATGGCCAAACTCACCTCTGTTGTGCGACGACAATGTTGTAGAAGGGCTTGTTTCTGCGGCCGAAGCGGGCCAGCCTGATTCGGACGGCCATATTTGCTGCTTTAGTCTTGCGAAAGAGGGTGCTGGAGTTCCCGTTGGTTGGATATTCAATTGGACTTTTTGGTTTTCGAGATTCGATAGTTTGAAAAAAATGGTGGTCACGTTTAGAGCTTGGATACTAGGATCGCACTGTGATGGAAAGTAGACTCGGTGATTGATACTAGATCAGATCATATTTGACACTAGTGTATACCAATGCAATAACTCAAGAACATGTATAGCTACTTTCTTGTAGAGCGATCAGCCTGTCGCCATACAGTGCCAATAGCATATACTAGCTATAAATGTTTTATTGGCACTGTCCTGGGCTTCTTCCCGAACGATGGAAGATTTATTTTCCGCGTCAGCCAATGAGCAAGCTGCATCGGGACGGGGCTCTTGGAACTGGAAATGGAGGCATACTTGTATGTCATAAATGGACAATGCCTGTAAGTGTACAAGTACGTGGGCAATACGTAAGATCAGGGCATTTTTCCAAGTATGGTTGCTGGTATCCGGGTACATGCATATCAGGCAAGCCAACAACCCCTCCTTCAATATTGATACTAACCTGATCTCTCTGATCTCCCAAAAAACACACGGAGGCCAATCTACAAGTATATTAAAGCCCACCAATACGGCATATCCCCCCTTCCCCATCATCCTCCCACCCTCCCTCAAAAAAGAAAAAAAAAAACAGAGACTCTCGATTTGCCACAGAGTTTGGGGCGCAGCCTATTTCCCATATCGGAAATTTGGACGACAATCCTCTCACTTTTCCATAATAGAACATGGCGTTCAAGGTATTTCCCCCCTCTTCTAGCGACCCACTGTGGGTGGCAACCTGTATTCTTGCTGATGCATCAGGGCCGTGGAGACACTCTCAGCGAAGGCCGCCGCCGCTCTCGATAAAGAGCTGATGAGCACTGGGGCCTTCTCCATTGATCAACTCATGGAGCTTGCTGGCCTCTCGGTATCCCAAGCAGGTTTGGAAGCCGCCCTGCATAGTCCCGGCGCTCAATCCCATTCGCGCTTCGCATTTGCTCGAGGATCCGCCGTGCCATGCAGACCTTGGGATGATGTCAACAGGCCATTGATCTGACGGATTGCTGTAGTTTACCGAGTACACCCTCTTGCCAACGGACCTAGAATTCTTGTCGCGTGTGGACCAGGAAATAATGGTGCGAGGAGTCTAGACCCCTTGACCAGTGAAGCCAGTGACGATCTGCATTCTTACCTAGACCCTTAGGTGGCGATGGTCTTGTCGCGGCTCGGCATTTACGCCATTATGGATACCAGCCGACCATCTACTATCCAAAGAGAAGCAAGAATGAGTTGTATCAGGTGAGTAGCTTGGCTTTTCTTTCTCTGCCTTGCCAAGGAAATCAGCCCTCCCAACCACGCCCTTCAATCGCGCCAACGCGGTCCCCCCCCAATCCATCGGGTGCTTGTCGAAGACAGCTTGGTCCTGGTAACTGGCCATCGCCATTGATCTTGGCCAAGTGGCTTTATGAACTGAAGAGGACAACGAGCGAAGAGAGAAATCTTGGTTTTTTATTCTATGCAAGCATCTGAACTCCGTCCTCTTATTTTTGCCCGCGCATAACATTTTATTAATGCAACTTCAGCGGGGATTTGAACCCTATTATCATCATATACCCAGGCCCCAATTTCTGTATTTTCTGTCACTTCTAGCCTTCGTGTTCTTGGAATGTGTTGTGTGTGTAATGTACTCACGATATCGCGTCTCTCTTAGCGATTATCGAAACAATTGGAAGACCTAGGAGTCCCTTTTGTTGACAATTTCGAAGATTCTCTCAAGAACTCAGATCATATTGTTGATGCCATTTTCGGTCAGTACCTGTATCCCGGCGTATCTCTCCGTGACGAGTTCGTATGCGAGATCAATGCCAGGCGCTAGAAAGCGAAGAAAACTTTGAATAAAGAACGAATGACATGGGTTGTATATCTAATTGCTTCTCTTGGCCCTCTCTACTACCTCGGCGCATTTTACCACAGGGAATATCTTTTGACAAAATGTTTTAGGCTTCAGCTTTTCGGGAGAAGTTCGCGAGCCGTTTTCCGCAATTATTCGGGCGTTCCAAGACACGAAGCTTCCGGTGACGTCGGTAGATGTGCCATCGTCATGGGATGTCGAAAACGGGCCACCGAGTTCCGGTCTAGGGAGCTCGTTTCATCCCACAGTTCTCGTGAGCTTGACAGCTCCGAAGCCCCTTGTTCAACACTTCAAAGGGCGTCATTTCCTCGGAGGCCGGTATGGTGACTCGACGGCGTCCCCCATCGGCAAGTGGGGAGGTGATCGGTTTTGCTGACGGTTTCGTGCAGGTTCGTCTCGCCGGGAATTGCCCAAAAATACGACTTGGAGCTTCCAGAATATCAAGGAGTCGACCAGGTGGTAGAAGTTGGCACGGATGGCCTGAAACTCTGAGGTTTCTGGTACCAGATTAATCTCGCGGAGTACTTTTGACGATGAAAACGGGAACGGGTTTCCTCACAAGCGAACCGAGGTGTTCCCGAGATCAAAGCACCTGACAACCGCCGTTTCGACTATTGGGGCATACTGGACTCGGGCACTGCCCTTCATAAGCTGAGATGACATCGACAACTACTCCTCGCGGGCATTTGACTCTCGGAGGATGGTATTCGGGACAAAATGCGACATAGACGAGATACTCCTTCCCGCAGACTGGGCATTCGGCCATGTGCTCAACGCACATTAAAATTCAGGGCGCTTTCGCTGGAAGTCGAGGCTCCCCAGACAAAAGAAAAGTTTTATTATTTTTTTTTCGGGGGGGTTGGAGATGATTCAGGGGAGAGTGTAAGAGTAAATAATCCGATGACGGGCGGTACGGCCAGGGTTATGGAAATCGAGAGATGAAGAGGGTTTTATTTTTTCAGAGTTGTTTCTTCTCTCTGTTCACTTGGTCCCTTTTTTATCACCTTCAACTTCTCGCAGTCGCGAGGTAATCCGAAAGCCTCTGTTTGTCGGGACTGGTGTCATGGGTGGCCGTTGAAATAGAGCCATATATGGTGTACACAGGTGTGGCTGATATATCGGGGCTAAGGCTTTCCTATATTCCGATCCCAGTGGGCAGGGACGTGTACCTTGTGTGGGCGTGTCACAGCTTGGTTTCTGAACCGGCGACTAAAGGGTTGCTTTAGGGTTGCCACCGCCGGACCAGGCTCCTAGTGCGGGAAGAAGAAGGTCTCGGTAGGGCGATTAGCTGATTCGGCCTGGAGGAATTGTAGAGGTTGAGTGTGTGCGTGTGCATAAGTGTGCGTGATTGTGTGCGTGTGCGTTGCGGCTACACCCACGCCTCGATACGCCTGTGGGCGAGAAAGCTCTTGCACCTTCCTGGGCTTCCCGCCAAGGGCGTGTGTATGGCGCGCCAACTCCACAGAACCATGTGTTCCTGGGAGACGGAAGGGTGTCGTTAGGCTCGAACAGGTGTGTGTGGAGGAGAGGGAAGGTACATTTTTGGAAATTCAAGGGAGAGGATGCATAGAGGAAAGCGGCGAAGAAACAAAGTCCTTCCTTTAGAATAGTACAAGCCAAGTTTCCGTGTTAGGGGGGGTGGGAGTGCGCGATGGGCAGTGGCAAAGCAAAGCGAGGGACACCCACAGCTGTCTAAACTACCCCGTAGTAAACTAATGTGACCAGTCGGAGCAGGCTTAATACCAGAGGAGCATTCTAAAGTGCCCTCTCCTCTCGGCAGTATACCTTGGTTCGCCATTTCCCCCCTGTGGACAGCGCAGGCGCTGAGCCCTTCTGACAGATTTCGTCATATACGTATTGCGGCGGTCTCGGTCTTCTTCTTGTTATGGGGGCTTTTGGTGAGAGGGAGATGGCCGGAGCTTTTGCTCCTTACGGTTGCTGATAGGCCCATTGTGCCTGGGCATTTTGGATTATTGGGGGGATGGGTCAAAAAAAAAAAAAAAAAAAAAAACCTGGTACCTTGGGTCAACGCAATACCGTTCTAGTTTAATAATAAGGACGGCTTACACTCCTTGTCCGTACCTGTCTTGGTTTGTGGTGCATGTTGCTGCCCGCACATCCGATCTTTGCATCTGCTAACCCTGCACTTTTTCGTATTGTTACAGGATGCATGTCGTAGTCCAGTCCAGTTGGGAAGCACATCCTACCACAGTCCCTTCCTCTAGAACTAGAACCTTTGGCATTTCTATCTGAACCCTTTTTCCCAATTAAGTGAAAAGACTCAATGGATGCCAATTCGTTGGATGATAGGGCTGGACAATAGTTGCAGTATGCTTTGCAACTGGGGGCGGCCCAGGGACATCCTTCCGCTCTGGTATCCTCAATTCGCTTAATGCTTAATGGGCATGTAAAGACTCCGATTAAAGTAAACTAGTCAATTACTACTGGCAGACATCCTTCTCTTCTGCTTGATGTGGGGGCGAGTTTTCGACAGCGCACCGCACCCAGGAGCTAATACGGCAGGATTGGCCAGCCAGCCAACCCCCTTGCTAGAAGTCCGATTCTCAATATCCGAGAAATGGCAATGGCTGGCCAGCCAGATTCGAGGGAGCTGCCCGCCAGAGGCAGTTTGAATCTGCTAGTTCTGTCAATAGTAAAGGTGTTCATTACCAAGTGCGCATGTGCTCTTGGTGGTATTACACTCTCGCAGATCGGGCCCTCTTCCAGCCTTCCAAGAATTACTTTCGATTTTGGGTATAATAATCATACAGCCCAGCTGGTACCAGCAATAACACGAAGCGTATTGTTGATTAGGGCGACAGCCCACTCGGCTTGAAACCAGACTTGACCGTCATCAACCAATGTCCCCTGCCTTCGGAGTGAGGGCGGAGGGCAGAGAACTTGAGGAACTTGGGCCAGCCCACCTATCCCAGTAGGTAAACTAGATCCCTAAATAGCGTTCGGTATTCGAGGACTTTTAGCCCCTCCCTTGGCTTGTGAATACGTGTAGGGCCTTGCTGCACCACCCCACTCATCATGAATCGAGCTGTCACGGATTCGCCAGGCACAGGCCCCGCGCAAGTGGGTGTTTAAAGTCCCCGCTTCTAAACTAGTACAGAAGAGGGGTCCTGGAGGGCTGGAAACACAAGCATTGCCTTGCTACAAGTACACGTACAAGTAGACCTGTCTACGGAGTACAGGTCAGGCATTCACTCCGAAAGGGGCAACAAGATGTTTTGTTTCTCTAGGGCTGGGCTAGTTGATGGTTTGGCAGTTATTAGTGGACCTGAATTATTGAGTCCTTTCTCACGCTGCTACCTTGAGTTTCGACAACCAGGGCGATATCTACTAGCCTTTTGCAAACAAAAATTTCTTTTTCCTTTTTTCCCATATCAATGCGTTGGCTCACAATGGCAAACTGCTCGGAAAAACATGAGACCCAGCCGACTTAATGTCTGTCATTAGGCGTGTGGGCACACATGTAAGTGAACGCAATAATCGGCAGGACAGTCTTTGGTTGAGGTCTAGTGTCTAGTGATATGGAGGTGTATGCAACTGAAAATAGAAGTGTATGTGAGCATGGGATGTTTTCCGTCAGTATGCAACCTTATCTATGCCTGGCATGAGCGAGATCTGCAATGCTCGTACCGTCCTTGCATCCCCTAGAGTATGAAGGGACCAGTATCCAAACCTAACGCGGTGATTTTTTTTTCTTTTTGGGTTCGTTGCGTTTCAAGGGTTCTGGAGGGGGGTGTCGAGCTTGAAACTAAACTATAAGGTTGGCGTGACCTTCAACAGCAAACAGGTGCAGGCGGTGGATTGTAACGTGTGCCAGGCAGGGCCAAAATTAACCAGGTTGTCAGAAACGAAGATCCTGGACTGGTGGGATGTCGGACCCAAGAGGAAGTGGCGATATTCCGTATGTTCTGGAATTTTTTCTTTGCACGCTACGGAACATGCCCTGTTAGAACTAGTGAATGCAGATGATCAATAGTTGATTTCGGAAGCCCGACTTTTAGCGAGATACAAGTACAAAGCCGAAAAACTAAACAGCTTGAGGAAACGAAAGAAAAGGACAAAAGGACTGATACATACCGGGAAAGAAGGAGCATGTCATATTTCCATGCTCCTTCCCAAACCCCCCATTCTCTTCTTGCTCGAACAATGACCGATCAACCAACAAATTGGTATGCAGCTATTACACAGACGCCCAGCAATGGGATTTAATTTGATTTATCTTTTTTTAAAAAAAAAAAAAAAAAACCTCCACGAGGGTCCGATAAAAGGGCACATCTGTGTACTTTCATCACAGTATGGAGTTTCTAGCAACGGAGTAGTGAGCACCTGGTCTAATGGAATCAATACTGTTATGTAAACGTTGAAGCATGTGCCCTGCCATAAAAATTTGGGGGCGGAGTAATACTTGTACAGTTGCTAACAATGCACCTTCCTCCCTAGCAAAAAGCTCTTGTGGGGGTCAGTGGCGAATTCTTCTTCCCTCTCTCCCGACAACTTTGCTGTTTTCTTTTATCGACAAATCAAATCTAGTTTAAACGGTAAGGTCCCTGAAAAACGGGGCAATAATGAGACCAGGATACGATTACAAGCATTCGAAGGATGAATCCGAATCAATATTGCCCAGACTTATGTGCTTACTTGTAGTATGTGCGTGTCCGTGGATAGTACGGTTACCCTGAGTTCACAATCAATTGAGACGAACATCATATTACCCGACTCTGGCACGCCACTCCCATGTCGAGGTCCACCCACATCAGAAAGGAGAAGAAGATTACTTGCTCGTGCAATGAAATACCAGTACAGAAGTCGAAATTGGCATCTTAAAACGATTCAAAAAGGCCAACGACTCTAGCCGGACAAGGGGATGCCTCATCAAGCGGCTCTCAACTGGTGGTCGGTTGTACCCTCCCCACAGCCGCTAAAATGGTCACCCAGACTGCTGGGAATGTTAAACTACGGCATGTCTTTCCTCCATGTCGTCTTGTAAACTATGTGGCACGCCCACCAGAACTAGAGTCTAGACCGTTGGTCCCTACAAGTACTCGTTTAAATAGTTAGACAGGTCCGTAGGCCCGTAAGAAATTTTTTTTTTTCACGGACCAAAAGTGGTGTTCAGTTGAATGTAAAGTTACGGACCTGTCAGGTCCGTAAAAGTGGTCCGTACATACTCCGTACAAATTTGAGCTCTACTTACGGACCACTTTTCAGCTCATGAGAAGTGGTTCGTGATGAGGATACTCAAAGTTTCTAATTGGCCACCAGGCCCAACTAAACAAGCCAAAATACACGGTCCTTATCAATAACCTCTCAATATAAGATGAATTTTTGCGGACCTACGAGCCTCTGTAACTGAACGCTTCAGTTTGATAATTTACAAAAAAAAATTGTCCGTGAAGAATTCGGTCCGAAAGTTACGGACCTGCCCAACTGAACGAGCCCTAATTATGATTCCCAGAAGACTCTGGCACTGAGACGGTCAGGCAAACAGTCCGACGACGCGGGAGCCAATAGATATTTCTGTCTAACTAGTGTTGTAAAATCGACAGGACGATTACACGGGAATAAAAGGTTACTGGTCGCGATGCTCAGCACTAGAGTACGATTTTTTTTTCTTGTCATTGTACCAAGTCCAGCCATTTGCTGCTTGGAGCCCGCGACAGATCTGTTCTGCTCAGCTTGAGCAACAATCCGGCCTCGTTGAAAGACAACAATGGCTAGAAACACAGCCATGATGTAGGCACCAATACCAGTGGTCCATTCTCTACCCCACATTCTGACAGTGGCCAGCCAAGCAAGGAGTTTTACGTACACGTAGAGGACCAGTCCACTTCTTGCCACCAGAGGTGGCGCGGGCTTTTCCTTGGTGCCTACGTAATCCGTAGGGAAAACATTCAGATCTCCGGGCACGTCTTATGGGGCAGGCCCTGCCCTGTTCTTCGTTTTTCGTTCTTCGTAGAATGGAGGTGGAATAGTGTCGGCTTCTTAGTGTGCAATGCGAGTGCTTTGATCCATTCACATCAAGGTCCAGTAGCAGTGGGGGTAAGTCGACTACCGTTTGCCTTCAGGTATTGACTGTCTATGGAGTATCGTATAGATTAGTTGGATGCAATATCGGAAGGATGATCGGTGGCGGACTCTTAAGAGCCCATCTTTGATCCCCAGGTCAATCTCACTGGCTGGTGTCCATCCCTTAGCGGCAACAATTTCGATGGCGCCTCGCTGGCACTCGATTTGCCCAAACGTCACGAAGTTGAATCTCCCTTGCTGCTCCATGATTCGGTATTCTTTTCTTTCTTTGACGACGCGTAAGAACCGCCTATTTTCGACGATCGCTTTGCCTCCTGATAGCCGGTTCCTTGTACGGAGTATAATTCAGGGTGTGAAGAATATAGGCACAGGTGATCCCGCCAGCACAGGGAGGGTCGTCGGTTTGTTTCCACTTCATTTGCAAACCATCTCTTTACTTTCGGTACGGGGTGCTTTCACGTCATGTTGAATGAGTAGTTTCGGTGTTAGAGCCGTCTTGGCCACGAGGCGTACAATCAAATATATGAAAGTATCCTTTCAAACCCTAACCCTGGTTCATCACCTGTCACCTCATGCTATGTATAACAGTATAACACTTTCTTTCTTCGTCTTCAACAGACGGGTGACGCATTATGACTTGTCATGTTACGATACCGCGATGCCGAAGCAGCGATTGGAGTTTCTCTCGCACTGAATTCAGATAGGGGGAGTGGCTCTCGAACGGAGGGTACACAAGACCCAACGGAGAGCCATGGCTGCTCTTTGGTATTACAAAAGAGCCATGGCCGGCTAACCCTGGCATGCAGCTGGGTGCGGATGGAGCTAGCCCACATCTTTATACCTTGGATGATGGCCAGTCCAGGCCTGAATCCCAAAAAATGCACAACCCATCAGTTGAACTCTCTTCACAGTCCTATCCAACGACATGCCAAGAAGGGCCTGAATACGAACTCGCTGGACAAGGGGGCGAACCGTTTCACCGACTGACTGATGGCCCTGAAGTCGAATGAACTCGAAAGACACCAGCTAGGCGGAAAAGAACAAGGAGCCAAGGGTTAGGCTCAAGAAGTACTTACCTGCCATTGAAGATACACGTGCAGAAATGCCTCACAGACAACCCATCACATGCTGTATGGGTGGCACATACCATGGACACGTTGTCGGAGGAGGGCAAGGCCAGTTACCTGCCAGCTCATGCACATGATGTGGGGATCTATCTGCCCTTCACTGATGTGCAGTCATCGTGGTCGATGTACACCTCACGTAGAAGCTCGTACGGGACTTGGAACTTCTCGGAGCTCATCCTTTTTTGATTGTCGACCCGAAAGGGGTGTACATATCACCACCACCTCCTAAGGTCAAACAAGGAAGAGACTCATGTACGGACTAATAATGGACTCTTTGAGAACACCGTGGTCCCGGAGCGTTTTCTACGGCCAGAATCGTTGGATTGAATATTGGCGACGGAGGAAAAGGTCCGGTTTTCGAATCCTTGACCGCTTTGTTCTGCGAAGGGAAGGCTTAGGAGGGAGTGTCACTGGCCTTGCGTTAATTCCAAAGGAACAGGTCTGGAAGGGAAGGGGAACAAAACGGGGGCACGTGGATGCCAAATTGGTATGTACGGGTAATATTCAGAGAGATCAGCAGCCTTTCGGCTTCGAGTTCGAGAGCCTTCCCAGAGAGACGTATCCCAAAAGCTGGGTGGCTACGTGTATGTCATTTCGACATGTGTTAAAACGAAATGCCCAGATATCCAACTGGCAATTTGCCGCTATAAATTTGTAAGCGTAGTAGAGACAAACTGCTGTAAATAGCGCCTTTCGCCCCTATCTCCACTGTTTTACCCCCGCCGTTGTACAGGGAGGGGACTCTGTAGATTTGTAGATTTGACGGCGGCAAAAGCTAAGGAGGGGGGAAAAAAGAGACAATCTTAGCGCAGAGTTGAGCAAAGTATTAGTTTAGAAGCAAAATGCATCGAGAAACAACAATCTAGACCATCTTCGCCAACAAAGAGCCCATGGGCCACACATACCCGGAGCCTTCTCTTCCCCCTGGTCAACTTCCGCTCCACCCACACTAGGGGATAATAACGGCGGCCACATACTGCTACCGTCAGCCAACCACTGTCCAGTATTGACAGCTCCCCTCCTCTCTTGCAGTCTGCGTGTTTCCTCGGACTATCCGTCCAACCTCCCCCCCCCCCCCCCCCCATGGCGGACACCCGCCTATCGCGTTGGGCCCACGGCCACTTCGACACATACCGCCCATGGCGCCGCAAATCCCACCACGCGCCCTCCCAAACAGCATTCCCGCCGGTCCCAGCCCTGCCCACGACGCCGCGGCCGCACACATTGACGCCATCGCCGTCGCACGAGTCGCTGGTCGCGCGCACGACGCGGGCCGCGGGCCTGTTCAGCAAGCTCCCCGCGCACATCCGGCGGCTGATCCTCGTGTATGCGTTTGGCGGCCGGACGATCCATTTGGACTTGCGTCTTGTGCCGGGACTGGCTAGTGTTGCGGCGACGGCGGCGGCGAGGCAGCGGCCCGCTTCTTTGGCTCCTGGGAAGGCGTTGCATGGGTTTCCGGCACCGAGGTTGCCCGGGCCGCGCGGGGGGTTGTCGAGTCTTTTGGACTTGCCGCCCGAGGTGAGGCCCTCTACGGTTGTGGGCGAGTGGCAGTGGTGGAGTTGCGTTTGTCATCGGGAGGCGGAGGCTGCGGTTATGAAGACTGATCCGGCGTGGGACAATTGTCTTCTTGGGTTGGGGGTCTGTACTGGTGAGGTGCCGGGTGCGCCAGTCGGAAGTTGTAGGCTTGAGGCTTTGGGGTGGCTGTTGAGTTGTCGACAAGCGTGAGTTGTTCTTTTTTTTTTTATGTTCTGAGGCAACACCTCTTGACTTTTCGGTAGACTTCTGTTGTACTGACTGACTTGAACGACAGGTATACCGAAGGCATAGATGTCATCTTTTCCACAAACACAATCTTCATCGAGAGCCAGCCGCTCTTCAAAGCTCTTCTCCTCCAAAGCACCCAACCCGATGCGCCCACAGTATTACTCCCCCAGAGAATGAACCTTACGCGCTCCCTCGAACTCCGCTGGGCCCTCACACTTTTCGATTTCCACAAAGACAGCCCCGCGCCCACCCACCGCACCGACTTCGCCCAGTACGTCGCCTCGTTGCCGATAGCGTTCCCCTCGCTGCGCTGGCTCCGCATCGATTTTGAAGACTGGCTGTACAACGAGGCCGAGCCGCCAGGCACGCAGATGGCCCGCATTCACGACGACTTGCTAAAGCCTCTTTTGCGCATGGTGGAGGCGTGTTCGAGGTTGGAAGATGTAATTGTGTGCTTTCCGTCCAACGTCTTTGACGCCGTTTGCGGAGAAGCGTCGTCTTCTTCAGTTACCGATGCCATTCCGTTTGCTGGGAAGACGCTGGCCGGAACAGGCATTTGGTATCCTTTTGCTAAGGATGACGATAGTAGGGGACGGGGAAGCGGGTATTGGATTCGGGTGGGAGAGGTGTCGTTTTTGGAGTTTGATGGGAATGGGAATAGAAAGCTCTACAGACAGTGGGCGATGTCATGAGAGTAAGATGCTTAGTTGAACATGAGATATGATTTTCTTGCTCCCACTTTTCTTGTTTCTTAGTAGGCGCTAGGAGGCTAGGAACCACATTGGAGGCTATTGGTTCACTTTTTTCTCCTCTCTTTCCTTGTCATGTTAATCTACAATCCGATCTTCCAAGTCTGGATTTCTTTGCTAGCTCTAGACTTTGGGTCACAACATTGGGTCACAACATCACTTTGGATGCTAGATCATACACCATGCGGAAGTACACTGATACCCGACCTAAATCTAAATATCCGACAATATCATTCCTTTTTTAATCTTGAATATCAAGAGCTTTACAAGATTAAGTCATGATGGAAGAGTTTCGGAAAGAATATCGAGACTTGGAATAATTGGGTATTAGCATTGTGCACTTGTAAGCAGGTGGCGGAGCCCGTTTACTGTATTACAGTTTTCCCCTCTTTAACTTACTCCGTAAGTATTGTGAAGATGCGGTCCTAGCCTTCGCACCAGCTACTAAGCATACTTGTACAAGTAAGCGCCCAATCAACTTATGATTTAAAAGAAGGATGCTCGAGAATTGGCCAAGGGGACTCTGAACTTGGCGTCCTCGCCTGGAACAACGCACGAAGATCCAGGCAAGGACGCCAATTTCAGAGTCCCCTTGACCAATTCTCGAGCATCCAAGCGATGCTGAACCCTAAATGCCCGTCGGGACAGTATATCCTGATAGAGGCTATACAGGTACTCGACACGCTCCGGAGTCACGGATGGGAGGTGCAATTCCGATGGATTCCCGCACATGTCGGGGTGCCAGGCAATGAAGCAGCCGACAGTGCAGCCAAGGAAGCCGCCGGCCATAACCCGAACACGCGAACAGCCCCAGAACCACGACCAGAACCAGAATCGCTACGAATTCTCACGGCGACAACAAAATCTACCATTCGTCGAACGATGAGAGACGAATGGGAGAGGTCCTGGGAAACTGCAAAGCACGGAAGAGTCCTCTTCGAACTAGGAATCAAACCTGGAAAAGCAGCCCTACGCATGCATACTGGAACGCACAGAGCAATCAACTCGGTGATCACACATATGCGTACAGGCAAAATTGGCCTCCGGGCCTATCTTCATGCTATCAAGAGGGCAGACACAGACTCGTGTCAATGCGGCCACGGAAGCCAAACAGTGCGTCACATTCTCCTGGAATGCAGAGATTGGGTAGAAGAGAGGCGACAAATGTGGGCAGGCAGGCATCCATACACAAATCCAAAGCGCATCCTCTGCAACTCGACAATGGCAGTACAAGCAGCCAAGATGATGATCAGGACAGGGTTCTAGAACAATTCCGGAATGTCCCATCCACAGTACTGCAACACTCAGAGCATTGGGTGAATACAATCAAACAGAAGCTGAGGAGGGCCAAGAATGGTCTGCCAGATCTATATACAGAACCACTTGAAAGACTATTTATAGGTAACTACATCCTGGAGGACGGTGGCCAGTGCGACCTACAACAATTACCTGTCCGGAAGACAGGACAATTATTGTATGGAGAGACTGACTGTCTGGAAACGGGGAACTGAAAACCTGTAGTTATAGTTGTACGCTGCATAGCTGCTACTAGGGCGGCTGGGTCAGTCTATGATTAAAAAAAACAAAAGAAGGATGCTGGAAAGAGGAAATGTTGGAAATTATTTGATGGGACGTGGCATTGCTAAAGCATTACAACATAGTTTCAATTTTCATATATCATATGGGAGGGAATGCAAGCGGCGTTTCTTGGAAGAAGTAAACCGAGCTATACATTCATTGTGACGGCTGCCCTCTTGTGGTTGCGAAAAAAAAGCAATGTAAGCCGTCCGTTAGGGTAGGGAGTACAGAGTGCGTGATCGCAAGGACCCAGTCGACACATCAATACACCTCGAGAAGCAAAATCTTGACAAAAGAAGACCAAAGAAAAAAAACCCCAAAATTTGCAGTTGATAAACCCACCCTCTCCAAAAAAGGAGAGTTTTTTGACATTTATTTTTCCATTGTCCTCCAAATTGCAGATGGGTATGGTATCGCCATCAAGGGTCGGCTCATTCCTGATACACGAGGTTAAAGCGCCTGCTACGCAGGCGCTTCACACCTCGGCCTTTAGCGCCTGCTTCGCAGGCACTAAAGGCGCCACTCGAAGGGCCTGCTACGCAGGCCCTTCGAGTGGGGAGCGACGAAGGTTCGACAGCAAATTTTAGTTCAACAGCAAATTTTCCCATGGACCCACATACAGCTGTTATCAGTTGTCAGGAAACACTTTAGGAAATTTTTCCAAT